>JBBBVM010000047.1:3658884-4258884 GCA_037355625.1 Petunia x hybrida
TGATTTTTTTTTTTTTAAAGGAATATGGCCATATGACTCCTAAAGCTAAAAGCCAAGCGTCTATCAAAAATCAATCTCCCAACCTTTCACAAATTAAGGGTACCCTTTCTAAATTTTATTTGTGGAATCGTATTGATTATGTTAATGTTAGACTCAGAACGCTGAGTCGTTTGGTAGAGAATTGAGTTATACATGGATTAACAATACAAAGATTAGTAATACATGGATTAATAATGCAGGAATTGTTTTTAGTCATGTGTTTGGTTGATTGTATCAAAACTTGGATAAACATTGTATAAGGTTTTATTTCCAATTATGCCCTTGAATTCTTATCCATATATTAAAATAAGGGGTTGAGGGTGGGTACTTTTGTCATTTCATTGTTTATCCATGTATTAATAAACATGGTATTACTAATACCATGATGAACTAGGTATTAAGGGGTCGTTTGGTTCCCCTCATTAAACATTAATACCCGCGCAAAACTCTGCGTTAATTTAGCGCAGCGTTTGGTTGGTTTTCTGTGAAAATTTAATACCCGCATAAAATTAGTGCAACGTTTGGTTGCTTTTTTGTATATTCCGCATTATAATACCCGTATTATTAATGCCGGAATCTATGTATTATTTTATGCGGGGTAGAAGGTAGTTTAATAATGTGGGTATTAATAATGCAGGTATTAAAATTTAAAATGATAAAATTAACCCCCGTTATAATAAGAATATTTTAAAATTTTATTTAAGGAATAAATAAATATTTTAAATAATAATATTTTTTGTTAATTTGTAATTTATCAGTGATTCAACAAATAATCCCTACGTTATAATATATGCGTGGCTAATATCCACATTATTAAACCACACGTAACTAATACCCGCATTATCAATACTCACATTATTAATACACACATTATTAATACCCACATTACTAATACCCGCATTAATAGTGAATACCCGCGTAAAAGCAAAGCCAAACCAAACGACCCCTAAGTTATACCACAATTGAGGTACTAAATAATACATGGATTAATAGTACTTGATTGATATCGACTACCAAACAAAAGATAAAACTTAATACATAGATTAAATTAGTCAATACATCATACCAAACAACCTCTAAAAGTACAAAAGGTGAAAGTGCAATTATTTTTAACAAAGTCTCCAAGAGCAAAAAGGCATAAATAGAATTAATCAGAAATAAAAGGGCTAAAATCACAAAGTCTAAGACACGGCCCATAGTAGTTCGTTGCCTAGTTCAATTTATCCACAAAGCAGAGACGCTGCTCTTTTCCCTCTTCAGTAGTCAAAGCAAAAGAAAGAAAGCTTTGTACTTTCAAATGAATGGAAGTAACCCTTTTTCCTAAACACATCAAAGCTTCAAATTCAGTTGTGTTTGCACTTAATACAGCCAAAATGGCTATGCAAAACTCTTCTTATAAGGTTATTTTATGACTTCTCTTGATGAATTAAAGTTGCCATTTTTATTGTTTTTCACAACTAGTACTTTCTTAATATGAATCTTGTTAATTTCATTTTTTTCTTTAAATGGTTTTGCATAATATGGTGGGAGAAAAAATGACTGCTTTATGTAATCAAGATTCAATTTTTATTTGCTTAAAAGTTAACTTTCTTGCTTACAAGGCATTGAGGACCAATTTGGGTGTCATTTTATTGTGTTTATTTGCATAGTGGCTTGTTGCTTCACTTATTTTTTCCATACGGAAATATTTGGAATGGCAGTTGCTTGATTAGGTGCTAATTGTAGTTGAGCTATTAGTATATTCTTTGCTTACTCTACTGTGATCACTGATATCTTTGAATGCTATCTATTCTGCTTAATTCTGCTTTATTTGGTTGTGTATAAAATGGTGAGAGAAAAGAAATGATTACACTGACTTCACGTATTCAAGAGTCAACTGGTAAAATTGTCTTCGTGTGAACTAAAGGTCACGGTTTCAAGCCATGGAAACAACCACTGATGCTTGCATCAGGATAGGCTGCGTACATCACACCCCCTTGGGGTGCGGCCCTTCCTCGGACCCTGCGTAATGCGGGATGCTTTGTGCACCGGGCTGCCCTGTTTTTGTATTCAAGATTCAATCTTTTTTTCCCTTCTTTCGTTTGTTTTTTTCGTGGCGTTCAAGATCCAATCTTTATTTGCTTAAAAGGCAACTTTCTTTACCAGAAGCATTGAGGACCAGTCAGAGTCGCTTTATTTTGTGTATCAGCGTAAGGGGTTGTTGGATGTTTGATCAATTGCTATTCTTTATACTTAATTGTTGAGCAGCTATTTATTCTTTGCTTACACTTAGTGAGATAGTTGATTTCTTTGATTGTTGTGAGTTGTGACATCTTCATTTCATTTACAATTCTAGTGGCTGATGTAGAATCTTTAATTTTCTCAGCTTTGGTCACTAAAGAGTTGCTCATCCCTCCGGGAAACCACTTCAGTTAGCTTGTTAAATTTAAGGAGCAGCTCCTCTGCTAGAGTTTTCTCTCTTATGAACTTGACCCGCTATTCTACCTACTCCAATGATGATTCTTGTCCCTCTACGAAGAGGAGGTCTCGTGGACCGGTAATGGCTGCCAAGAAGAGGTCTGAAGGTAGGGATTGCAACTTCCCTTTGCTGAATAGCAAATTGAACTGAGGTTATATTTAGTTACTCAGGAAAAAGATTAATTTAAGTTACTAGCACTTAGGTTGTTGGTGACAAGATACGTGTAAGCTGACTGGCCTGCTTGATATTTTCCACTGTCCAGGGGTTAAGCAGGAAGACGGTAAATACAAGGACACAGTTGATCTGCCAAAAACTGCCTTTGGCTTGCGAGCAAATTCCACAGTTAGGGAACCTGAACTTCAGAAAATATGGGACGACAACCAGGTTTTTAAAAGAGTTGTTGAGCGGAACAACGGGGTGAGTGCTTGAAGACTGACTTAAGCTTCTCTACTAAGTACTAAGGAGAATTGCTTTTGACTAATGTTTGGTGTTTCTTGATAGGGCACATTCGTTCTGCATGATGGACCTCCTTATGCAAATGGTGACTTACACATGGGACATGCTTTAAATAAGATCTTGAAGGACATCATTAATCGTTATAAGGTTTGCATGTAAGCTTACCTTTTGATCGTTCAATTTGCTGTATGTACATTGAACTAAGTAGCAACATTGTTAGCTGGTCCTCATGGGTGGTCAGGTTTCAAGCAGTGCGAGCACATTAACATGATGCATGCTTATGATTAAATTCTTGACTGGCACATCTGGCTTAGAGTACCAAAGTCACTGCTTTGACCATTCGGGTAGATCATACTTGATTTGCCACTTTTCATTATAGGTAATATGTTGAGAGCTTTGAGTCTTTGAGTTGCTTACTTTCAAGTCTTGATTTCATAATATGGGACACTTTACTGCTACATGAGCTCTGTTGAGGTACTTTGAGATTCACCAGTGGAAATTCTCGGTTGAGTTAGATCATTTTGTGATGGTGAAACCCCTCATCACAAGGATAATTCTGTTCTTTTCGTCGTACTTGATAAACATAAAACCTGCAATACTTCATATGATGATGTTACTGTGTAGCTCTTGGGACAGATAAAGAGCGACTTCTTCTTTATCAGAAGCGAAGTCCTTTATAGATCAATCAGATAATTTCTTATGCAACCATAAAAGCTTTGTCAATGTAACAAGCATAATGTATAAAGCAAGCTCTCTATAGAAGATCAGAATGAATTGTCTTTCTCTATTTTATTTTTGGTGTAAACAGGAGTTTTTGGCGGATGAAGGGGACCTGATAGATGTTATAGGATCTTTGTAAATCATAGATAGATCAGGGTCCCCTTTGGGTTTACTTTTTTGGATCTGTACTTATCATTTCAGCATTACCCAGATGCTGTTTTTATTATAAATATATAAATAGTTACCATTCTTAAAAAAAAACAAAACAAGCATAATGTAAGCTTCAACTCTATAGTGCTTTTCTTCTACTCTTTATTTGTTCGATAAGGTATAGAACATCGATAGCAAAAAACGAAGACAACCCAGCATACTAGGTGACAATCATAAGAATGTTAGACAAAAAATATATTAGCATCGTCTATACAATAAGGAATCTAGTCTCGTTTTGGTATACCCATGAGGTCCCTGTTTGTATTGATAACTAGGTGAATTTTGCAGAGACCCATGTTTTGTGGTGCATTTTCTACTTTTGGATAGAATGCTTGTGTGGGGATTCCACAACATTAATGAAATAACTATTTTACCTTATAAGAAAGTACGTTGTGGAAAAGAAAAGAGAAAGGAAAGCGAAGAGAATCTAGGATTATGTGACGTAATATGTAGATCTTACTAAGTTTAAGCGCCGGAAGAGTAAAAAAATCAGGCTCTTGAGACTAACAAATTGGGTATTGGAGACATCAACATCTGCCTACTTATTAATGGAGCCTGAACATGGACATGCCAAGTCGAGCCAAAACTAACCTGAGTGTATGTAGCTCTCGAGCTGGCTCACTGCATTTTCAACCCTCATCAGGGTGGGAAAGCAAAAGAAAATGGTAGAGAAAGATAGATCCTTTTGTATCTCACAGTGGAACATGAATGATGACTAGCTAAAACTGGCCTAATTTATATAGCCAATGGTGTAGTCAGATAATTTGTTGGAAGATTTCTTTTACTTGTCCGTTGGTAATCATTACATGATTTGGCCTATACATGTTGAGCTCTAGCATAATATCATCTGCTTTAATGAGCTAGATCTGGATAAATTGATCTTTTCACATCCACATTGGCTAGCTTAACTGCTTAAGCACATAAGTCGAACAGGTTACTTACCTGTGAGTCTTTAGGTAAGACTTGTAGTGAACAAATAAATTAAAAAAAGCAACAGTTTTAAGGCTTTGACATGATGCTTCTTCAAAATTTTAGCATCTCTCAGTGCTACGATAGCTTTAATATTCTTCAGTGAAGATGAAGTTAATATCTAGTGTGGTCTATGTTGCCTAAATATTGCTCTATAGACTCAAGTGAGCACTACCTTGAGTCAACAAGTGGTTCACAAAGGCTACTTCCCAGGCATTTTTGGTGCCGGCAACTTATATTATGCTTTACTAATTATGTCAGAGTTAAAATGATTCCTTTAGAATTAACATGCTTCTACCCTGCATATATTTCATATCTGTATATTGATATAAAAAATTCCATCACATCTCATTAGTCTTTTTTTTTCAGCTTCTTCAAAACTTTAGAGTTCAGTATGTTCCCGGTTGGGATTGTCACGGCTTACCAATCGAGTTAAAAGGTAAACGTCATTGCTTCTGCAGCTTCAGTCAAGTTTGCTTAATATTCCTATACTTAAGTCTGGATAGTTAAGTATATCAAATTAACCTATATTAGCAGATGTAACCTACAATGGCATTTTTTTCCCAAAGTTGGCTTTATCCTTATAAAAGTATCAACTTGGTGCCACTGAGATACTTCAATTGTTATATTCAAGAAGCAGATAATTGTTGGCTGTTGGCATAAACCATTGTTATTCAAGCAACTTAGTCTGAACTTCCAAAATTGTGGATCAGTTACGAATAATAGTTGGAGATGGTTGCCTGTGCTTTCAGTAGAGCTCTACTTTAGGTCGACTTACCATTCATTGGTTGACTTCTGTTGTCCTTTTCCCTAGTTCTCCCTTCTATTTTCCATTCTTCGACTTAACTACACCTGTATTGCACAAAATTACAGATCATTTGCCCTGTAGATTGACTTTTTTTCCTGAGTAAAACCAGCCTTTGGGACAATTTCCATGTTTCTTGACATGTAAGAAATGTAGAGCTATTATTGTCCTAATCGATCCAAATTTTTATTTTCTCATTGGTTCCTGATTAAACAATGTGCCACAAGCTTCTTTCAGTGAAGTATGATCCTTTACATAGAAGGTAATATAGGAGCAGTGATGACTCTATGTGCGAGCTCCATCTGTCTACACTTCGTTTCTTTCATATTCTCCTACCCTTTCTCTCTCTCTCTCTCTCTCTCCCTCTATACAATATCAGTTCCTATGATTAGAGAGCTGTCACTCTCATGCAACTCCATCTTAATTCTTAACTATTTGGCAAGACTTGCTTTGAAAAATGTAGCTCTTTGTTCCAAGTATCTTGATTCATGCTGAAATATGAGGTACAGTGGATAAAATTTATTGAAGGAGACCGAAATTTTAGAACATGCCATTATTCTTTTCTCTTTATCTGTTCCCCTAATTTGTATTTTGGTGGCATGACAGCTTTATTTAACTTCAGTGTTACAGTCACTAGACGATGATGCTAGAAAGGAGCTTACACCGATAAAATTGCGAAAGAAGGCAGCCAAATTTGCAAAATCAACAGTGCAAAGTCAGATGGCATCATTTAAGGTTGTTCACATCTGACTATCATTCTATCATCATCAACCATCTATTCCTAATGCTAACGACTATGGGCCTGAGATGCTTGCAGCGCTATGGAGTATGGGCTGACTGGGATCAGCATTATCTAACTCTTCATCCAGAATATGAAGCTGCTCAGGTATGTTTATAGCAATTCAGGTAGCTCCTTCTATGTGTTCAGCTGAATCTAACACAGATCTGCTCTATGGTTGGTCGAGCTCTTCTGGCTTTGCTTTTGCCCTGCATGTTTTGTCTTCCTTCTCTTTCTCTTTCCTTGTTATGTGTGGTAGCACTAACTTTTTTCTCTGAGGGGTAAATTGCATATTTTTTTTATGTTAACAATAATTATACTGCCAAACTAGTCTTACAAATCTCCTTTTCTTGTTCAATGCTTCTCTACTAGATTGAAGTATTCGGCCAGATGGCTATCCAAGGTTTTATCTACAGAGGCAGGAAACCAGTTCACTGGAGTCCCTCATCTCGAACTGCACTCGCAGAGGCTGAACTGGAGGTATGTGGACTTCTCCATTGTTGCTTTCTTCAAAGGGACGTACTTTCTCTGTGGTTCTATTCCACCTGGGAGATTGGTAGAACTTGAATGGTTTTACTAGGCCGTGGGTTCTACCATGTGCCTTTGACTTGTATTTTTTGGCAGAGTGAGGGTGAAATCTCATAAGTCGTCTGGGAAATAGTGGGTCATAACATTGTTATATCTGCCATTTCATTTTCTTTAAAGAGGTTTCGACTGGTTAATGTCTCTGCTCTCTCTCTCTCTCTCTCTCTCTCTCTCTCTCTCTCTTCTTTGATTTGATATATGTTATAATTTATATCATAACTCATAAGTAATACTGGAAAGGCTGAACAATATGACTGGACCTGCTAGTTTTATACATTCACACACACATGTCTATATATATGTAGATATTTATTTGTGTACATATATGGTTTCTGTCTAACTTTATGAAGTTTATATGCAGTATAATGAGGAGCATGTTTCAAAGAGCATGTATGCTATTTTCAGACTAGTTGATGTACCAGCTTCATGTGACTCACTAAAAGAATTCTTCCCCAATCTATGTTTGGCAATTTGGACAACGACTCCATGGACAATACCAGCTAATGCTGGTAAGGTGTTTTACGAATCATCACATTTTGAACTTTCCCCCTTTTCTTTAAATAGTCCAATTTGGAAAAGGTGTTATGCTTTGAATGTTATTAGCTGGAAATTTACATCTCGTATAAGATACAGCGGAATTGAGGCTTCAAGTTAAACATTTTGTGCTCGAACCATCAAATTTCTATGTGAAAGATATTGTAGTTGTCACTATTGTGAAATCAGTCAATTACACACATAAACTTGGAATGTTTAGCTATAACCTTGAATAAATTGCATAGATGTGCATGATTTAGCACTGCATGACTATAATCTATGAAAAGCTTATATAAGCATCCAAACACTAGAATGGAGCTGATGCATCTAATGTGTCAATAACTGTGTTCATATCACTGCTTAGTAAGAATGAATAAAGTTTTCACTTAATTTTTTACTGTTTCTGTGACTTTGAGAAATATGCTTCTTGGGTGAGTATCTTTCGCTGAATTTGCTAGGTTAATGCGTCTTTCAATGTCCACCTATGTGCTGCAGACTTTCCTTGCCTTTTTGAGCGTAGCAGATTTATGAACTAGATGCATTTGTGTCTATAAAAGACTCAGTAATCAATGCTTGTTTGTTCTCAAGTCTAGGATGCATTTCGGTTTGTGATGTGTGCTATGTAGTTTTACATTCTAAATATAGTTTCCTTTTCAAATGAAGCTCCTGTTTTGCTATAAAATTGGACTTATTAAGCAAAGTTCATTCTCTCAACAGAATATAATCTGCTAGTCTCTTATCATGTGATATTTTGCTCGACTCTTCTATAGTCAAAGTTGTGGTATGGAATTCATTTTTCCTTTTCTCTACTAGTATTGAGGTACAACTATAATCTAATAATACTGTGGGGGCTTGCAGCTGTTGCGGTAAATGAAAAGCTTCAATATGCTGTTGTTGAAGTTTGCTCATCATCTCTAGACGACTCTACATCTTCTGGGAATGGAAAGAAGAGGCTTGGAAATTTCATGGAGGGCGATAGAAACCTCTATCTTATTGTAGCTCTGGACCTTGTATCAGTATTAGAAGCAAAATGGGGCTTGAAGCTTAATTTGAAGAAAACACTACTGGGTTCAGATCTTGAACATTGTAGGTAAAGTGTTGAACTTGTAGGCATGGTTGTAGCAGCTTATTATTTTATTTCTCTAAATACAATTCAAATGTCATATCTCCACTAATATGTGCATATGCTGTCAAAAGTTCATGGTAAAGGATGACCCTTAAGTTTGAGAAGTTCTTTGGTGTGCCTCACACAACTTACACTAGTTGTGTGAGGCTTCTTTTTATCTCACAAATAGGTGGACCCAGTTTCTTACACTTTTGGGTCCACCTATTTGTGTTATAAATAGAAGCCTCACACAACTAATGTCACTTGTGAGGCACAAAATAAAATTTTTCCTTAAGTTTAATCCATGTGGGTTCATAACCAAGTTGTCAGTACAGCAGTTCATGAATTTCCTCACCATTATTACCAGAGAGGAATTGTTCATTATTATATCAGGAGCCTACTTTCAACTTTGCTCAGGTACACCCATCCTATAGATAGCCGAGAATGCCCTGTTGTCATTGGTGGTGATTACATTACAACAGAGTCAGGAACTGGATTAGTTCATACTGCACCTGGTCATGGACAGGAAGATTATGTAACCGGCTTGAAATATGGCTTGCCTATAGTTTCCCCTGTTGATGATGATGGGAAATTTACTGAAGAAGCTGGACAATTTAGGGGGCTTGATGTGCTTGGCAATGGCAATGTTGCTGTTATTGATTACTTGGATGAACACCTGTCAATGGTCATGGTAGAACCATACAGTAAGTGGTTACTGTTTCAGTGCCCATTCCAGATGTCCACAACTTACAAGTCTCCGGTGTTTCCTAGAATGTTATGATATTCTTTCTGAATATAACACTTGTTTTTCTTTTAATAAATGTTATGAAGAGCACAAATACCCTTATGATTGGAGAACAAAGAAGCCCACAATATTCAGGGCTACTGAACAATGGTTTGCATCAGTAGAAGGATTTCGTGATGCTGCTATGGATGCAATCAACCAAGTAACTTGGACTCCTTCTCAGGTATTTGGTAATGCTCTGGCTGTCAAAAAGAAACATTCTAACTCCCAAAATTTTTGAAGATAGCAGCTGGTCCTTTATTAGCTCTGTAACTGTATATAATATATTTGTTTCCAGGCAGTAAACCGTATATCTGCAATGACATCTGGCCGCTCTGATTGGTGTATATCACGCCAAAGGACATGGGGAGTCCCCATTCCAGTCTTTTACCATGTTGAATCAAAGGAGCCACTGATGAATGAAGAGACTGTAGATCATATTAAAAGTAAAGGCCTCATGTTGTGATCTTTTGTACTTCTATATTATGTTGGATTTTACTTGTCTGCTAAATTACATATGAATATTATTAAACTGAGAATATGTCGATGTTAATTCTCACGTTGAATCATCACTTTTTTTTTCTTAGAATGGTAACAATTTTATATATTTAAAAGCTATCACTTTGAATCATCACTTTGCAGCTATAATTTCCCAAAAAGGAAGTGATGCATGGTGGTACATGCCAGTGGAGGAATTACTTCCTGAGAAATATCGCGACGAAGCATCAACCTATGAAAAAGGAACTGATACGATGGATGTTTGGTTTGACTCAGGTGATATAACTTCTTTAGAACTCTCTACCTGTTGAACTAGCACAACAATTTCCTTTGGTGGGGTTTGGGGGGGGGGGGGGGGGGGTAAAGTGTTGATCATTGATTGCTTGTAACTTTATGGTGCCATGGCTAAAATCTAATTATCTAGGTCATTTTCTCCTTGTTTTGTGAATGTATTTTATAAAGTTGGTTTGGGAGGACCTAAAATAAAGTGATTACAACATCTTCTCTTTAATGGGCAAACAGAATACGTTATCCTCCGAAATTTGTATTCATCTTGATTAAGGCAAGGAGTAGGATTATAACGTTAATTTCGATTTACACAGGTTCTTCGTGGGACCCTCTGTTAATCGTAGTGCCATAAATAGAGGTCCCTAATGTATTTTCTCTTTAGCACTAGGATTATAAGGTTAACCTCTGTTTACGCAGGTTCTTCGTGGGCTGCGGTGCTGGACAAAAGAGAAAGCCTTAATTACCCTGCAGATTTGTATCTTGAGGGTACAGATCAACATCGTGGTTGGTTCCAGAGTTCCTTGTTAACAAGTGTTGCCACAAAAGGTGAGGGGCATTTGTATTCCTATTCTTCATCCTATTTTTAATTAATCTTTAGAGAATCTTTTATAAAGTCTCTTTTTCTCCCATGGAAATATCTATCTTGGCTACAAGAAGTAGGAAAACAGGATTATATTTTAACTTCCAGGGGAACTGGTGGACCCCCTTGACCTCCCCCTCTTGAGCTTTATGATCTTCAATGTTTCTTCATCTGAAACTGTAACTACACTCCTCTACTGTCCGTTATTATTGATAAAGGTCTCTCTCTCCCACTCTGTGGAACTTCATCTATAGAACCAACAGTTTACCCGTATCACAATAAGAACCGACAGTGTACCATCTTATTCTCTTTAACCAGCGGTATGTTGTATTCTGAAAGAGGCCAAAGATTTGGAAACTCCAGGATACTGGAAACATTGAGGGATGATGCAAAAGAACCAAACTGTTTTTGCTGCAATATACTTTGTGGGACTCTTCGTACATGCAGTGATTACCCATTTCATTGCTTTCGCGTAACTTTTAGATTTTGGCTCTTCGACACATTGCCCAATAGTCATTTCCTCATGCATGTCATAATTACAGGTAAGGCCCCTTATCGTGGAGTTATTACACATGGATTTGTATTGGATGAGAGGGGGTTGAAAATGAGCAAATCTTTGGGCAATGTTGTTGATCCAAGAATGGTGATTGAAGGAGGGAAAAACCAAAAGGTGTGTTGCCAATATATAGTGTGTACCTCACACCTGTTTTTGATAAGAAATGATGTATCTACTTTACCTTTGACAGGAAACTCCTCCATATAGTGCCGATGTCTTAAGGCTTTGGGTTTCAAGCGTAGATTATACTGGCGATGTGCTGATTGGACCACAAGTCCTTCGTCAAATGTCTGACATATACCGGAAGTTGCGAGGAACACTTCGATTCCTTCTAGCAAATCTCCATGATTGGAAAGTAGGTCCAACAATCTCAATTAAGAGCATGTTTGGCCAAGCTGTCAAAATCAGCTTATTTTGAGAAGTGCTTTTTACCAAAAGTGCTTTTCAAAAAAGTACCTTGGGAGATAAGCAGTTTGTGTTTGGCCAAATTTTAGAGAAGTGCTTTTGTTATTAATTTGTGCTTGACCAATAGTTGAAAAAATTACCTAATTACGAAAATGGATATATAATAATATTAATTTGATTAAATATGGAAGTTTGAAATGGGTATTCTTCTCCCAAATAATCAAAAGCAATTATTTTTTCAAGAAGCTACTTTTTTCAGCTTCTTCCCCACAGCAGAAAAACAACTTCTGCTGCCACTCAAAAGCACTTATTTTTTCCAAGAAGCTTGGCCAAACATCCCAAAATTTTAAAATAAGCACTTTTGGAGAAAAATAAGCACTTCTGGCTCCCCAGAAGCTTGGCCAAACAGGCTGTAAGTCCATTTCCAAAATAAAAATGTTATCACACACGCTCCGATCATATGTGCAGCTTCAGCTTCAGCTTCTTTCTTTTTTGTTGCTAAGCTCCCTTTTATTCTCTCTCTCTCAAACGCCTTAGGCATGTGTAGTCCGTGCTATAGACCCCTCTTATGCTCGACTAGTATTCTCGTTAAAGTTGATGGTTTTTATTATTTCCTTTGATTTAATATGGTAGTTTTCTACCTGAACTGTTATCTGAAATTTTCTTTGTAGACTGATAATGCGGTCCCGTATAGTGATCTTCCGATGATTGATCAGCATGCATTATTCCAGCTCGCTAATGTTGTGAACAACATCAGAGATAGTTACGAAAGTTATCAGTTCTTCAAAATATTCCAGGTATATTTTTCTTTAAAAGCAAAGTTGCTGTTTCAATTTCCTGAAATGTGATGACTCTAAAAACTTTGCTTACATGGAAAATTTTGTTTAATAGAAGATAGTAAAGTGCATGTCTTTGAAGAAAAAGAGGAGCTTCATAGTTTCTTGTTAGGTGCATGAGTGGGAAGATCTTAGTCATGGTACAAGCTACACACTTTTCTCTCAGTGCGTCAGAATAGGAGCTCTATGGCTGAAGTGGCATCATATCTGTGTGTCCACGTGAGCTAATTGTTAAGGCAGCAGTGTCACCGTAGCATTGGTGTTTCAAGATATAAACACCATTTCTGTTACCAGTGACAAATTAAAGTCAAGTCTTTGCAGTCACTAATTCTGCTGAAGTTTTACTGATTAAAAGCTGATGTTTTCCTACTTGTTCTAATTTTACCTGGTAGTTGAAGAAACTAGAAGCTAAATCAGAGCTTCTTTATTCAAGTGTATAAACCATTTCAGTCACCAGTCACACATCAAATTCAAGTTCTTTGGATCACTACTACCCAAAGTTTCAGAGTCTAAAATCTGGAGTTCATTAAAGCCCGTCGGCTAGCTGCAGTTGTACTGTTAGTGAGGATAGCAGAAGTTCTCCAGTAAAATGTAATCTAGGTCAGATAAATTATTCGGGTGTTTTCTCTGTTCATTTTCTCCTAGTGAGAACTGCTTATATGATTCTGCTTTGCGTTCTCTCTAATGTCTAGTCTATCTGTATTTAAAACAAATGGAGCTATAAGTTTAACTTTTTGAAGAACTTCAAGGGAGAGTGAATGCAGGGAGGAGTTTGTATTGCATCTTTCAGGCTTGAATTATCTTTATTCTGTGGATGAGCTATAACATCAAATCTGAATTGTAGTTCCACGTTTCGGCATCTACAGCCTCCGGTTTTCATCTGAAATTTCCTAGCACTGACAATTTACATGTTTTTCTCTTAGTCAGTCAAGGCTGATAGGCTTCTAGGGGTCCTATATATTCAAACTGTAGGTGAAATAATCACACGGTCTCATACATCAAGCTCTAAAGACGAGCTTGTGGTGAAATTAGTTGTGGCAGTGTATAGATTTCATCAGAACCTTTTAAACAGGAATATATAAGACAGCTAGGAAATTGGAGGAGATCTGTATGGCATAGAGAAGTTGAAATATTTAACTTGCTATTAATGATACAAAATTACGATAATTATAGAAAAATTTGATAAAATATTGATGTCGAAAGGTGTTAGCTATAGTTATATATAATGCTGGTAAGAAGATTATAAGGAGCCCCTTTAATATTTTCCATGAGATGGATATATTACATATTTTCAGTTAATTTCCAGCTTCTTGCAGTTGAAAGTTTAATTCAGTGAGATGGATATAATATATGATGTTGATAAGAAGGTTTTAAGGAGCCCCTTTAGTATTTTTCATGAGATGGACATATGGCATATTTTAGGTTTAATTTCTAGCTTCTTGCTGTTGAAAATTTTATCTTATTGACAATGGCTGTTTCGAGATGAATTTAATTTTCAGCTGATGGTAGCTGTTCTTTTGATACTTAACTAATCTTATCCCTTCAATCGATGACATCCAGGGTGTAATTACTCTTTATTATCCCTGCAGGTGATTCAGCGCTTTGTGATAGTTGACCTCTCAAACTTCTATCTTGATGTTGCGAAGGATCGGCTTTACGTCGGGTAATACACATTGCGGTTGTACATACTCTTACTTTTAAATTCTTTTTCCAAGCTTTATAGTGTGTCAAGTCCTAAAGACATTTAAAATAAAAACAAAAAGAATATAAAACAAAGCAAGAACCATAACCAGTAAATACTGGATTGTTGCTATTTAAAGAGATTTCAATATGGTAACTATAAGAGTCGGAAGATTTTCAGAGAGAAGGAAAATTCTTCTATTATTTCTGAATGAATATTACAACCTATGAGGAGATATATTTATACAATGAGTCCTAGGGCTAAACAAGGAAACATAACTAATTACAATACAATAAGGAAAAGGATAATTCTATTATAACTATCAACACTCCCCCTCAAGTTGGTGCAAAGATGTTGCGCATGCCCAACTTGCAAACCAAAGTATGAAAATCCATTTTGCTGAGACCTTTTGTGAGCACATCTGCCAGTTGTTGTTCTGATGGAACATACAACAAATTCAAGGTACCATTAGCAACCTTTTCTTTAATGAAGTGTCGATCAATCTCAACATGCTTTGTTCGATCATGCTGGACAGGATTTTGAGCAATACTGATTGCAGCCTTGTTATCACAATATAAGGAAAGTTTCCCTTTTCCAAACATTCTCAATTCCTTTAGTAACCTTCGTAGCCAAAAACCTTCGTAGCCAAAGAAGTTCACAAACCCCTTGGGCCATAGCTCTATATTCAGCTTCGGCACTGGATCTAGCAACAACACTTTGCTTCTTACTTCTCCAAGTAACTAAGTTCCCTCCTACAAAAGTACAGTAGCCAGTGGTAGATCTTCTATCATCTAAAGATCCAGCCCAATCCGCATCTGTAAAGGCTTCTATTAGGAGGTGACCATGCTTAGAGAAAAGCAAACCTCTCCCTGGAGCAGACTTCAGATATCGTAAGATGTGGAAGACAGCTTGCATATGAGAATCTCGGGGATCATGCATATACTGACTAACCAAACTAACTGGATAGGCTATGTCTGGTCTAGTGTGAGAGAGATAAATAAGTCTCCCAACCAACCTCTGATATCTCCCTTTGTCAACTGACTCTCCAATCCCTGCTTGTAACTTGTGATTACTTTCAATGGGCGATTCAGCTGGCTTACAACCTAGCATACCAGTTTCTTTCAAGAGATCCATAATATACTTCCTTTGGGAAATAAAGATCCCTTTATTTGATCTAGCCACCTCGATTCCCAAGAAGTATTGGAGCTTTCCTAGATCCTTGATTTCAAATTTCTTTGCCAACAACTTCTTCAATCGGGTCATCTCCTCTTTGTCATCTCCTGTCATTACAATGTCATCAACATAAACTATGAGAAGAGTGAGTTTACCCTTTTTATGCCTTATGAAGAGGGTATGATCAGCATTACTTTGTCTGTAGCCAAAGGAGATCATAGCTTGCGGAATCTGTCAAACCACGCTCTAGGCGATTGCTTCAACCCGTACAAGGCTTTCTTCAGTTTGCACACTTTTCCCCGACTCTGTTCAGTATTAAATCCGGGAGGGATCTCCATATACACTTCTTCTTTTAAATCTCCATGAAGAAATGCATTCTTTACATCAAACTGCTGTAGGTCCCAATCCAGATTAGCTGCACAAGATAAAAGGATTCTTATGGTGTTCATTTTTGCAACTGGAGCAAATGTCTCCTGATAATCCACTCCATAAGTTTGAGTGAATCCCTTAGCCACCAATCTTGTCTTGAATCTCTCAATCGAGCCATCAGCTTTATGCTTCACAATGAAGACCCATCTGCAACCAACCAGCTTCTTGGCCGGTGGTTTAGTGACAAGTTCCCAAGTGTTATTTTTTGACAAAGCCTTCATTTCTTCAATCATAGCTTGCTTCCATTTAGGATCTGCAAACGCTTCCCTCCAATTCTGGGGAATAGACACAGAAGAAATAGACAAGACAAAAGCTCTATAGGAGGGAGATAAGGAATCAAAGGAGACAAAATTAGATAAGGGATGTTTGGTAGTGCAAGTTCTGACACCTTTTCTGTGAGCAACTGGCAAATCTAACTCATTAGGAAAAGTAGGTAACTCACCAGTAGAAGAGGATTCAGCTTCAGCAGATTGCATGATGGCTTCTTCTGCTTCTTCAGCTGCTTTCTTTTTCCTCGAGTAAGTTTTCAAACCAGGTACATCCAAAAGGCCATGTAAACGCCCAAACGCTCTCCATCAATAGTCTCCCCCTCAACTCTATCTGCGGTATCAACCTCAAGAGATTGAACAAAACTTGGGAGGATCATCTCTTCTTCCTTATTATTCTCCCCCTGAAGAGGCGATTGTGCAGAACTGAAATAGGGCTCAAATTCTCGAAAGGTAACATCCATGCTGACAAAGACTTTCCTAGAAGGAGGATGATAGCATTTGTACCCTTTTTGAGTCGGAGAATACCTAATAAACACACATTTAAGCGCTCTAGGATCAAGTTTTTCAGAGTTCCTAGAGTGAACAAAGCAGACACACCCAAAAACATTTGGAGGAACAGTGTATTCATTTTTCCTTTTAAAGCTTCAAGTGGACTTAGAAAATTGAGGGTTTTAAGTGGCATTCTATTGATAAGATAGGCAGCTGCTAGTATGGCATCCCCCCAATAAGTTTTTGGTAGATACATTGTAAACATAAGAGATCGTGCCACTTCTAACAAATGCCTATTCATTCTTTCAGCAACCCCATTTTGAGCACTAGTATAAGGACAACTAGTTTGATGAATTATCCCATTAGATTCCAAATAATCACTAAACGTTTTATTCATATACTCTGTTCCATTGTCAGTTCGCAAGATTTTTACCTTAGCATCAAACTGAGTGCATATCATCTTATGAAACGACTGAAAGCAAGAGAAAACTTCACTTTTGGCTTTTAGCAAATATACCCAAGTCAACCTAGTAGAACAATCAATAAAAGTAACAAACCATCGACTCCCAGACAAAGAAACTGTTTGAGTTGGACCCCATACGTCAGAATGAATAGTCGAGAAAGGAATTGTACTTTTATTATCACTCAAAGGGTAAGAGTTTCTAGTATGCTTGGCAAACTCACAAGCATCACAAGACAAAGACTCAAAGTTAGTCTTAGAAAACAAACTAGGATATAACTTCTTTAAAACAAAAAAAGATGGGTGCCCCAACCGCCTATGCCACGGAACTATTTCTTGGTTGACAACCTTATTTCCTCCAAAAAATGCTTTACCAGAGTCTCTACTTCCCTCAATCATGTATAAGCCATCATGCAATCTACCACTGCCAATCGTCTTCCCTGTTTGAAGATCCTGAAAAACACAATGATCAGGGAAGAACTCGATTTTACAGTTTAGGTCTTTGGTGATGGAACTAATAGATAACAGATTAACAGGAAACTCAGGTACATGGAGAACGGATGATAAGGTAATATTGGGTGTACACATGGTAGAACCTGTTCCAGAGATAGGAGCTAAAGACCCATTGGCTATTCTGACATAATCGTTTTTGAGACATGGAGAGTAGTTTTGAAAGCTTCTAGAGGAGCCTGTCGTGTCTATTCGCACCAGAATCAATAATCCAAGAATTTAAGTGAGCAGTAAAGGCAGTACCTGGTTGCACATAATTGGATGTTGCCACAGATGGAGAGTAAAGTTTGGACAGACTGTTCATCTTTATGTCTCCAATAAGTCAAAAATATCACACAAACTAAAAAGTATACCTTGAACCTTGAACGAACAGAATGTTGGTACCAAAATTTTTTTTTGAAACCTGGCAGCAACCAGATCTGCAGAAACAGTGGCCGGAAAGTGAAAACACTCGCCGAAAAGTGACTGACTTGTTGGAAAGATCTGAAAACTGTATGGGTAAGCTCGGAATTGTTCCGCGACCTTAACCCAAAAAAAAAGTTTCAAAAAATTCCGGTGGATCACCCCATTTCACAACCAATGTGGGACAACACCCACTCCAACACCCCCGCACGCCTAGACCGGCATGTGCAAATTAATGGGGGCCCAAACGGGAACGGGTCTGGCTCTGATACCATGTAGATTTTCAAAGAGAAGGAAAATTCTTCTATTATTTCTGAATGAATATTACAACCTATGAGGAGGTATATTTATACAATGAGTCCTAGGACTAAACAAGGAAATATAACTAATTACAATACAATAAGGAAAAGGATTCTATAATAACTATCAACACTCCCCCTCAAGTTGGTGCAAAGATGTTGCGCATGCCCAACTTTTAACCAAAGTATGAAAATTCTTTTTGCTGAGACCTTTTGTGAGCACATCTGCCAGTTGTTGTTCTGATGGAACATACCACAAATTCAAGGTACCATTAGCAACCTTTTCTTTAATGAAGTGTCGATCAATCTCAACATGCTTTGTTCGATCATGCTGGACAGGATTTTGAGCAATACTGATTGCAGCCTGTTATCACAATACAAGGAAAGTTTTCCTTTTCCAAACATTCTCAATTCCTTTAGTAACCTTCATAGCCAAAGAAGTTCACAAACCCTTTGGGCCATAGCTCTATATTCAGCTTCAGCACTGGATCTAGCAACAATACTTTGCTTCTTACTTCTCCAAGTAACTAAATTCCCTCCTACAAAAGTACAGTAGCCAGTGGTAGATCTTCTATTATCTAAAGATCCAGCCCAATCCGCATCTGTAAAGGCTTCTATTAGGAGGTGACCATGCTTAGAGAAAAGCAAACCTCTCCCTAGAGCAGACTTCAGATATCGTAAGATGTGGAAGACAGCTTGCATATGAGGATCTCGGGGATCATGCATATACTGACTAACCAAACTAACTGGATAGGCTATGTCTGGTCTAGTGTGAGAGAGATAAATAAGTCTTCCAACCAACCTCTGATATCTCCCTTTGTCAACTGACTCTCCAATCCCTGCTTATAACTTGTGATTACTTTCAATGGGCGATTCAGCTGGCTTACAACCTAGCATACCAGTTTCTTTCAAGAGATCCATAATATACTTCCTTTGAGAAATAAAGATCCCTTTATTTGATCTAGCCACCTCGATTCCCAAGAAGTATTGGAGTTTAACTAGGTCCTTGATTTCAAATTCCTTTGCCAACAGCTTTTTCAATCGGGTCATCTCCTCTTTGTCATCTCCTGTCATTACAATGTCATCAACATAAACTATGAGAAGAGTGAGTTTACCCTTTTTATGCCTTATGAAGAGGGTATGATCAGCATTACTTTGTCGGTAGCCAAAGGAGATCATAGCTTTGCGGAATCTGTCAAACCACGCTCTAGGTGATTGCTTGAACCCGTACAAGGCTTTCTTCAGTCTGCACACCTTTCCTCGACTCTGTTCAGTATTAAATGCGGGAGGGATCTCCATATACACTTCTTCTTTTAAATCTCCATGAAGAAATGCATTCTTTACATCAAACTGCTGTAAGTCCCAATCCAGATTAGCTGCACAAGACAAAAGGATTCTTATGGTGTTCATTTTTGCAACTGGAGCAAGGGTCTCCTGATAATCCACTCCATAAGTTTGAGTGAATTTCTTAGCCACCAATCTTGCCTTGAATCTCAATCGAGCCATCAGCTTTATGCTTCACAATAAAGACCCATCTGCAACCAACCAGTTTCTTGGCCGGTGGTTTAGTGACAAGTTCCCAAGTGTTATTTTTTGACAAAGCCTTCATTTCTTCAATCATAGCCTGCTTCCATTTAGGATCTGCAAACGCTTCCCTCCAATTCTGGGGAATAGACACAGAAGAAATAGACAAGACAAAGGCTCTATAGGAGGGAGATAAGGAATCAAAGGAGACAAAATTAGATAAGGGATGTTTAGTAGTGCAAGTTCTGACACTTTTTCTGTGAGCAACAGGCAAATCTAACTTTTTTTCATTAGGAAAAGTAGGGAACTCACCAGTAGAAGAGGATTCAGCTTCAGCAGATTGCATGATGGCTTCTTCTGCTTCTTCAGCTGCTTTCTTTTTCCTCGAGTAAGTTTTCAAACCAGGTACATCCAAAAGCCCATGTAAACGCCCAACAGTCTCCCGCTCAACAGTCTCCCCCTGAACTCTATCTGTGGTATCAACCTCAACAGGATCAATACTATAGCTGGGAAGAATCATCTCTTCCTCCTTATTACTCTCCCCCTGAAGAGGTGATGGTGTAATACTAAAATACGGCTCCCATTCCCGAAAGGTAACATCCATACTGACAAAGGTTCTCCTAGTGGGAGGATGATAGCATTTGTACCCTTTTTGGGTTGGGGAATACCCAATAAACACACATTTAAGAGCTTTAGGATCAAGTTTCCCAGAATTTCTAGTGTGAACAAAGCAAACACACCCAAACACCTTTGGAGAAACAGTATATTCATTTTTTCCCTTTAGAGCTTCTAGAGAAAACTTGACCTCTTAGAGTGACACGTGAAACCCTAGGCTGCAAAAGGCAGCGGGCTCTGATACCATGAAGATTTTCAGAGAGAAGGAAAATTCTTCTATTATTTCTGAATGAATATTACAACCTATGAGGAGATATATTTATACAATGAGTCTCTAGGGCTAAACAAGGAAACATAACTAATTACAATACAATAAGGAAAAGGATAATTCTATTATAACTATCAACAGAGTCCTTTTTATGTTTTGGCCCCTCTTGCATAAGGTACTTCTGATTGTGGTCTCTGTTGAATCTGCAAGCTGGCTTGTTGTTTTTATACATAGAAATACGTCTGGAGCCAACCCGCAGGACCATTCACAGCCTTCAATACTCGGGCACGCCCCTCCCTTGTCCACTTAAACAATCTGGCTTGTAGCCATAAGAATGAGCAGTATTTGGGTACTTGCCATGCAATGTTTTGGAAAGAAAAAAAAGAAATTGCATGTTTTTCTCTTAAAAAACAGGCCAAAAGAGATCTGCTGCCGGTAAGAGATAGTCATTGACTTATCTAAGATAGCTCAAATGGAGATAATGGGAGCTCAGAAGCTGGGAGGCTGTAGGGAGGTAAGGAGGAGTGAAACTGCTGTAGATGTAATGGAGTCAAGGCACATTGTGGGGCAGGGAGGCAAGAATGCAGGTGTGGCGACAAGGGAGGGTAGCAGTGGATGGGCATTCTTGGTCGACTGCAGTTGGAAGTAGGACCAGGGAGGCAAGAGGAGCAGGGAGTTGGGGAAGGGTAGGTTCGGGTGGCCCAGAGAGCTGCTGGGGTGCGGACCAAATGATTCCTTTAACTTTAAATCAATATGCTTGCTTTCTTTCATTCAGATGAAGTGTCAAATGTAGGAGTAGACATGTCATTTTCAATCGAATTGAACTGATAGAGTATTACTACAGTTATTGGAGGGTCCAAATCACCCTGTCACCGGGGCCAAAGCTTCAAAAACTCCTGCTGCTGATATCTCGGTTTATTAGATTATAGTCTCATTTATTTAAATTTCCTGTTTTATTGGAAATCAGTATGTTTGTGACTTTTAACTCTTTTATTAAATGACTGCAATTTTGAGTTCCTTGAATCGGGAACAATTCGTCAAAACAGAATTATTCACATTTTGTGGAATACGATGAATTTATTGATGTCTCCTCTTGGACTATTTTGTATAGAGGGAGGATAATTTGTTTGGGCTGTTTGCTCCTTAAATATTGTATTAACTTCTTATCCACATTCAAAAGTTCCTGGAAGCCAAAGGTGGAGATTTTGGGCTGATAGGTTTTCACTCAATTTTATGTGGGCATGCCAACTTAGTTTACAGTTGACTACTTCTGTCGAACGACTTAGTAAGTTTGATCAGTTTTATCTTCTGTGACGTTCATAGTGTCTTTTTATATGGTTCAGGTTGTGTTCACTTCTCTAAAAGTGAGTTTGATGTTTGAATATGTTTCTGCTTGAAGTCTTTGTATCAAACTTGAGATCCAAGCTACCTCTCCGAGAAAGTTTTGACATATCTGAAAACTGACTATGTATGGGGGATTGAATACCTTGCTCTTTTTTTACTTTATGCTTCTGCTACTTGACTCTTTTTGTATTAAAAATGGATAAGAGCTTTGAATCCAGCCTTCTGCTCGTTGCCTGATTTCATTAACAGCTAGCTTTGAAATCATAATTTGATATGAGTGTAAATTGTTTATTTTCAGGGGAAGTACAAGTTTTACAAGGAGGAGTTGTCAAACAGTCCTTGAAGCCCATTTGCTTTCAATAGGAAGGATAATTGCTCCCATCTTACCTCATTTGGCTGAGGATATGTGGCAGCATCTTCCTTTCCAGTATACTACAGAAGATGGGGATGTTGCTAAATTTGTTTTCGAGTCAAGATGGCCTGAACTAGATGCAGAACACCTCTCGTTTCCAGAGGAAGAAGTTGAGTTCTGGGGGAAAATTCTTGAGGTAACTGTTCTACATCTGAGACAAAGATGACAAATGAATGACACAAGCCCCGTCGTTTCTATGATGTCAATAGGAGTAAAACATTGTTAGAATGCCTCGTAAAGTGATGTTACTGTTCTGCCTCATATATAGGACAGCTATAGGTGTAAAACATCATTGGCTTAGCCGCTTAGGATTTCTTGCAAGGTAGCATATTTCCTCTTATCTTCCTATACCCAAAATACGTAACTTTCTGGTGTACTATGTCCGCTGGAGTGCTAGGGTATCAATCTGTTTAACAACATAAACTGTTCGTGGCATCTTTCATGATGCCAAGAAGAGCCTGTTTTGCTTTTTATATTATCCTGTTTGGTCACATGTCCTGTCTTTTCCTTTTTCTGTTTTCCTTTTCAGCCTGCTTTATTAATTAGTTTCTGATTATGATAATTTGAACTATTTTGACCAGCTACGGACAGAGGTTAACAAAGCATTGGAAGTAGCTCGAAATGGAAAATTGATTGGCTCCAGTTTAGAGGCCAAGGTGTATCTCTACTGTTCTAATCAAACCCTGGCTGAGAGACTAAACAATATGTGCAAACCTACAAATGATGCAGATGCTCTGCATCGCATATTTATAACATCTCAGGTATGTGTCAGCACTCATTTTAATTATATGCTTATGACTGATGCTTAAGGTTCTATGGACCATGGTTATAAGTATCTTTTACGAGCACCAGCCCTCCTCTCTTTTAAGTGTTCTGACTGTGTAGTTGCCGAACTCACTTGAGTTTGAAACAAACTAAGTTAAATTCTCTGAAATACTATCTTGAGTTGCCACTAGAGTTCTTCAAACATATATTTGGGTTGGGCACACTTGCAACAAATATTGGTCTTCTTTTCTACTTAATTCCTTGAGAAGCATATTTTTCTCTGTTTAGGAATTCTTGAGCTCATAATATAATTGTTTTCTGCTAAGATGAAGTTAAGGTTTCAAAAACTTATGCAAAATTTGTGTCAGATTGTATTGTTATGATGATCTTGATTTGCTATATTCTTTGAGCACATGTTCTTATGGTTTTCTTGATTTCCCATATCATGAGTACGTTCTTGCAATTTATGCAGGTGGAGATTCTCGAGTCCTTGCAAGATGAAAGGATTAAAGATGTTCAGTACACTGGAGAGTACCTCATAGATGAAGGGAACAAAATCTGGATTGGTGTATCGCGTGCAAATGGTTCAAAATGTGACAGATGCTGGAATTATTCACCTCAAGTGGGTTCTTTTACTGAGCATCCTTTGCTATGTGGCCGCTGTTACAATGTGGTTATCAGTCTACCAACTCGTGGTGTTGAAAATTTAGCCGAAGTCACACAGAGTGAAGCAAAAGAGGCTATAGCACAATAAGTTAATTCATGCGTGTTATGGTCCACAAATATGAAGGTTTACAACTACTACAAGCGTCACGTCCAACTGTAATTCTTGGCTCCAATTGAATCTTCAAAAAGTCTTAATTTCATTACCAAATATGATTGGAGACATCAGCCTTTAAAAGTCGTCTTTATTATTCTCTATTAGAATAGATTAAGAAACACAAAAGAGTAATAATCTTTTTTTCTTAAGAAGTTAGGATAGTATTCTTGTACATGCATAGATGATGGTTAACTGGCATTGGTGATGCTTTAGTTTTTAGTAGTTACCTTTTCTAATTTTTTGATATATTCATAAAGCTAGTCAAATAAAAGTTAAGATTAAGAATGCCAAAAGAGTGAGAAAAAGATGTGGAGCAGATTATTTAGATCTAAGTTTACAAACTTCTATGTTGTTAAATTTAGCCAATATTTTTAACAGTCGTCCTATAGGTAACACGTATACAATGCAATTGGAAAACTTGAAATTTAATTGTCATGCAGTTGCAAACTTGCAATAGCTGATTTCTGCAAGTGGAAGTATGTTGTAACTTTAGTTTTTATCCATGGATATGTTTACTTCTTTAGGAGTTGCTTTTAATGTAACATTTGGAGTTGCTTTTGGACAAAATTAAGTTTGATCGGTGGTAAGTGGTTTGGTCACTTGTTAAATATTCATGTTCAGTTACTGGGAGCAATGAAGGGAATTTTGGAGCAACGGGTAAAGTTGTCTTTTGTGTGACCTATAGGTCATGTGTTCAAGTTTTGGGAACAACCACTGATGTTAGCTAATGCAAAGTTGTGTACATCACACCCCTTGAGGTGGAGGGTCCCTTCTCGGACCCTGCGTGAACTTCACGTAGATATTGATAAATCATTTTGGTATGTATAAAATCTGACTATATTTAACCTACACCTAATTAAAGCAGGTAATTTTTGTCCTTTTGCATAATTTAAAACTATATAAATTTGTGAAGATTCACTAGTAAAAGCATACTAAAAAATAAAGATCATAATCAGATGTCATAAGGTTCAAAATCAGAATTTAGACATAACTCTAGCAATATTCCAAATCCAATCAAACTCGTGTAAATTGCAGTACTAGAATGAGTAGTCGTATAAACAAATGGCAGCTAGCTACTACAAGAAAAATGTGTTCAACTTGTGATGACTTCCGGAAAATGAGTAATAGGAATTCCGACAAAAGTAATTTAAAAAAATGTCTATCTATAAAGCGCTGAGTTAAAGAGGGAACAAGTCCCACAAGGAGGGATGGCGCCTTCCTTTACCATCTGACGGTTGAAAACAAAAGTGCTTTCAGGTACACGGCTGTTAGGCTCATCCAAGACGTATTTACGGAAGTAGCCTTCACGGGTAAGTTTTGGATGGAGCTCTTTCAACTCTTGGGTTTGGAGAGGCAAGAATGTAATTTCAAAGAGGCTCGACCGGCTCAAAGAATCGAACAGAAGATTACAATAATTCTGGTATTAACAATCTCACATCCTAAATAGGATAAGATAATACCATGAATATAGTATAAAAATTGTTCATTTTTAATTAATTCCACCCGCCAAACATGAGATTGATGTTTACCAAATTTAAATTCGCGACTATAACCAATCAAAGAGGTCTTAGGGTTACTCATTTGTCATTCTTGTAAAATAAATCCACTCTGCTAGTACTCTCTTCTTGCAAATCCAGTAATGGCAAGGAGAAAAGCTAGGAAAGTAGGGCTACCTGAAGATATCATAGTTGACATACTTATCCAGCTCCCTCCAAAGTCAATAGGCCAATTCAGGTGCGTGTCAAAGCAATGGTGCTCTCTTCTCTCAGACCCAAAATTCCTGAAAGCTAACATTCATGCTCATAAACAACAAGAAAGAAAACTCATTTTCATCTCTTCTTTTCACTCTCTTCACACTATTAGTTTTAAACCACAAAATGAACTTTATTATCTGGTTGGTATTTCAAGAAAGCTTAATTTTCAGCAGCTCTCTAACAAGTGGCATATAATTGTTGGATCTTGTAATGGCTTAGTCTTGGTAGTGGATAAGCAAGATATTAATTTTTTGATTAACCTCACAACCTTAAAGTACCATACAGTTCCAAACTTTGAGTTGACTACTGTGCCAAATAGGTGTGGCACGTATGGTCTAGGGTATGATTCTGCTACTGATGATTATAAGATTGTTGCTCTTTCTCGCTTTAATAGACCGCGTAATACAAGTACTTGTGTTGATGTCTACTCTGTGAAAAAGGGTTTTTGGAGGAGACTTGAGAGTTCACCTTTTGATGAAGCACATCCTATGAGAGCTCCTGGGCTTTTGCTCAATGGGGCTTTGCATTGGTTGGCGGATAAAACTAACTGTTATCGATCAGTAATTGTTGCTTTTGATTTAAGTGGTGAGACATTCTTCGAGTTGGGGACGCCAGAATGTTATGAGGGAGTTGCATGTTTGGATGATCTTGTGGTTCTTAGAGGATGTCTTTGTATGGTCACTGATTCAAAAGAAAACAAACTTGATATTTGGATGATGAAAGATTATGGGGTGGAGGAGTCTTGGACCAAATTTAATTTTACCAGACCAAATTCAATGTCTATTCGTCCCTTCCCCATGTGTTTAACAAGTGATGATGATTTGGTATTGGATGTGGTTGTTGGAGAGACGTTGATTGTCTACAATATGAAAGAGGATCAGCAGTGGGATATGATGGTTGATGAAATAACTTTTGAGTTATAAAAGTGCTGGAATCTTCAAAGAGAGTCTTGTTTCTCCTACATTTGGCGAGGGAAGTGAGGGTTACTTTAACGCCTGATGCAATATTCTGAGATGATGTTGTACTCAGGTATTACAAGGACGATTTCACAGTTTCTTATTCATTTTTAGTGTATATTGTATAGTATTTTTCATCTAATCCCCATGTTTGATTCAATAAAATAAACCCTATAAAGTATTGTGAATGGTAATTCTCATCCTTATAGAGTGTTGTGACTGTAATTCTGCAGTCCTGGAGAAAATATACTGTGATTTGACTGCATCACTTGAAACGGAAATTGTGTGGCTTGCACCATTTCAGCTAACATAGAATGGTGACACTTTGAGGAAAAGGATAGTTCAACTTTGAGCAAATGCAGTCTTGAAAAAGGAATAGTTCTAGATGTTTTAGCTCCCCTTAATTACTTACTATCAGAATGAACTGATACTATTTTTAAGCAATCTAACGGTAAGGGGTCGTTTGGTACAAATGTGGAATATCCCGGGATTATAATATCGGTACTAAAATTGGGACAAAATATGGGATAAATAAACCCACCTTCCATATGGGATAAGGTAATCCCATGATTTTGGGATAACTTTCATCCCACTTTAGCTAATCTCAACAACCAAACGTCGGATAACTCTTATCCCAACTTTTATCCTGGGAGTATAATCCTAATCCCGAATACCAAACGACCCCTAAAAGTGCTATCTAGCTGATCTGATGGTAAAATCGGATCTTCCAAAAGATATGCCTTTTTCAGGATCCAACACGGTGCAACAACATTTTGGAGTATCCGAGTGGCATAACCGAAAACTGAAATAAATTTATTCTGTCAACATCCTTGATCATTTAATTGTCAAGATTGAATCACTAAAAAGACTCTAAAGATAGATATTGGGTAGTATTACAGGTTAAGAATCTCATCATAAACAGAGAGCAAATCCTGCTGGCTAGTGCTTCCTCACATTCTTTCTAAAATAAGACGACAAAAGTTCAAAGCAGCTCTTTTGATGGTAAACATGTTATCTTCTGTTTTTTCATTTATTTGCTCTAATAGAATGAGCTTTAGCTTTACCTTCTCTCTTCGTGTAGATAATTCTATAGTAAACTTTATTTCTTGTTTAAGGAAAACTCCGTGCGCGATTTTGTTAACTGTTTCAGCAGTTTATGAGCTTTGGTTTCTGAGGAATATTGCTGGTCTTCATTTTTATTCATAACTTCGGAAGTTGCTATGATGTTACATAATGTAGTTTATAGACGTGTGGCCTAGAGAATCTTCCCAACCTTCCGTCCTCCCACCCAGCCTAATAGAAATGGTTTCATTAATGAAAGAAATGGGATGACTGGCGGTACAGGGTGGTGTCTAGTAGATTTACATCTTTTCTTGCCAAATAATAACAAAAGAAAGAAAACCAATGGATGCATGACATGTCTACTACACATTTTTATCACTCCCAAAGTTAATTTGGGTGTATTTTCATATCATTTCATCCATAACCTTGGTAAATTCATGTGATTTGGTATTAAAACCAGGTGTGGGTGCAGCTTCTTCCACCGTCTTCACCAAAAGTGAAAATGCAATAAACAGTTATGCTTAATCTTTTGTATTGAGCTACTTCTATCCTCAAAACATCTTGCATTTTGTTCCTTTCAACCGTCCAACCAGATACACACTGGGATCGTTTTCCACCCATGCTGTTCCAGCACCCCAGAAGAGCCACAGGTGGACCTAGCATACTCTATTTAAGTCCAACCATGCTGAGAAATAGCTGCCACAACTGATCTGTAACGTAAGAATGCAAAAAAAAAGTGGTCGTTGCTCTCTGTTTCTGGTTGACATAAATAGCATCCGGAACACAAAGGCATGCCCCTTCTCATCAGACTCTATTGGGTTAGACAAGCTTGTCTGGCCACTAATCAAGTAAAACATACCACTAATCAACCTTGCCAATGCTCATAAACAACTACTACACAATTTTAACAAGTATTCCTCTTCATTAGTTCTACTAAAACACCTCTCAATATCCAACCACAACTCTAAAATAGTATCACAATATCAACTAAAGTGCTTAAGGAGTAAAGGGCCAAAAGAGAACAATTTAGAACAAGTGGGTAGGCTCGGGGTGTGGGTGCCACCAAAGAGGGTCAAAGAAATCACCACAATTTTTTTTCCAAGGTGTATGTGTAAGGGTAGGCCAATCAAAAGAAAGCCTTGTATCATTTCCCGACTAGAGCAAACCTAAGATTTCGCTTTGCACACGTGGGAGGGGGGGGGGGGGGGCAAGTTCTAGACATTGATATGCAAACATGGAGCAAACAAGAATATGCCTCACACACACATTGCACATGATCCACACAAAAAGGTTCCATCAACAATTCTCAATCAAGCATCTAGAGTGCACTTTGTGGAAAATTAAGCACTAATGCACAAAGGTTCACAATAAAGTCACGCAAGTAGACTCAAACATCTAAAGGGGGTTGTTCCATTTTTTTTTTCTAGGCATGCATCACAATTTAAAACCCAAGGACACCACAAATAGCACATGCAATCAATTCAAGTCCACCGGTATCAAACAAATCAAAGGCACATAGCATTTTACCTATTTCCTTCGTCTAGGGTCACCTATACTAACTATTCTAATCCTAAAAATAAAAAAACTACCCGGTTCAAAGGTCTCCCTGTGGAAAAGAACCGAGGTCATAAGAAAAACCACGGGGTGGATGACATGTACCACTAATAAAACTAAAAGGAAAATCTTTTTGGAATTTTTCATTGGTTTTCTAATTTTTTCAATTTTTTCATATATTAAAGCAAGAAACAAATCAAAATAAAGTCAAGTGACTAAAGAAAATCCTACGGTACATGCATCCCTAACCTCAAAAATAAATAAAAGGGTAGTTCCCTACCCCACACTTAAACTAAGCACTGTCCTCAGTGCTAAAAATAAGAAAGTGCAAGGTAAAGAAAACTTCCCTGAAGATTCTAGTCCTTGGTGCCAGCATCCTCCAAGCTTCCATATAGTATGAGGTACTCAGACTTCCCCCAACAGGTCATCAATATTAGGCAAGGGTGAGGACACCCCACACTTAGCCTCGACATTACATGAACCTGCAATCCAAGGAAAAACAACAACTACGTGACACTATAAATCAAATAATACAAGTACAAACTCGGGTTGCCTCCCGAGAAGCGCCTTAGTTAACGTCGTGGCACGACGACACTTTTAGCTCACTTCCAGCATTTATCTCTTCTCTTCTTACGCCGAACCTTTGCTTTCTTCCTTTCTTTGAGAGAACCCCTCTTCAACTTCACATGTGGTGTGCTTTCATGTTCTTGTCTGACACTTTCGATCATAGAGCACTCTTCAACCTTAGCTATGAGCTCCTTCTCAGTATACACCTTGAAAGTAACCTTCTCTCCATGCGCTCTAACAGTCATCTCACCCAGCTCCATATCAATAATTGCCTTCGAGGTGACTAAGAATGGTCTCCCCAAAATGATTGGAGCTTCTCGGTCCTCTTCATAATCTAGGACTACAAAATCAGCAGAGAATGTAAACTTACCAACTTTTAGCAGTACATCCTCCAGCTTACCATCAGGGTGAGTGAGTGATCCATCCGCCATCTTTAGAGTAACTGAAGAGGGCTTGATTACTCCTACCCTAACCTTTTGCAAACAGAGAGAGGCATGAGATTTATGCTTGCACCCAGATCACACAATGCACCAGTGATATTATGCCCTCCAATGGTACAAGGAATAGTAAACCTCCCAGGATCTTGAAGTTTTGGAGGTAGCTTGCTCAAGATTGTGCTACCCTCCTCAACTAACTCAACGGTATCTATCTCTTGAGGCTTTTTCTTCTTGACTAAAATCTCTTTTAAGAACTTCACAAAGGATGGCATCAATTCAAACACATCAATCAAAGGAATATTAACTGAAGTTCTTTCAACATACTCACAAATTTTTGATACTGGGCCAGATCCTTCGATGGTATAAGTCTCTGCGGGAATGGTGGAGGCGGCAGAGGTGCCTCCTTTCTATCTTGTTTCTTCTTCACCTTCTCCACTTTTTCAACTTTTTCTATTTCAGCTCTCCATCGTCAATTAAAGTCACTGCAAGACATTGTTCAGGCACTTTTTTAACAGTGTTTATTTCTCCTACCAACTGCCCTAACTGGTGCTCCAGGTTCTTGTGAGCATTGGCAATATCTTGTATGGCCACTGCATGGGCTGTAGTGTCAGCTATTATTCTCTGCTGGCCCGCCATTATCTGCTTTAACATATCTTCAACTGAATTGCTAACCTGCTGTGGTGGAGCTGGAAGTGGGTGGTAATTATTCGGGGCTCTCGTATTGCCTTGATAATAAGCATTACCAAACTGACTTTGACCCTGCAGCCTGTTTTGATTACCCACGTAATAAACTGACTCTGGATTAGAGGAGCAAACCTCTGTAGCATGGTCTTGACCACAAACCTCACAAAAACTCTGAGTTGTTGCACTGGAGCCACTGGTTGCTGAGTCTTTGACAGAGCTAGCTTGCTAATTTGATTGGAAATAGCATCCATCCTCGCCCTTAGCTCTGAAACTGCATCTAACTGAAGTACCCCCTGCAGATTTCTGCGTAATAGCTCTACCATCTCCCTGCCAATCAGGATTGCTCTGCGAAAACTTATCTAGCAAATCATAGACCTGGTCAAAATTTAAGGCTAATACTTGGCCTCCAGCAGCAGCATCTACCACGATCTTAGTATGCGCATTCAACCTCTCAACAAAAGTATGTGCAACAACCTCATTGGATTGGTTGTGGTGTGGACAATCTCTCAATAAAGCTTTGAATCGCTCCCAAGCTGAATACAAAGACTCTCCTTCTAATTGTCTGAAGGACATAATTTCACTCCTCAGCCGGGCTGTCTTGGCAGATGGATAAAATTGAGCCTAGAATTTCTTAGCCAAATCCTCCCAAGTAGTGATAGACCCAGACTTTTCAGCCTTTAACCACTTCCTTGCTGCCCCAATCAGTGAAAACGGGAACAACGTCAAGCGAACATAATCAATAGGAACTCCCTTCGGTGTGTAAGCATCACTGATCTCCAAGAAATTCTGGATATGTTGTTGTGGATCCTCGCTAAGTAATCCAGCAAATTGTCCAGTCACATGTAACAGTTGTATCATGCCGGACTTAATCTCAAAGTGCCCGGTGATTTCAGGCTTAACTATGCTCGAGGCTACTCCCTCCAGGCTGGGGAGAGCAACATCTCGCACAGCTAAAGCTTGTTCTGCTGCCATTCCTGTCGGTAAAGATCAAGCAGGACTTAATACCTGAAACAGCACAAAACTCAAAACAAAAATTAAACCTGAATAGAAAGTAATAAACTGTTCAAAAAGAAATCAGTCAATTGTTTAGTCCCCGACAACGGCGCCAAAAACTTGTTGCTCCCAAACGCACACGCAAGTATACGTGGTCGACAAGTAATAAAGTGATAAATCTAGTATCGTTCCCACGAGGACTATTCAGACTGAATTCTAGCAAACAATTTATATAAACTATTCAGGGATCTTTTTCCAATAGTGATGAGTTTATTAACTAAAGAACAATAATTAAAATGGTAAAAGTAGATTCAAGCAATGGAGCAAAACTTGGTTGTTATCAGTAATAAGGAGACGGTCCAGGGTCAGAGTTACGAACAATCCAGTTGAGTTTTCCAATTGATTCCACTCCTCAAATCCCGGGTTACTAACTAACAGAGTAAATGTACCTGTGAAAACCTTTCGATTCTTCACAGTCTATGCAGGCTACTTCAATCCCTATATGTCTATGGGTTGAATCACGTGCACGCATTAACGAATTATGTAATTAGTTAAACTAGGTGAGCAAGTATATGTCTATCCTACTCACAAATTGGTTCCCCGATGCCCGGGTTCACAAACTAGTCCTACTCTTTCTTATTACGTAATTAAATTCCCTCTTTCGAGTTCAATCTAAAAACCATAGATAATGCGTAATAATCGGGCCCTGACAATTACACAAGTGAAATCAAGAAAGAATAAGTAACCCGTTATGAGATTCAATTAATGGAAATCAATCTTCAAACATCAACTTTCATGAAATACTCTAACCCTAGAACTAGAGATTTAGCCACGCATACTCATAATAACTGTTGAACCCCAAAAATTACCCTTTCTTTAAGAAAAGGATAGGTTTCGGAATATTTCAACAAAGTGGGATTCCAAAGGGTTTCTTTGGAGTCGCCACCTAATTTAAGGATTATTAGGAACCTAAGTTAACTAAGGAGTGCAATTTAACCTTTATTTTAAAGAAATTAAATTAAATTCAGAGATTCTTAGGTAAGTGATTCTATTAAATTCGAAAGAAGGTCCTTATTACGGGAGCACTTTCGAAAATCCGCTAAAGGCGGTTAATCCGGCGATTTTCACGAATTTTACTTGAAATTTAGTTTGGGATAAATTTTAAATAAAATAAATAGGTAATAAAATAAATAAAGAAGATAAAATTGATTATGACAATACTTTGAACAAAACTTAAGATTAATTAAATGAACAATGAGAAGGGTTGATTGATTGACTAAATAAATAAGGGCTAATTAAAATTAAGTAAATAAATTTAACAAATGATTGGATAAAGAATAATAATTGATTGATTAATTAATTAGATAAATAATAAATAGATAAATGACTTAGGTAGATAAATAAATATTTATATGATTTCAATTAGATGAGGGATAAGCAATAATAATTTGACTAGTTAAGTAAATAAATATAATTGATTAAACACATAAATAATTAATTAAAATTAATTAATGGAATAAATAGATAAAATAATAAATAAATACCACTTAAATAATTTGATAAATAAATAGATAAATAAATAAATAAAGAAATAAATAAATAATTAATTATAATTGATTAGGCAGATAAATGGTTAATTAAAATTAAACAGATAAATTAATAATAAATGCCACTTAATTAATTTAATTAATGAATAAATAAATAAATTTAATAAATGGATAAATAATAGGCTAAATATAAATAATGAATAAATAGGTACAATTTTAACTTTATTTCTTTTGCACTCGAAAATTAACTAAAGTTTTCTACTATCTTGAATTAACCGGCGAGTCCTAAAGAGACGGGATATGCAATTTATAGACAAACTTAGACAAACAATAAGATAACAATTTCAATTAAAGCGGCTAACCTACCAGGCTTCTAATCATACAAAGTCCTAATTCAGTTCACAAAGTCCTAAAACATGCTTTCTAAAGGGGACGGGAGAGAAGGAGTTTTAGAAAGTAGAACCCGGGATGGCGAACTCAATGCGAGCCCTGTATTTCACAAGGCTTTTTCATTTATTCATTTTCTTTTGTTGTACATTTTCGGGGATATCAAGTCCCGAAAATGCGGAGCGATTCAAGTAACTTCCAAATGCAAGCCGTTCCCATTCGCGAGTTTAGCAACTCGAACTCGACCCCGACCCCAAGGTTGTGTATTATGCAAAGAAAGAGGAGATAAGAATTAGTACACTGTCCTCTACAACAAAGAAATAAATTTTTTTTTTTTTTTAAAAAGTGACAAAATGATATTCATGCTTGTAAACAAGTGCCAGAATAATAGTATTGAAATAGGCTTTCTTAAGAAACAAATGAACGGAGCTTCCTCATACTTGTTAACGGATCAAGACAAAATATTTCAAGGCGTAATGCACTTTCTTTAGACACACTACTCAACTCCTTAATTTCTTTATATAAAAAAAACCAGTAAACAAGATAAAATGGATAAGAGAAAGAATACATTTTAATTAGCTCTTGTCAATTACTAAAGCTTCGAGAAAACACTAAAGGATTAATGCACTGCCTAAGAAAGTAATTAGCTTACAAGCTACCTCATTAATCATTCCATACGTTCAAGGACCACAAGCTATGACAGAACTTTTGATAATTTACTTAGATGGCAACAGAGATTTTGTAAAACACCGGACAACTATTATGCCAATCATTCATTATTCAGGAAACACAAAAATTAGATGCTTCAGAGGATTGAGCTTAAGTGGCTTTTCAGAACATATCCTGATTGTTACACCTAACACAAAGTCAATTTCTTTTACAGTTTGGCTTAACAAAAACTAGTGGCAAACTGAAAACTGATTCGAAAATGGGACCTTTCCACAGACATAAACGTCATACACATGCATATCTATAGTCTATCATATCAAAAGGAACTTGCTTCACTAAATCATTCTATCAACCAGGAAGTAGCAGACCTTCCCCATGCCTCTTCCTGATGACCCTCACACTCAGAGACCTCACAAGAAACTCAACCCTACTACTGCATAGATTACCCCATTCACAATCACACATTGAAGGCAATGCCCTTCACTTTAAACAACAAAACATCCTGGATTTCGAACATAGTTGACTGGAAACAAACTTGAACTTAGAAGGCATGAGAAGGCGACCAAAACCAAACAATCGACAGGCTTGGACATATTAAAATTTAGATCTTAGGGCTGTCATGAAACTAGAGGATAAAGCAAGTGTAAAACCAAGACATTTTAGACTGAAGAGGAGAAACAAGGAAACTGGAACTAAGCACTTTAAATTTCTCCTAGACTAGACTTCTTTTAATACACAGGACCCTTAGCTCCTCTCCAAAAGAACCTGCTAAACCACTTCAACTACCCTACTTCTGAACAAACTACAACAAACAATAGCTCTCTCCTATTACTACCAGAGCAGCCCCCTGGACCAAGAAACCAAACACCACTGGAAACCAACCTCAAATCAGCTCTCAAGCTCACAGAAACACTACAACATTCTCAAACAGGAACAAGACTAGGAGCAGCCCGAAGCTAACCTTTGGAACTAAAAGGGAATCAGATCATGACTTACTAGCTCCCTCAGACTCTATAATTCTGCCAACTTCAATTCCTAATACTTAAGCTAAAGCATTGCAGCATCCAGAACTCTACAGCTTCCTAACAACAACTCCCAGGGCAGCTACAGCAACTAGAACAGACCCTACACTTCTCCTTTGAGCCAGAATGGCCCCCCTAGAAACTCCAAGCCCTGCAGCTCCTACAACTACCCTCACACCACCTGGAATTCCCCTTTTCTGCACCCTCAGAACCTGAACATCCTACCTGACTCCTCCACTGGCAGACCCTGAGCCCTTTCAACCCCAGAAACTAACTAGGCAAACTGCAGCCCCTCATTACAAACAGGACCAGACAACCTCCCAACTGAAACACTAGCAAACAACCTAGAAACACCTACACCTCACTGAAACTACTCCTTTATCTCACAGAACCAAAAGGCAAACCAACACAGAGCATACCCCTTTTTCATCCCTGAAACAAACTGGACTAAACTCCTCTAAACCAAATAAACTGCAGCCTTGCAACTCCCTCACTACCTGAACCACTCTATCCCCCTGAACAACCACATACTCTGGCTGCACTACACTCTTGAAATCCAGATCACAAACAGACCATGACATAACCAAACAGATTTTAGAAGTGAACAAGAAAAGCTTACTAAATGCCTTTGAAACAAGCATCAACAACATGCTTACTATTCACACTTTGATAAAATTCTTTCAAACATAACAGTATATACAAATGTATGAAAAACTATCGACTCATTTCCATTCCAAATACTCGAATACAACCAAATGCATTTTTCACCTTTTCCTTTAGCATGTGAGTAATCAATCAGCCCTCATACAAACAAAGAAAACAAAAACAGGAATTTAAATATAACTTCATAATTAAAGCATAGCAACACAAATATGTACTATAGTTTCAAACATAGCAATACAAATATGCCTATCAGTTTAGACTTAATAGTGACACATAAACGATTTAAATCAAGTTAATGTGAGGTTGTTACCGTTTTTCGAGCAGCGGACAAGGGCGTCGATCCGAAGAATGTGAGTCAACACAAAAGCGACTCGAGCGAGGTCGTCGACTCGAACAAGGTCGACGACTAGAAAGGAGAAATGACGACACAAAACTGAAAGCGACGTTCGACTCAAAACCGAAACTAAAATGCTGTGAGTATATATATTTTTTAAAAAAAAAATTGAGAAAAATCTGAAAATATATAAATGCTGCCGTTTTGTGTGTTCAAAATCCAGAACCTCCGGAAAAATGAGAGAATGAGAGATTAAATACCTCTAGGCTAGGGTTTTGGATCCTTTTTCGAATTCCCCAAAAATCCTTGCTCATTTTGTATACTCCTTGTAGAACAAGGGTGAATTTGGTCAAATCCTTTAAGGATTGTACCGAATTCATCCTTGTCATCAAGGATATTCCCGTTAAGATCATCCACGGCTCAGATTGCAGCTCAAATTGAAACGACCGGACAGGATTGGTTGAGCTTTGTACTGGTGAGAGAGACCAAGGATACCAGCTGGAACAAGATTATTTGTCCAGCATGTTGATCGTACGGAGAAGATGAGGGCTTTGGGTCGGGTTTAGGGAGAAACGGGTCGCGGGTAATGAACTGGGTTGGGAAATTGGAACTGATGGGTATAGGGGAATTATAGGTTGGTATATAAGGGGTTTGCATGGGTGGGTCACAATTGAGGCTGCGCTTTCGTTTTTAGCCTTTTTCTATTGAAATTCAATTGTTTTTCCTTTTTACTTTCAATTTTAACCTTAATTACAACCCTTCCATAATAAATTATTAATTTGAATAATTCCGGGACAAAATCGGTGTCAACAGCTGCCCCTCTTTACCGGGAAAAGGATGAAAGAGTTTTTCGGGTAAAGAAGTTGACGGGAAACCAATTTTGTCCCGATAAAACCAAGACTTTTGATTCCACGTACCAAAAGGCGAGGCTTATGGACATGGCCGAACTCCGGTTTCTGAGTTGCCTACATATCTCGGGCTGAAAGAGAATCAGGCCATATGTAGTTCGACGACACTTAGGCACGAAAACTCGCACGATTGACAAAAGAAATGACGCACGAATAGGAAAGAACTTAGACTGACTCCTAATCTGGAATGAAAGATTAGGATAGAATTTGCTTGTTCGAGTGCGCTTCTTCAGATTCGCGTTGACGAGTCTAGCTCATATCAACGGTTGCCCCAGTTCACTGCTAAGAAAAAGTTCCACGTTATGCTCCAAGTGCTCCAAATGCTGTTGCGGTATTGCCAAAATTCTGTAAAGACTTAACAAACGGTAAGCGAGCAACTGCTAATAAACTGTAATAATTGGAATGAAAAATAAATAAAGGGATAATATAAAATTGTAAATGCTGGTTGTGATGCTATCAACAAGTTCTTCTTTCGATCGACTGACGAGGTACTCCGCCCGGGGAACCTCTAGGCTGATCATTATTCTGAAACGGTAAAGTGAACAATAAGTAAAGCGAAAATGAATTGTAAAAATGAAAGGCTTTCATAAGATAAGTTTGACTAACAAGACATAATGTCTCAAGCCGAATCATGTATTTCAAATACAATATGTCAATATTGCAAGACAACCGACATCGCGAATCACTCCGAAAGTGGTGTTCCAGCCGACTTGCATTAAACTATCAATCTACTTTAAACATAACATGCCAACATTGCAAGACAACCGACATCGCGAAACACTCCGAAAGCGGTGTTCCAGCCGACTTGTCTTAAATTATCAATAAATTTTAAATATAAAATGCCAATATTGCAAGACAACCGACATCGCGAAACACTCCGAAAGCGGTGTTCCAGCCGACTTGTCTTAAATTAACAATGAATTTTAAATATAAAATGCCAATATTGCAGGACAACCGACATCGCGAAACACTCCGAAAGCGGTGCTTCAGCCGACTTGTCGTAAATTATTAATAAATGCCAATACTGCAAGACAACCGACATCGCGAAACACTCCGAAAGCGGTGTTCCAGCCGACTTGTCTTAAATTATCAATAAATTTTAAATATAAAATACCAATATTGCAAGACAACCGACATCGCGAAACACTCCGAAAGCGGTGTTCCAGCCGACTTGTCTCAAACTATTAATAAATTTAAAATATAAAATGCCAATATTGCAAGACAACCGACATCGCGAAACACTCCGAAAGCGGTGTTCTAGCCGACTTGTCTCAAACTATTAATAAATTTAAAATATAAAATGCCAATATTGCAAGACAACCGACATCGCAAAACACTCCGAAAGCGGTGTTCCAGCCGACTTGTCTCAAACTATTGATAAATTTAAAATATAAAATGCCAATATCGCAAGACAACCGACATCGCGAAACACTCCGAAAGTGGTGTTCCAGCCGACTTGTCTCAAACTATTAATAAATACCAAATATAAAGTGCCAATATTGCAAGACAACCGACATCGCGAAACACTCCGAAAGCGGTGTTCCAGCCGACTTGTCTCAAACTATTAATAAATTTAAAATATAAGATGCCAATATCGCAAGACAACCGACATCGCGAAACACTCCGAAAGTGGTGTTCCAGCCGACTTGTCTCAAACTATTAATAAATACCAAATATAAAGTGCCAATATTGCAAGACAACCGACATCGCGAAACACTCCAAAAGCGGGGTTCCAGCCGACTTGTCTATCAATATTGCGAGATAAATTCCATAACAATGTTAAGATTTTGAGAAAAGAAAAGCGCCGTCTTTTCGGCAATAATCAAATGTAATGCTTAGATGCCGCAAGAGTAAATTTGAATGATCTGTCAAGCAGAATCATATGCGTCGTCAATTTAATTGGTGTTGCTGGTATTGATAGTGGTGCAAAGTGTTGAATGCTCCCTTCAGTTCATATTGGATCTGATGTTCAATTCCTGCAAATTTAAAGTAAATGCGTTGGAAAACGAGAGAATAATAAAGCAAAGTCTATAGTGAAAAAGAAAGAAATAGATTTGCGCTGCATATGCGACAAGGCGAACAATCTCTGAGAAACTGATGGTTGACGCTTTAAGCCATGAAAAGGCAATGCAACGCAATCTGCAAGGCGACTTTGAATGCGCGTTCCATAAATTGTTCATCCATAGTGCGAATGATCCTTTCATTGCAAGCTTTCATGTTCCTGCTCTCAAAAGAAATTCGTTAGTTTTGGGGATGGGTGTTTGATTTGTGCTGACTTGATCTCGATCTTCTTGATGTCGTTTTTGCTCTCATGTTTTCCTCGGACTTGGATTTGTGAATCATACTCGGAGACTTGGCTCATGAACTCAAATGAATGTTTTGATAATAGAGGCAAAGTAAAAGTAGTTTTTGGTAATAAAGTAAATAAAGTAACCATGCAAATCTTTCATGAAAGTAAGATGTATTTTATGAAATTTCTGCCTTGACATTAGCTTGTGACATATCTTAAAAAAAACTAAACATCCTTTTCTTAGAGTTGACACTTCTTCATCTAGCCAATTCCCAAGATCTTCCCAACTCATCTTTTGATAGTCAACGTTGATTCTGGCAAAATTTTGCCCCAGTTATGACCATCTAAATCTTCAACTTGCCCTTGCAGAATTTGCCCCAGTTTCTATCTTCTATATCTTCAATTTATCTTGCAAAATTTGCCCCAGTTGCTATCTTTCAAATCTTCAAATTATCTTTGCAAAATTGCTCCAGTTGCTATCTTTCAAATCTTCAAATTATCTTTGCAAAATTGCCCCAGTTGCTTGCCTTAGGGGAGACTGAAAATTTTAATATTATAGAGTCGAGCCCGTTAAGAGCGCCTACGTATCCCTCCACGGGAATCAGACCGTGCGTAGTTCTGCTTACATTAATTTTTGGGGAATATGGCAATCTAAGTACGAAGCCGTATCCGAATTGGAAAATCCACACATCTGCCCAGATGCATAGTTCGGCATTACATCATAAAAGATAAACAAGCCTAAAGCGTTACAATATTTTGACCGAATCCGACGGGGATTGCCTACTTATCCCGTTGCCATTCCAGGAATCAAGTCAGAAGTAGTTCAAAATTATATAAAAGAGGAAATAAGGGATTCCTATGCTAGTGTAACCGAGCTCTATGTGAGTTGCTTACGTATCCCGCCTTGGGAATCAGGTTACGCGTAGTTCGCATTACATCCAAGATTACATTCAAAACCATGCTAACTTGCGATTGCCTCAAACATAGTATCTTTTGACAGCATCTGCGTTGATTGCTTTTGGCCAAACTTGACCATCCATTTCTGCCAGAATCAGTGCTCCTCCGGATACAACCCGGTGAACCACATAAAGACTTTATCAACTTCACGAATTTTGCATCTTCAACTCATCATTTTAAGCAATCTTCAAAGAAAGAATGTAGATAAAACTACTTCCACTTTGTATGCCAATAAATAAAATCTGCCCAGTTGAAGTCCTAACGACAGTCTGACACCTCAAGGGTGCAAAATGTTGCCTTTCAGCGCATCATTCCCAAATTGTTCAGTTGTTTTGTTGTTAGTCACAAGCAATGCTTACGCAGGTTTTATAATTATAAAATTGAAATAGGAATGCATATTTAGTCAAAAGCATACCATAAAGTAAATAATGAGAATGCAATGTATTATTTATTCAAATTCTAACTTAAGGAGGCATAACACGACAAATATGCAAAGACAGAAATTAAAAGTCATTTTCAAAAGACATAGACATACTTTAAAGCAAAAACACAATTCAGGGCCTCAATTTGAATTGTGATGCAAAAGGAAACTCTTGAGCTCAATTGCCAAGTTCCTTTCAGAAGGGCATCAACTCAGAGATCATCATCTTTATTTTTGATTCGTATCATCATAAGCAAGCTGGAGTACTCCATCATCAATCAAATCTTGAATTTTGTGCCTCAGAGTAATGCAGTTCTTAGTGTCGTGTTGACAATATTCTCCATGGTAAGCACAATATTTGACCCCATGAATCAATCTTGGAGGAGGATCAAATGTCTCATCTCCTACCAAAGGCTTTAAAACTTTTGCACTTTTTAACCTTTCAAACAAATGCTCTTGAGATTCTATTGGAAATGTAAACTTTCGGCGAGCCCTCTTTTCAAAGTTGGGCTTAGATCCAAACGCTGGGCTAGATAATGAGTATTGGGAACTTGGAGGAGCCGTCACCAATTGGATTTCTCCTGATCTTATCATTGTTTCGATCTTGTTTTTGAGTGCGTAGCAATTTCCGATGTCATGCCTGGTGCCCCAGAATGATAGGCACAATGTTTGGTTTCATCGAACCATTTTGGAAGAGGACTAGGTGTTGCATCAGCGATAGGGTGAATCATTCCAGCTTCCCTTAGCCTTTCATAAAACTGATTATAAGGTTCGGCTATAGGTGTGAAAGTTTTGAAGACCTTTGTGCAGGGTTTTTCCATGGCTAGGCGACCTTGGCGAACAGAAGCTATAGGTTGATGACTAGATGAAGGCTGGTGCTTCAGAAATGGTTGATAATTTGGGAGCGCATGGTTATTTGAAAGTGTTTGATAGACATATGGTTGTGGATAAGGCTGATAAACAAGCGAGTTGCATTGATGATAATTTAATGGAGGGTTGAAATCAAGCATTGGCGCAAGAGGAGCTTTGCATTGACTATGATGATTGAAAGTGGATTTGTTTTGGCAAGATAAATTGTAAGGTGGGTTTGGACAACTTGGAACCTGTACCCCCTTCCCTTTCTTCTTATCATTGGCAAACTGGGCCATTGCATTTGCATTTTTTGGAGTGACTGATTCAAGCATCATTTTGATTTCCATAGTTTCTCCCATCTTAAAAATATTGGCAAATGTTATTTCCAATGTATCCGACATTTGGCGAAGAATTTGGTGGTAGAGCTCACTGTCCAGAGATGAAATAAAACATGCAATTGCTTCATTCTCTGTATAAGGTGGTTGGACCTTAGTGGCTTCACTTGTCCAACGACTAGCATATTCACGGAAAGTTTCTGTCGGATTCTTTTTCAAATTCGACACATGGTATCGACTAGACTTCTCCTGTGTTTGCCAATGGCACCACCCATTCGGACTGGATACATGTTCTACTACTGATTGTCCCTTTTCCTTTGTAAGACCAAAGAGAACCTTTTCATCATTCTTTGCATTTTGTTCCAAAGATGGGTCAAACACTGTCTTATTCTTTTTTATGATCACAATAGAAAGAGAATCTCCTTTTCTCGCCTTGGATTTTGTGAAGTCGGTCATTTCAAAGTCAACACAAATCAAACTTCTGCGGGGAAGGGAGTAAACACAACAAAACAAAAGTTCAAAGGTAACTATGTTAGTTTGCATGTATATTTCGAGGTTGCACACAAGCACATAGCGCGCGTCAAGTAGCGCTTTGGCATTTTAAACGGGCGATAAACTAGGCATGTGGCAACCACAAATAATGTGCGTAAAATAAAATGCGGACGCGTCCTACCCTGTAGGGTGCCTCTTTGTGCTAGAGGTAAGCCTAATCGGGCAAATTGCATACACATGTGGATATTATAATGGTACAAACCGTTTGCCAATACAAAATTGGGATGTAAATAAACATTAGTAATTGCCATTAGTAATAAACCGGTCTCAAAATGTTACATCGTGATAGAGTTGGGATAATAATATCCAAATATTAAAAAGGGAAGAAGCATCAAGCTTTACATTGGGACAAAAGAAGGGAATTTTAGAAAACAAGAGCTAAATTCTGCTTCAATCTTTAGGAATCAGCAATAATCATCAGCATTCAGCAACATCATCAGGCAGGTGGCCTTTCAAGATACAACCGGTTTGTGGCATAGAGATATCCTGAATATCCCGGGTAATGGCGAACTTGGTCAAACATCAATTCATCCAACGTTGTTATGGGCAGAATGTGAAGGCGAGAATGCCTTTCAGCTTCTTTGTCAACAAACCCAGTCTGCTCCCAAGGACTTGTTTCTATCTCCCCAGTTTCATAGATGTACCTTGCCCATGCGTAATACTCAGGAGAACATGGTGGGTTTTGATCTCGACGAATCAATTCTCTTTCTGAGCGAGCCCAGTCATTACAGATGTTTGTTGCTTCAAGAACTGTGTAATTGGGTGCTTCATATTTGATTTCAGACTCCCGAATACCAGCAATGAGTGGGATGGACTGTAATAACCCGAACTGCCTCATCTCATGGATCGGAGCGTAAGGCTGGATGCTCCTGAACCCGATCAACCTGATATAATACCGGTCGGGACTCCTTAAGCGAACTTCATGATTGCCAATCCATGAATAATTCCAGTGAATGTCCGCGCCACTCAAACCCTTTATATCATCATACCAACCTTGAGCAGTCTTATGACGTCTGAAACCTCCCATTCTTGCATGGTGTGTGGCGATTCGATTTCCATTTTGAGGAATCAAATCATCCAATGGGCCTCGAGTGCAAAGATGTTCAATAACCCATAGTTGCAAAAGAAGATTGCAACCAGAAAAATGACAATTCCCTCCTTTAGAACACTCAGTCAAAGCGCCCAGTATATCGGCCAAAATCATGGGAACCAGAGTAGTCTGCCTCCCATTTACGCCCTCAAATATAGATCGGACCACGGTGCTAAGTCGCATGTCAACTGCGTCATAGCCACAAGGAAATACTAAAGTGCCAAGCAACGCCAGTACAAAAGCTTTGGGTCTGAGCTTCTCCCATTTATGTTCAGTGCATTTGAACGCCCTTGGATTGGCACGATAAGATCCCTTTTTCCCGAAACGGTCAAACAAATATTTCAAAGGTACTGTGCCCTGGGTTTTAGTTATCAGTGATGAAGAGTAGTTTAATTCAAACATTTTGCAGAACTTTTTCTCACACTTTTCCATGGGCACAATCAACTCACGGTCATCCAGGGCCAAATTGGTAAAACCAGAAATTTCCTCTAAAGTAGGGCATAATTCACAATCTGGAAAACGGAAAACGCCTTGCTCAGGATCCCATAGTCTTATTAAAGCCTCGATAAGACCCTTGTCTCCCTGGATATCCATTAATGAAACTAGGTTCCCTGTTTTCCTTATGACCAAGGAACCATGATCTCTTCTGATGTTATCCCACCAGTCTTTGAGAATTTTTGGACAAGTGTGGATCATCAGAGTGTTCCAGAAACTCGGAAAAAGGTGGTTTGCATTCATATCTATAAAACAACAAAAGACACGACATGAGATCCCAGATTTGACATGGCAAAGGGCTTGGAGTTCATTATAATATCCACACGATCACATAAGATGCAACGTCGTTGGGTCTGCAATAACCCGTCAACACAAGGGCGGTTTCTTAATTCCTGGAAACGGTACCAAGGACCGGGTCCAAACTAAGGTGTATATGCATGCATGACCTAATCTCCTTCTAAGAGTGGGCTAACGGTTGAGGCTGACTCGACCTATGCGGGATAGACCTGGCCTCACAACGCAGTAGAACTGGCCATGACAAAACCAGGCAATCTCAATATCCCGAACTAACTTTGGTGACACGAAAGAAGTTTCAAAAGTGAGGTAAGGGCAATGCCCTTCCTGCATAACTACCCGTCAAGCGGGTGCCCCGTGATGAAATCGAGGAGGTGAAAGAGAATTGACAGGCTCCATGAGGGAGGAAATATGAACGGAATGCGGACTATGCACAAATAAGAACATGCTTTATACACAATCAATCTAATCATACAAACACACATTTATTTAAGCTATGCATACTAGTTTAGGCATTCAAACAATAATTAGTTAAGCTACGCATACATACAATCAACACATGTATAAATAAAGCAAATTCGTGAAAATCTTTTGGTTAGAACCATTTGCGCAATCCCCAGCGGAGTCGCCACGCTGTTGAACCCCAAAAATTACCCTTTCTTTAAGAAAAGGATAGGTTTCGGAATATTTCAACAAAGTGGGATTCCAAAGGGTTTCTTTGGAGTCGCCACCTAATTTAAGGATTATTAAGAACCTAAGTTAACTAAGGAGTGCAATTTAACCTTTATTTTAAAGAAATTAAATTAAATTCAGAGATTCTTAGGTAAGTGATTCTATTAAATTCGAAAGAAGGTCCTTATTACGGGAGCACTTTCGAAAATCCGCTAAAGGCGGTTAATCCGGCGATTTTCACGAATTTTACTTGAAATTTAGTTTGGGATAAATTTTAAATAAAATAAATAGGTAATAAAATAATATAAAGAAGATAAAATTGATTATGACAATACTTTGAACAAAACTTAAGATTAATTAAATGAACAATGAGAAGGGTTGATTGATTGACTAAATAAATAAGGGCTAATTAAAATTAAGTAAATAAATTTAACAAATGATTGGATAAAGAATAATAATTGATTGATTAATTAATTAGATAAATAATAAATAGATAAATGACTTAGGTAGATAAATAAATATTTATATGATTTCAATTAGATGAGGGATGAGCAATAATAATTTGACTAGTTAAGTAAATAAATATAATTGATTAAACACATAAATAATTAATTAAAATTAATTAATGGAATAAATAGATAAAATAATAAATAAATACCACTTAAATAATTTGATAAATAAATAGATAAATAAATAAATAAAGAAATAAATAATTAAGTAATTATAATTGATTAGGCAGATAAATGGTTAATTAAAATTAAACAGATAAATTAATAATAAATGCCACTTAATTAATTTAATTAATGAATAAATAAATAAATTTAATAAATAGATAAATAATTGGCTAAATATAAATAATGAATAAATAGGTACAATTTTAACTTTATTTCTTTTGCACTGAAAATTAACTAAAGGTTTCTACTATCTTGAATTAACCGGCGAGTCCTAAAGAGACGGGATATGCAATTTATAGACAAACTTAGACAAACAATAAGATAACAATTTCAATTAAAGCGGCTAACCTACCAGGCTTCTAATCATACAAAGTCCTAATTCAGTTCACAAAGTCCTAAAACATGCTTTCTAAAGGGGACGGGAGAGAAGGAGTTTTAGAAAGTAGAACCCGGGATGGCGAACTCAATGCGAGCCCTGTATTTCACAAGGCTTTTTCATTTATTCATTTTCTTTTGTTGTACATTTTCGGGGATATCAAGTCCCGAAAATGCGGAGCGATTCAAATAACTTCCAAATGCAAGCCGTTCCCATTCGCGAGTTTAGCAACTCGAACTCGACCCCGACCCCAAGGTTGTGTATTATGCAAAGAAAGAGGAGATAAGAATTAGTACACTGTCCTCTACAACAAAGAAATAAATTTTTTTTTTTTTTAAAAAGTGACAAAATGATATTCATGCTTGTAAACAAGTGCCAGAATAATAGTATTGAAATAGGCTTTCTTAAGAAACAAATGAACGGAGCTTCCTCATACTTGTTAACGGATCAAGACAAAATATTTCAAGGCGTAATGCACTTTCTTTAGACACACTACTCAACTCCTTAATTTCTTTATATAAAAAAAACCAGTAAACAAGATAAAATGGATAAGAGAAAGAATACATTTTAATTAGCTCTTGTCAATTACTAAAGCTTCGAGAAAACACTAAAGGATTAATGCACTGCCTAAGAAAGTAACTAGCTTACAAGCTACCTCATTAATCATTCCATACGTTCAAGGACCACAAGCTATGACAGAACTTTTGATAATTTACTTAGATGGCAACAGAGATTTTGTAAAACACCGGACAACTATTATGCCAATCATTCATTATTCAGGAAACACAAAAATTAGATGCTTCAGAGGATTGAGCTTAAGTGGCTTTTCAGAACATATCCTGATTGTTACACCTAACACAAAGTCAATTTCTTTTACAGTTTGGCTTAACAAAAACTAGTGGCAAACTGAAAACTGATTCGAAAATGGGACCTTTCCACAGACATAAACGTCATACACATGCATATCTATAGTCTATCATATCAAAAGGAACTTGCTTCACTAAATCATTCTATCAACCAGGAAGTAGCAGACCTTCCCCATGCCTCTTCCTGATGACCCTCACACTCAGAGACCTCACAAGAAACTCAACCCTACTACTGCATAGATTACCCCATTCACAATCACACATTGAAGGCAATGCCCTTCACTTTAAACAACAAAACATCCTGGATTTCGAACATAGTTGACTGGAAACAAACTTGAACTCAGAAGGCATGAGAAGGCGACCAAAACCAAACAATCGACAGGCTTGGACATATTAAAATTTAGATCTTAGGGCTGTCATGAAACTAGAGGATAAAGCAAGTGTAAAACCAAGACATTTTAGACTGAAGAGGAGAAACAAGGAAACTGGAACTAAGCACTTTAAATTTCTCCTAGACTAGACTTCTTTTAATACACAGGACCCTTAGCTCCTCTCCAAAAGAACCTGCTAAACCACTTCAACTACCCTACTTCTGAACAAACTACAACAAACAATAGCTCTCTCCTATTACTACCAGAGCAGCCCCCTGGACCAAGAAACCAAACACCACTCGAAACCAACCTCAAATCAGCTCTCAAGCTCACAGAAACACTACAACATTCTCAAACAGGAACAAGACTAGGAGCAGCCCGAAGCTAACCTTTGGAACTAAAAGGGAATCAGATCATGACTTACTAGCTCCCTCAGACTCTATAATTCTGCCAACTTCAATTCCTAATACTTAAGCTAAAGCATTGCAGCATCCAGAACTCTACAGCTTCCTAACAACAACTCCCAGGGCAGCTACAGCAACTAGAACAGACCCTACACTTCTCCTTTGAGCCAGAATGGCCCCCCTAGAAACTCCAAGCCCTGCAGCTCCTAAAACTACCCTCACACCACCTGGAATTCCCCTTTTCTGCACCCTCAGAACCTGAACATCCTACCTGACTCCTCCACTGGCAGACCCTGAGCCCTTTCAACCCCAGAAACTAACTAGGCAAACTGCAGCCCCTCATTACAAACAGGACCAGACAACCTCCCAACTGAAACACTAGCAAACAACCTAGAAACACCTACACCTCACTGAAACTACTCCTTTATCTCACAAAACCAAAAGGCAAACCAACACAGAGCATACCCCTTTTTCATCCCTGAAACAAACTGGACTAAACTCCTCTAAACCAAATAAACTGCAGCCTTGCAACTCCCTCACTACCTGAACCACTCTATCCCCCGAACAACCACATACTCTGGCTGCACTACACTCTTGAAATCCAGATCACAAACAGACCATGACATAACCAAACAGATTTTAGAAGTGAACAAGAAAAGCTTACTAAATGCCTTTGAAACAAGCATCAACAACATGCTTACTATTCACACTTTGATAAAATTCTTTCAAACATAACAGTATATACAAATGTATGAAAAACTATCGACTCATTTCCATTCCAAATACTCGAATACAACCAAATGCATTTTTCACCTTTTCCTTTAGCATGTAAGTAATCAATCAGCCCTCATACAAACAAAGAAAACAAAAACAGGAATTTAAATATAACTTCATAATTAAAGCATAGCAACACAAATATGTACTATAGTTTCAAACATAGCAATACAAATATGCCTATCAGTTTAGACTTAATAGTGACACATAAACGATTTAAATCAAGTTAATGTGAGGTTGTTACCGTTTTTCGAGCAGCGGACAAGGGCGTCGATCCGAAGAATGTGAGTCAACACAAAAGCGACTCGAGCGAGGTCGTCGACTCGAACAAGGTCGACGACTAGAAAGGAGAAATGACGACACAAAACTGAAAGCGACGTTCGACTCAAAACCGAAACTAAAATGCTGTGAGTATATATATTTTTTAAAAAAAAAATTGAGAAAAATCTGAAAATATATAAATGCTGCCGTTTTGTGTGTTCAAAATCCAGAACCTCCGGAAAAATGAGAGAATGAGAGATTAAATACCTCTAGGCTAGGGTTTTGGATCCTTTTTCGAATTCCCCAAAAATCCTTGCTCATTTTGTATACTCCTTGTAGAACAAGGGTGAATTTGGTCAAATCCTTTAAGGATTGTACCGAATTCATCCTTGTCATCAAGGATATTCCCGTTAAGATCATCCACGGCTCAGATTGCAGCTCAAATTGAAACGACCGGACAGGATTGGTTGAGCTTTGTACTGGTGAGAGAGACCAAGGATACCAGCTCGAACAAGATTATTTGTCCAGCATGTTGATCGTACGGAGAAGATGAGGGCTTTGGGTCGGGTTTAGGGAGAAACGGGTCGCGGGTAATGAACTGGGTTGGGAAATTGGAACTGATGGGTATAGGGGAATTATAGGTTGGTATATAAGGGGTTTGCATGGGTGGGTCACAATTGAGGCTGCGCATTTCGTTTTTAGCCTTTTTCTATTGAAATTCAATTGTTTTTCCTTTTTACTTTCAATTTTAACCTTAATTACAACCCTTCCATAATAAATTATTAATTTGAATAATTCCGGGACAAAATTCGGTGTCAACAATAACAACACAAAGATTTGATGTAATAATGAAATAATGATGTAATAGATTAATGGAAGTAAGAAAAACCCTTGTTCTTGATGTTATGAGCTCTCCAATTGCTCCACAGTCTGAACTCCTCCTAAAAACTAAGTAAAAGAGTATTTATAGAGTTTACAAACACCTAGTAATAAGTTAGACCCAAGCCTAGACGAAATAGGAAGTAAAAATCCGCTCCAGGGGCGCTATAACGGGCGCCCCCGCGCCCCCGACCGCGCTGGGACAACCAGAACACGCCAAACTTTGGGCGCTTTTGGGGCGCCCCACGTGGGTAAAAGCGCCAGGCACTGGGCGCTATAAGTGGCGCCCCACGTGCCCCAAAGCGCCCAGCAAAAATCGTCTCTTCCTTGCTCCGCAACTCGCCTCGTGTCGTGCCCTCGTCTGCTCAATCCAATCCTCAATCAACTTCCAATCATTCCTTGCTCAATCACGCTCTATAAAGCTCCAAATGCACTTCATAACAACCTACATACACACGACATAAAATTAGTACAAAACCACATTCATAAACTATAAAACGAGCGAATAACAAGCTCAAACATGCGGAAATATTAAGGAAATATAGGCATAAAATGCCAAAACATCAGAGGCTCTCATTGGTTTTGTGCACCAACTGTCCTGTTGACCATATTTGTAGTTAATCACACCTGCCGCTATAAAGCTTGTTCTTCTGTGTTGTATCTCCCTAACAATTTCATTAATAAACTCTTAATCTGCAACCTTAATTCTTGATACCAAGATCACCATCTCTCTTAGTTGTAATGAGAGACTTCCAATTTACCAAGTGATAACACCTCCTTGTTCCCATGCCAGATAAAATTTCTTCTTAGTGCATCCAATCTCTTCTCCACTTTGACAGGTAGTGTGAATAGTGACATTACATAGGTTGTAAGATGATCAAGGATAAGGTTTTTGCTTCTTTGTGAACTTGTAATTTTCTTTTGCCGAACAAACTAACACTTCTTTCTTATGTCTTGCACAGGAATCAATCTGCTGTTCGCGGAATAGATTGTTAAGGCAACTGTGTACGGAGGCCTGGATCTCAATATATTCTAATCCCAATGGTGTTGCTCCTTATTTATGGAGAGAATAGTTTCCAGATATTCTGACTCTTTTTTATATAAGGAGTTAATCTCACCATGGCTAATGTATAATTACTGAGGCCACTCTGTTACCTTTTTCGAGCAACTATCATTAATAGTGTTATCTAGCAGCTCTACGTATTGAAATAACATTTATGTTGCCTACCTGCTTTATTGTATAATTTTCAAGATCTATGACTATAAAGACTAAATATCAATGTTTATTGTTGACTAGTATTACAGCTGAAGAAGCTAACTTTAACAGATTGCAGAAACCTACTAGTTAAGTGTTCAGCATATTTTCTTTCTCATGCTTTATGATGCCAATGCCTTGAAGCAGCTCATTTAAACTATTGATGCAGAAGCATAATGTTATTTTCTGGTTCATTTTTTATGCTACGATGTGATGGCTTGCCCTAATTGTCTTCTATTTCTTGTCAAGAGAATAGTATTTAAAGTAGAACTAAAAAATTATATTTGTATATTTGTAACTTGAAGTTGTGTTGAGCATTCATTTCAGATGAAAAAATGCACAACTTTAAGTTGTACTTAAATGAGCAGAATACAACGCTTGTAGAGAAAAAGAAGAAATTAAATTATGTATACTATATACTGTAGTAAGTTTTAGTACGACAAACCAAGCATCCAGCATTTCAATTCTCGTACTACTATTCCTTGTATAACTACTCTTTGTGTTACTGATTTTAATATAACTTGTCTTCAAACCAAATGACCCGTATTGTTTAAGCTAAACTAATCATGGAATATAATTTTTTATTATTTATATAATGTTTAGTACGATGTATGTAATAGTATTGTTTTTTAATATTAGCATACCACGTTTTGGTACTGGTATTAAAGTTCGCATAAGTTATATGGAATTTAATCGTGAAAATTAAAATATTTTATAAGTATTTAGGCATAAGTTGGATGAGAAGATGAGAATCAATATAGTATGTTATACGGGATAGAAGATGAGATAAGTAATACGTGCATGTACGTGCATAAATGCATAAAGTCTATACAATAGATAATCTTTAACAAACAATTCCAGTATTATTTATTATTGTACTCCATACAATAATTCTTATATTATTTGTTCTCCGCATAACAATCTACGTACAAATAATTTATATATGACAATAATATAACTAACACATCAACCAAACGACTGGAGTATGAATGGGACCCAAAGTACACGGAGATAAAATTGAGATACTTCAAGAGTAGATGGTTAAATTTGAACCTTTTTCCATTAAATATGACATAAATATTAACTCTTCTATATCTTCAATTTTGCAGAAAAAAGAAAAGTATCCCCAATTTTTTTTTTTTTTTTAAAAAAAATCTTTAAAGTTTTCAACTTCATGTTTAAAATTCCAATACAAAATTAAGCCTGATTGCTAGTACGTAGTTACTACACTACAATAAAAAAAGAGAAAATAAATGAAAAGTTTTCAAAAAAAAAACCTACCTCATTTGCAGCAAATTGGCGCCATTATTTCGTTAGTTCAAGTGAACTGAACCGCAATACAGTTACATTCCTATATAAGGAAATTGTGGATTAAAGATTTGGCCTCCAATTATCATCCTAAATGCACAGCTATTTTCTGTTCTTACATTCATTCTTGAATTTTGCAAAAATTATCGAGTATCTTACCAAACTTCATCATTGTTTTAAATTTGGCTGCTACTTACATTTCTGAAATTTCCTTTTACCGGAGTTTATTTGTGTATAATATATCTGATATATTATTTCAGTAGTCAACTATCATCGAAATTAAATATTAAATAATGAATGTGATGCATGTATATCCTAAAATTCGATTTCAGGTACTACAATTAAATTTATATTTCGTTGAGCATTAGGCGACCGTTTTATATTGAAATCTGTCTACTAATCGTTGATTTTACGTTCACAAGATTGACCGTTTCGACAAGCACTTAAACGAAATCAGGATATGGATATATTCGAACAATGATGACACAACGATGAGCGACTAATATCAAAGCAGACGATAAATATGACCGGAAAATAACAATGTGATTAGTGAAATACTTGAACAAAGCGAATAAATTGATCAAAGCAAATGAACATGTTATCTCGTCAATTACATGGATTAAAGCGATCGATTGTGAGCAAACGAATTATTAATGATACTTTAGTATAATCGAACAGAGCGAATGGATAATTTGATCAATGATTTAAGCAGCAGTTTATCAGGCGGCCAATCTATAATTATTGACCTAATGAGTGCAATATGAATCAATAATCAATCGATGACTATTCTTAGATGAAAAATGAGATCAACATATATTTATCGATTAATGATGACAATAGCGACTAATGAATGAAATAAATGAGCAAATGGATAAATAATTAAATAAACAATAAATGAACAGACAAAATAAAGAAAAAACTTATTGTATTCAGTGGTCGAAGACTTGTGCTTCGTTGAAAAGGATAGGTCTCTCCTCCAAAGCAAAGTCAAGTTACAGCGGAATAACTATGGTGCAATAATGACATTGGCGGTGGAATAATCAATAATGGTGGTTGATTATGAAGATGACGGTGATAATAAATGCTTGAGGGGAGGTTATGTTAAGAAGAACATAACCTCACAATGGGGGAAGGGAATCTATTTATAAGCAAAGACTCCAACCCTAGTTGAACTCCATTACCTGCACGTTACTCCACTAACAGATTGACTCCTTATCCACGTCCAATGACTTCCGATAAAAGCGGGATCTAGTTGATCATACTTATCTGTTGCAACGTTACTTTTTTCCTTCGGAGAAATCGATCCTGATCGATCAAAACGAACAATCGTCCTCGATAGTCACTTTTTCTCAATAACGGCTGACTTGTCTCCCATTGTGACACTGTGCTTGCCACGCCAACGAACATGTGTCGCCACGCGATCAGACTATTTTTGACTAGTACAATGCAGTAAGAAGAAATTCACTACAATACTTTTTGTCGATCTTTAAAATTCGTACTTAAACTTTCTAACTTTTGGACTAATAATATCACTTGTTGAAAGTTGAAGCACCTCTATATGTACCATGTCAGCTGTTTATGATCTTTTATAATTTGTTAAATCACGCTTAATCTCAAGTATCAGAAAGTGAAGTATTAATTAAGCAATTGTTTTTTTTATCCCAAACAATTATCAACTCGAAACTGTTTTCTCTCACCCAAATTAAATGTCATCATTGCTAACTCAAAAAATCATGGGCTTATAAACACTGTTGTGCTTAAAATAAGCTAAAAGTGAGAAGTTAGATTTCCTAAGTTCTCAAAAGTGACTTATAAGCAACTTTTGACTTTTAAGTTATTTAAAATAACCTCATCCAAACAAGCTCTTATTCTTTTAGTTTGACATATTATTCCCCATGATTTTTTTTTTTTTTGGTGCATGAGATGCAACCAACAATAATTGCATGAGGCTCCATTCACTTGTTGACAAGTGTTTTTAGTGGGGCCATTTACATGGATTGATTTATTTTGAATAAATGGTGCATATAAACTTAATTTAGTGAAAAGTGGGCCAAGTTTTAGGATGAAATGAATAATAAAAGGAAAGTAAATTTGACTGTGGGTCCCACATATAAAGCCAAAGTCTTAGCATTTTCCATTGTGAACAAACGCCCAGACTCTTGTTCTTCTTTCAAGCAGTTCTAACCATTCCAATTTCTTATCCAAGAACAAATTTTTGTTCATTGTTTACTTACTTACAAAGTTTAGTTTTCTTGGTTGCTCCGCCTATTAGGTCTCCCACATAAAAAGCTTTGAGTGTTAAAATATATTTCTTAAATCATCTCCCAAAAGAAAATTTTCAAATATATATATATATATATATATCCAAAATATGTTTTTCTATCTTATAATTAGCTATGCAATTACTTTTATTTCAACCAACAAACCGGGTAAATTGAAATTATTATTTCCATTAAAAGTTTAATTGTTAAGATTTCTTCTGATAAATACTTTCATGCATCTAAGGACGTAAGGTATGACATCTTTACTTATTCTTCGTATATTAGACATAATCAGCAAAAAAAAAAGAAAAAAACATAAAACACATTTCAAATGGTTAAAGCTGAAATTTTTAGAATATTTATCAGATCTTCTTCACTTAACATTTAGCATAACTCCAAAAATTTGAATGTGACCTACCATTAATTTTAAAATTTTCTTGCAGCAGATAAGCAATTTTAGGTGTTAACAACACAAGATGATCAAAAAAAAAAAAAAAAAAAAAAAAAAAAAAAAAAAAAAAAAAGGAAGAGAATTAAGTTTATAGATTTTCTCCATTTAAAAGGTATCTTGTTCCTTTACTCATCAGCAGATTTGTTGCTTTTAGAAAGTATTGCTTTGACTTGTTCATATATGAATGTGAATTTTTTACTTTTATTTGCTTTCAAGTTTCAATTGTAAAAGTAAGCAGATGGGCCCACTAAAAACACTTGTAAATATGAAAGGCAAAATTACACCGAGTATAACTTTATGTACTTTTATTATAAAATGTATAAATATTTTCAAAATTTACAAAAAATAGCAACATTTTTGTTGTTTGCTACAAAAAATAGCAGTAATGTATTTAAAAAGAAAAGAAAATATAATTTTAAAAAAATAAATCTAATCCTATATTTATGCACCCAAATCATGTTTAGATAAGTTAAATCTTTTTACATTTAAGACTCATTTTCTCTCTCCCCTCAAAACTCTATTAAAAATTGACAATAGGCATACGTAAAAAACAATAGCCATACAATACACATATAATAGCCATACAATACACATACAATATTCATACGATAGACATACAAAAGACTAACGATAGACATACAATACAGCCATACCATATACATACTATACACATACATCATACGATAGACATACAATAGAATTAGTAATTGGGTAGTTGTAATCCCAAAAAAGTAGCAACAGATGAAAAGACATGCCTATAATTATGCGCGATTTTGGTGCAGGGTGTATTTCAATTTTATTGAGTAAATCTTTTTTTTTTTAATAACTTGTATATATAATGTTAAGAAAGTATTGCTATTCTTGAAAAGTGACATAATGTTGCTATTTTATTGTAAACCTGCTACTATGTTTGTATATTTATATAATTTAGGGTTTAGGGTTTAGTGCTTTTCATACCTAAAAAACACAAGGGACCATTTGTAATTTTCTCACCCAACACTTTGGAATTTTTTATTTTCATTCTCGGATAAGTTCAAAGTCATATACTCCCTCTGTTCCACTTTAGATGAATCCATTTGACTTTATACGGAGAGTTTAATAAAGAGAGAATACTTTTGAAATTTGTGGTCTAAAATAAGTTATAGATATTTGTGTGTCTACAAATCATCTCGGGATGAGTAAAAGTGAATATTTCTTTCCAAATTTAGAAAGATATCATTTTTTTTGAAACAGATTAAAAAGAAAATAGGTTTATATCAGGTACCATTGTCACTGTACTGATTCAAGAAAATTCAACTATGGCAATGAGCAAAGGACTACCTGAAGAAATCATAGTTGACATACTTACCAGGTTGCCTGCAAAGTGTATTGGTCAATTCAGGTGCGTTTCAAAACAGTGGTGCTCTCTTCTTTCAGACCCAAAGTTCATCAAAGCTCACCTCAACATTCATACTTATAAAGGTGAAAGAAAACTCATTTTCATTTCTCCTTCTCACTCTCTTCACACTATTACTTTTAACCCACAAAATGGAAATGATGGTATTTCAAGAAAGCTTAATTTTCCTGACAACTGGCATAGAATTGTTGGCTCATGTAATGGCTTATTCTTGGTAGTGGATCAGCAAGATATTAAGTTTTTAATTAACCCCACAACCTTAAAGTACCTTAGAATTCCATACTTTGAGTTGGCTACTCCTAATCCAGGTGGCTATGGCAGGTATGGTTTCGGGTATGATTTTGCTACTGATGATTATAAGGTTGTTACTCTTTCTCGTTCTTATATATCAGGTGTTATAAGTACTTTTGTTGATATATACTCTGTGAAAAAAGGATTTTGGAGGAGACTTGAGAGTTCAGGTTTTGATAAAGCACATCCTACTGCATTTTTTGGCGTTTTAGTAAATGGGGCTTTGCATTGGTGTGCTAGTAAAACTAATATTTCTAGATCGGTAATTGTTGCTTTTGATTTAAGTGGTGAGACATTCTTGGAGTTGGGGATGCCAGAATGTTCTGCATATAAAGGAGATGAATATTCGCATGGTCTTGTGGTTCTTAGAGGGTGTCTTTGTATGGTTACTGATTCAGAAAAAACCAAACTTAATGTTTGGATGATGAAAGATTATGGGGTGGAGGAGTCCTGGACCAAAATAAGTTTTACAATACCAAGTTCACTGCCTATCCGTCCCTTACCAATGTGTTTAACAAGTGATGATGATGTGGTATTGGATTTGGTTTATGAAGAGAAGTTGATTGTCTACAATATGAAAGAGGATAAGTGGTGGGAATTGATGGTTGATAGAATAACTCCAATGTATAAAAGTGCTGGAATCTTCAAAGAGAGTCTTGTTTCTCCTACTTATGGCAAGGGAACTGAGGGTTACTTTATCTTCTGATACAATATTCTGAGATGATGTTGTACTCAGGTATTGCAAGAACATTTCACAGTTTTCTTATTCATTTTCAGTGTGTATCGTACATTACGTCTAATCTGATCCCCGTGTTTGATTCAATAAAATAAACCCTATAAAATATTGTGAATGGTAATTCTCATCCTTATAGGGTTTTGTGGTGGTAATTTGATTGCATCACTTGAAACAGAAATTGTGGCTTGCACTTCATAGAGTGGTGACGATCTGAGGAAAAGAATATTTCAACTTTGAGCAAATGCAGTCTTGAAAAAGGAATAGTTTTAGATGTTTTAATATCGCAATGAACTGATACTGTTTCTAAGCAATCTGACGGTAAAAAGTGCTATCTAGCTGGTCTGAAAACCTATCTAGATGGCCTGATTGTAAAAGTGTTATCTGACGGATCCTCCAAAAGATACACATTTTTCAGGATCCAACACGGTGCGACGGCATTTTGGAGGATCCTAGCAACATAACCGAAAAGTTAAATAAATTTATTCTGTTTACCTCCTTGATTGTTTAATTGTCAAGATTATATCACTAAAAGACTCTAAAGATAGATATTGTATAGTATTACAGGTTAAGAATCTCAACATAAACAGGGAGCAGATCCCTGCTGACTAGTGGTTCTTTGTATTTTCTTTCTTAAATAAGATGGAAAAAGTCCAAAGCAGCTCTATTGATGGGAAACATGTTATCTTCTGGTTTTCAATTAATTGCTCTAGTAGGGTGAGCTTTAGCTTATTGTCTTCTTTTTTCCTGTAAATTATTCTTTAGTAAACTTTATTTCTTTGTTAAGGAAAGCTGAGCTTGCAATTTTGTTAACTATTTCAGCAGTTTATGAAGGATGCAGCTTTAGCTTTGGTTTCTGAGGAATATTGCTGGTTTTCATTTTTATTCTTAATTTCAGAAGTTGCTATAATGTTACAAATATAGTTTATAGATGTGTAGCCTAGGCAATCTTCCCAACCTTCTCCTCCCCCCACCCGGCCTAATAGAAATTGGTTTCATTGATGAAAGAGTTGGGATGACTGGCAGTACAGGGTGGTGTTTCATAGATTTACATCTTTTCTACTTCACACCTTTTTATCACTCCCAAATTAGTTTCTGTATATTTTCATATCATTTTATCCGTAACCTTGGTAAATTCATGTGATTTGGTATTAAAACCGGGTGTGAGTGTTGGTGCAGCTTCTTCCACAGTTTTGTTTACACCAAAAGAGAAAAGGCAATAAAAAATTACTCTTTATCTTTTCTATTGAGCTACTAGCCTACTTCTATCCTCAAAACATCTTGCATCTTGTTCCTTCCAAACCATCCACCAAATACACACTGGGATCGTTTTCTACCCACGCTGTTCCAGCACCCCAGAAGAGCCTTAGTGGACCTAGGCATACTCTATTTAAGTCCAACCATGCTGAGATATAGCTGCCACAACTGATCTGTAATACAAGAGTGCAAAAAAAGATGGTTGTTGCTCTCTGTTACTGCTTGACATAAATAGCATCTGGAACACAAAGAGATGCCCCTTCTCATCAGATTCTCTTGGGTTAGACAAGCTTGTCTGGCCACTAATCAAGTAAAACATGCCACCTCATAAGGAATTTTAACTTTCATATTTTTTCCAAGGCTACCAAGAACTTTGACTATCACTTGAAAGCTCGAGTAAGCTGATTTGATTGTGAAGATTTTTTTTTTCTTTTTGCTACCACCTCTCCATGCCAGTGATTCATCGGTATTTTCAGTTTCCTTGAAAAACTCCAGGTGCTTGAAAAATTCAGCAACTCTCTCAATCTCTTAGTCATTAAGTGTTCTTCCGACATTACAGAGGTTGTACGATGATCAAGGATGTAGGTTTTGCTTCTTTGTGAACTTGTAAATACGGCTCTCAGCACTGCTTGTTGTGCTGTTGACATATACTGACACTTGATTCGTATGCCATGCACAGGAATCATTCTGCTTTCGTGGAATAGATTGTTATGGGAAACGTGTATGGAGGGCTGGATCTCAATATAGTTTAATCCCAATGGTGATATCCCTTATTCATGGACAGAATAGTTTCCAGATATTTTGACTCTTTTTTGTTTAAGGAGTTAATCTCACAATGGCTAATGTAATTATTGGGCTTGTTACCTTTTTTGAGCAACTATCGTTAAGAGTGTTATCTAGCAGCTCTAATTATTGAAATAACAGTTATGTTGTTCCTGCATTATTGTATGATTTTCAGGATTGCTGACTACAAAAGCTAATCAATGTTTATTGTTGGCTAGTATTACAGCTTAAGAAGCTAACAGGTCGCAGAAACCTGCTGGTTAAGTGGTTCAGCATGTTTTCTTTCTCATGCTTTAATATAACAATATCTTGAAGAAGCTCTTTTGAACTGTTGATGCAGAAGCATAGTGTTATTTTTCTGATGTGATGGCTTGTCGCTAATTGTATTCTTCATGTGGAAAAAATAGCATTTAAAGTAGAGCTGAAAAATGATATATGGAACTTGAAGTACGGTTGTGCATTCGTTCAGTTGAAAAGATGCACAACTTTAAGTTGTGCTTAGATGAGCAGGATATGTTATGAACTATTGCAAGGTATGGGACTTGAGTCCCACATCGGCCAAATGGGGGGCTGTTGTGGGATTTATATAGCCTTGGGCTCTCCCACCTTAATAGCTAGCTTTTGGGGTGTGGTTCTCCCAAGGTTGTATCAATGGTATCAGAGCCACCCACCACCCTCCGTACACCGTGTCTTGGATGGTGACGCCGGCATTGCAGTGTTCGCCCGGGGCTAGAAAGTGTCTAGCGCACAGCCGTCGAGGACGACGGATGCGGAGCGTGGTGGTTTGTTATGAACTATTGCAAGGTATGGGACTTGAGTCCCACATCGGCCAAATGGGGGGCTGTTGTGGGATTTATATAGCCTTGGGCTCTCCCACCTTAATAGCTAGCTTTTGGGGTGTGGTTCTCCCAAGGTTGTATCAGGATACAACCTCGGTTGAAAAAAAAGACATATTAAATTATGTATAATATATACGGTAGTAAGTTTTAGTACAACAAACCAAACATCCAATATTGCAACCCCCATATTACTATTCCTTACATAACTAATCTTTATGTTACTAATTTCAAAACCAAATGACCTATGTTATTTAAGCTAAACTAATCTTTGGTATTATTTTATATAATGTTTAGTGCGAAGTATGTTTATTATATATTATTATTATTTAATATATGCATAACTTTATACATGTTTTGGTACTGGTTTTAAAATTTGCATTAGTTATATGGAATTTAATAACGAAAATCAAAACATTTTATAAGTATTCAGGCATAAGTTGGACGAGAATCTATATATTATTTTATACGGAATAGAAGATGTGATAAGTATTACGTGCATAAATGCATAAAACCTATATAATAGATTATCTTTAACCAACAATCCCAATGTTATTTATTTTAACAATCCATGCTTTATTGTACTCCCTACATTAATCCTTATATTATTTATTCTCCTCATAACAATATTGGTACAAATAATTCATATATTACAAGTAAATAACTAACACATCAGCCAAATGACTGGAGTACGAATGGAACCCAAAGTACACACAGATAAAATTGTCATACTTCCAGAGTAGTTGGTTAAATTTGAACCTTTTTCCATTAAGTATGACATAAATATTAACTCTTCTATATCTTCATTTTTTCAGAAAAAGGAAAGTATCCCCAAATTAAGAAAATCTTTAATGTATTCAACTTCATTTTCAAAATTCCAATACAAAATTAAGCCTGATTGCTAGTAAGTACTTACTACACTAGAATAAAAAAGAGAAAATAAATGAAAAGTTTTCAAAAAATAACCTCATTAGCAGCAAATTGGCGCCATTATTTCGTTAGTTCAAGTGAACTGAACCGCAATACAGTTATTCTTGGATTAAAGATTTGGCCTCCAAGTATTCAACCCCTAAATGCCCAGGTTTTTTCTGCTCTCTTTTCCCTCTTATTCTTGAAATTTCATCATTTTCTGGGTGTTACTTGCAATTCTAAAAGTTTCTTTTACTTGTGTTTCTTTGTGGTATATATTTCATATATTGTTTCAGTAGTTATTTTATTCGTCAATCTTGTAATTTTGTGGTTATGATTTTTGTTGGTTTGATAAGTAGAAAGATTACAAGCCCACATTTTGGCTGTAGGAACACTGTTTATACTGACAATGTATGTAACTTAAACTCGAAAACGTTTGGGCTCCTTAGAAAGTAATCCGAAGATTCATTAAAGAAAGTGCTTTAAATAAGAGTTTCCCTATCTGCTGCTTTGTTCTATATTACTTTTTGTTCTTTTCACCTTTAAATTTATTGGGAGGAGAGTTGGAGGTGTAAATTGTAGAAACAGACATTAGATAAAGAATATAACTTTCTGAGATTCTGCTGAAATTTAGGAGAAATATGGGAATTAGTGGCCAAGAATTTGGGGGGGGGGGGGGGGGGTGTTAATGTTCTTGAATTTACTGAAGGGGATTATTTCTATTGCTTGAGAAAAGATAAAAGTTAGTTCCTATTGAATGTCTTATAATTCTTTTATTCAAGTTCAATGAAAATATCTCTAGATCATAGATTCTAAATTATAGATTTCAATAATTGATACCGATCAAAGCAAACCTTCTCCTCCCGGTGATTTCAGTTCCTACAGAATCTTTGTCTGGAAAATTACACATGTAATTTCAGTTTGATATTAATGTTAAGTAAAGTCAAACTCAACTTTCTACTTTTATGTTAAGTGCCGAGTCAAACGCAATTTTACTACAAATTTTTGTAAGATATCCAAGTTAGCTCTCCATATTTTTTTCTATTTGGTATCCTGGTGACATGAATTGAGCTTAAATGGAGAAATATCGTCAATAAGGATTCATATAGCCGACTGGAACTTGTTTAGGATCGAGGCTTAGGTGTTGGTGTTGTTGGCTCTCCCATCTTCATAATTATGGGTCTATATTAACCTTATTATTATTCCCAAAAAGGAAAGGCAATCATTTCTGGTCTGTTCTAATTCAGGATTCTTACTTTCCAAAAAAAGGATTCTTAATCTTCCCTTTTTGTTGTGGGATAATGCCTATGCTGTTTGTACTTACTTCCATACTGCACAAGTGTCTTTATAATCCTTTATATTTTGAAATGAATATTGTTTACTAGCTTTCATTCTCAAGTGGTTTCTTTTCCTCTTTGTCGAAGAAACATGTAGAGCAGATTTAGCTCATATGCATCTGTAGTTGGGATTCATATTTTTACTGGGTTTTCAACCTTTTTCAATAGAACCAACCATGTTGCCTGATATCTTGAATGCGAAAAGGCGCAGACTTGAAGATCATTACAAGCATCCAGCCGAAAGTTCGATCTTAAGCACAAACCGTCACAACAAAACTGAAGTTCGAAGTCCGGCAGTTCCAGATCGAATGAGTAGGGTTTCAGGCAGTAAAAATCAAGAAAGATCTCAGATCAAGATCATATGATGCATAACCTCATCATAGGAATGTTTGTATCTGATTTAGGTGCGCTAGCATCATCAATCCGAGTTGTGGCCATTCATAAGAATGCTTGTTCCAACGTTGCACAAACAAAGTTTCAATCTTTCCTTCTAGTTAGTAAAGCCATGGAGAAAAAGTGCAATGGGGATGCTAACATTAAGTATGCTTGGTATGGAGCTTCCAAGGAAGAAATTGTTGACATAATTTCTAATGGTTTTGTTCAATCAAGTTATCATCACGGAGTTCATTTTTCTGCTACTAATCACCCTCTTGATTGTCTCAAAACTGCTAGTCAAGACAAGGATGGACTAAGACATCTATTGATTTGTAGAGTGTTATTGGGAAAATTGGAAGTAGTCTCTCCTGGTTCAGGACAGTTTCAGCCAAGTTCTGAGGATCTTGATTCAGGGGTTGACAATTTATTATCTCCAAGAAAGTATATCATTTGGAGTAGTCGATTGAATACTCATATATACCCTGAATTCATACTCAGTTTCAGAGTTTCTCCTCATCCAGAAGGGGTTGATGAATATCCAACTCTGTCAAAGGATCCAAATGTATCAAGGATTTCTTTTGATGATGTGCTTACTAGATTATCAAGCATCTTGCCTTCTCATGCTATCAATTTGATAACAAAATATCACAATGATTATCGAGAGGGGAAGATCACGCTGCAAGAATATGAAAAGCAAGTGAACAAAGTAACAGGAAACCGCATGGTGTTTGCTATCATACATTCTACCTGGGCTCAGGTAAATCAATCATAACCTCTTCACTGAAGCAATCATTAGTCCTTATCTCCTTGTCCTGTACAAAAAACCCATCATGGTTCTTGGGATATTTCTTCCTCAAAAGTCATGATAGACGTCAATTAACTTGCTCAGTGTATTAAAAGTCATGGCTTAGTTGATCAAAGCATGTGCTTTAGAGAAGTGTGCATTTCAAACAACGATGCACAAAGTAATCCAAAAGAAGGCTCTCTGAATCTCAAGTTTGACAGGTTAAATTAATATTGACATTATAAATAGGATACAGAAATTAGTTATGTCAGTCGCAATTTGAGAAGTCAGATATCTATATGCCTACAGAAAATGTATTGAGTTTCAGGTGCATGTTTGGTTTTCTTTTCTTTTCTGTTTAATATTATTCGATTGAGGGGAGTTTAAATGGAGCGACATTAGAATGTGTATTCATGCAGTCGACCCTAACTTGCTTGAAATTGAGGCCTGAGCGTGGTAGGTGTTGCTGTAACAGCAATTTGTTGTCTTTTTTTTTTTTTTTTTTTTTATATTTATGTATACCATGTGTTTCACTTCTCAATATTCTTGCTTCATGGCCCATAGACCTTGTCGCCTTGTTAGGCTTTCCGCTTTGACAAACATTACTAACTTTTATACTCTTCATTCTGCAGCGTAAATTAGCTCAGCCAAGACTGACGGACAAATAATGATACAAGGATCCCGTCTTACAGTGGGTTGCTGACTTCGCCTATTAGTTTGTGTAGTAATAGTCACGATTAAAACAGTTTATAGTTGTTGTAAAGAGTAATATTGTTGTTGACAGTTTATTATTTGCGCCATGGGTTTTCCTTTTGTACTAGTAAGATGGGGATGTTCCTCTATTCCTGCTCTACGATTCTAACAATTGATGTCTTTGCCTTTTCTAGTAGTGGAATACTATTTCCTTTCCCTAGTGTACAGTTTTGATTTGCTATAGCAACATAAGTTTGCATGGAATTATGCCGAGATTAGATTAGTTATGCAGATTTTTACAGGGATAGGAAATGTTAATATAAATTATACAAAATTTTGTACAAAGATGAAATTTGCAGGCGCAGCAGCCTAGAATACTCTCTGTTCTCGCTCTCGAGTACTAAGTGGTTCCAAATTGATCACGAGAAACTTAACGCTTTACACCTACATAACCTTAGACATGCGGGAAACAGGGGGAGGCATGCATGGAAGTTTAACCATTTGATGGCAATATCAGTAGCTGCATTTGTAACATCTGACTAGGAGGTTGTTTCTTTAAAGAGATGGATTGAGAATTTTAAATTTATGGTTCTGAGTTCTACGGCAACAACTCAAGTGCTACTAACTGGATCTTGAATTTAACTTTTATATATATATATATATATATATATATATATATATATATATATATATATATATATATATAATGATTTTCTTAACACATATGCGGTGTTTGCACCAAAGCTATAGGGTTCTGTCGAACCTATATTATCAAGGCTATACAATATGGAACGGATGGAGTAATAGATAGGAGTATTACTAAGACAAACCTTTTTATTTCCCTGTGCCCTATCTCTATTTAACTTTGCATTGATTCCGAGAATTGAAAGTCCTTCGAGACAACTTCTTGCCATGAAATTTTAGATCAACTTCTAACTAGGGGTGGGCACTAAACTGAAAAAATCGAAAAAACGAACCGAATCGAACTAATTCGGTATTTCGAGTTCCGTATTTTGGTATTTCGGGTTCCATATTTCGGTATTTCAGTTCGGTTCAAGAAATTTTGAAACTTCGGTATTTCGGTTCGGTCTTCGATTTCAGGCAACCCCAAATTTCGGGACCCCACCAAATCGAAAAACCTGATTTTTTTTTTATACGGATGCCTTCCTAAATCCCTAAATTACCCATTGTTAGTAAGTAGGGTGCATTGGCTAAAAGACCTCTGCAATGAAGGAAATAGAGGGAATAACCCTCAAGTCTTAAAAATTGGGTGTATAACCCTTTAATTGCTTAATAACCATTTAACACTAATGAACTTACCCAAGTTCTCTAGGCTCAAACCCCCAGCCCCCAAGTTAGAAAAACTACACTTTGGTCTACTATATAAACAATTATTATTTACCTAAAATAGCAAAAAAATAATTAAATCTTCCCACCAAAACCCCTAGACCCCCAGTTGCCTTCTTTTTCCCTCCAAGCTTTCCCGCCCAGAACCACCTGCGCCTTTAATGACTATTTGAGCATCGTTTTTTGCTCCATTTCACTCATCAAGAACTCCATCATCTCGATCTATAACTGTTTTTTCTTTTGGAACCCGTTTTTCTTGAAATTTCTTGTTGCGGCTGTAACGTCTCGATGCGATTAATGTGGATGGAAATCTGAGGTGAATTGGTCTGGGCTTCCGTCTTTGCACATACATCTTTTCATTTCTTCAACTGGTAAGAAGTTCAAGCTGTTTTTTATTCGTTCGCCATTGTTGCAGAACTACTGCATTATTTCATCGACCATCGACCACATTTGGTTGATCATCGACTTCGTTGAAGTAGATGGGGGGTTTCGTAGTAGTAGGTGCTGACTTTATGGGTGAATGGATTGAGACCCCAAAATGCTGGAATTGGCAATCTAGGACAAAGACAACAATCCCTATTGCATTAAATTTGGAATGTACCTACGATCAGTTAATTGACCAATTAATCGATCGCGGCAACTTAACGTGCCATCGCAGCGAGGTTTCAATTAGCTATGTTTTTAGTGCTGCTCCTACGAGGGGTAAGGTGGCTCCTTCTTTTATAAGGAATGATAATGATTTGCATATCTATATGCTCGATGTTGGAAATAATGGTAGCAGGCCTATTTTAAAGATATTTGTTGGCGAGAGCTCTCAAGCAGGCTCAAATGCTGCCACTAATGGTGCAGCTGATTCTGCAAGACCACCACGACCACCACGACCACCACTATTCAATGAGTGTACGGGTGATCATGGCAGTGATGCTGGAGTTGGTGATACTGCTGGTGATATGGATAGTGAAGAAGAAAATGCTATTGAAGATCCAGAGATTGGAGAACCCGCTGTAAATGGGAGCAACTGTGTTGCCAAATCTGCTCCCACTCAAGGCAGCAACTTGGGTGATATGGTTGATGATTGCACAGGTTTTCATACTGGGAAAACCTTCGATACTAAGAAGAGACTGGTTGTGGCTTTGAAGATGGGTTCAATGAAGAAGCCATTCACATTCAAAACAAAGAAGAGTACTAAATCCCTGTATGTCGTGGCGTGTGTAGAAGCGCGCTGCAGGTGGATGGTGCGCGCCATGAAGTATGTTAATTCCAACAGGTTTGTGATCACCAAATACTTTAAAGAGCACACCTGTGGGGTGCAACATCTACCAAGCCATCATCCACATGCTTCAGCGGATGTCATCGGAGAATATTTCAAGAACAGGTTTATTGAAGGCAAAGGGTTGACGACAAAAGATATCAAGAGCACTTTGGATCAACAACTGAATAGTAAGGTAAGTTATTGGAAGTGCTGGAAAGGAAGAGAAATTGCAAAGGCTTTAGTTAGGGGCAGTCCGGAGCACAGTTACGCAATTTTAGATGCGTACAGTTTTGTGTTGGAAAGCCTAAATCCTGGCAGCAAGACTGGGTTAAGGGTTGATGAACAGGGGAGGTTCAATTATTTTTTTGTAGCTTACGGAGCTTGGGTTAGAGGGTTTACATATATGAGGAAGGTGATATCAGTCGATGGGACACATTTATCGTCAACCTACGGCGGTGTTTTGTTGACGACTGTCGCGCAGGACACGGAGAACCACATTTATCCATTGGCTTTTTGTGTGGTAGACAAGGAGTGCGATAGCTCATGGCAATTCTTTTTTGAACAGCTGGCTCACGTAGTCCCCAATACACCGGACCTGTGCATAATTTCCGATCGTGCCAAGGCCATAGCAAATGGCATTAGAAGGGTGTATACCTTAGCATCTCATGGTTGTTGCACCAAGCACCTTGCTGAGAACATGCGCGTAAGGTTCAAGTGTGGATCATTTTTGAAGGATTATTACACCGCTGCGAAGGCGTACCGATTTGAAGTGTTCAGCGATGCTTTTAACCAGCTCGCGTCAAAATGCCCTGCTGCAGCTGCTTGTCTTAAGGATGAAGTGGGCTTCCATAGGTGGACGAGAGCATATTTTCCAGGAAACAGGTACGATGTAATGACCACAAACCTTTCCGAGTCCCTCAACGCAATGTTCAAGGACGAGAGAAAATACCCCATCCTGGGACTATGCAATGCTATTACTCGCAGGTTTACTGACAAGTTCATTGAGAGGCGTGAGGAGATGAAGAAACACAACACCATTTTGGTGCCCAGTGCTGAAACAAAATTGAATCAGAATATGCTTGAAGGAAACAAATTGATTGCTTATCATGCAGGCGGGAACGTGGAAGTACTGAAGTACACTGTGGTTGGAGATGGCCTATCCCACACTGTCAATCTTCATTTCAGAACGTGTACATGCCGGGAGTTTGACCTGGACAAGATACCATGCAAGCATGTGTTTGCAGTGTTAAGGATTAGGTATGGAGATGAATATGGTGCTAGCGCGTACCATTACACTTGTCCATTTTATAGGCTTCAGACTTACATGTGTGCGTATGAAGAAAATGTTTATCCAATGCCACCGGAGCAAGAATGGATGGTTCCTCCAGAGGTAGTTCATAGAAGAATTCTTCCGCCGATGGTCGATCCCAAAAAGGGTAGAAGGAGAATTAATCGTTTTCCCTCAGTTGGTGAAACTTTTTTCTCAAGGAAGAGGCAAAATAGATGTTCAAACTGCAAGAGAAGTGGCCATAAGAGGACAACCTGCCCTGCTTTGGTACGAGGTTGATAATCAACCTTGCAATTCTGATTTGGTGTATTAGCTTAAGTTGTGATAATTTGGTGTGTTTAAATAGTGTTAGATGTGGTTGTCTTAATTTGGTATTGTGTTATTTGTTGGAACAATTTGAACTGATTGTAATAGTTTCGTTAATGTGTTTTATTTCTATTTTAAGTGTCTTTTATAAAAATGACTATTATTTGAGTTCACCAAATGGTGGACATGTTTACAACTAGTTGAGTATTTACATTTTCGATTAATAGACACTATATAGGTTGATTATTGAAAAAACATAACGTAGATTAATTGACCCAATGCAGTTGATAAAGTGATTGAACGCATTTAATACACTCGTGCGCCCCGTCATTGAAAGCAGTCGGAATTGGGTTAGACAAAGTGGCTGTTCATAATTGCCACTTGAAACGATGAGACTTTTCTGGGAACACCAAAGGTTGCATTGATTTGGAGCCTATAAATAGAGTCATAAGATCCAACAATCCACAACACAACTCAAGAATCACTCACATCTTATAATGGCAAGAGCTCCAGGGACTGCAAGTAGAAGTGGAAGTGCCACCAGAAACGACAACAGCAAGAATGGCAATGGAGGAATTCCCAATCTCAGGAACAACGACCCAGAGGTGCTGCTGATTCGTGTTGACATAGACAGGCTTATCCGCCTCCTGTTTGATGATCGTAGGAGGCAGGAGATGAACATCCGCCGTACTTCTAGGATGTTGAGGGAGCTCATGGAACGAGCAGGGGAGGATCTGGACAACTACATCACCCCTCCCCTCGTAATAATTAGTTTTTTTTTTTTTTTTTAATTTTTAAATGTAAAAAGAAAAGAGTTTTCATTATGATTGCTCTTTTCTTTAAAATTATTATAAATGAAAAGCCCCCTGGGCATTATTATTATTACTATATCTGATTGTTCATTTAATTTCTCGTTCAATTTCCCGCTCCCCTTTTTTGTCTATGCTTGATGAACTGTCCATACTCTATTTTGGTGTATAATCAACTAACACCAAGTAGATAAATCGATAGATAGGTTCGCAATGATGGAAATAATCAGAAAATGACCAAAAACAAAAATATAAATAGAAAAAGATAAAAGTAAAAAATAAATTACGATAATAATATTTACCGGAAAATGTAAATAAAATAAATATTAAGTAATGCGAAAAATATTTAAGTAATGGGAGAATTTTCTGAAAAGGGGAAACGTTGCAGAAAAATAAAAAGTCGGGACTTGACTGGACAAATATAATCGACTATTAACCAACTGTCCGTACTCCATTTTGGTGTATAATCAACCAACACCAAGTAGATAAATCGATAGATAGGTTCGCAAAAATGGAAATAATCAGAAAATGACCAAAAACAAAAATATAAATAGAAAAAGATAAAAGTAAAATAATAAATTACGATAATAATATTTACTGGAAAATATAAATAAAATAAATATTAAGTAATACGAAAAATATTTAAGTAATGGGAGAATTTTCTGAAAAGGGGAAACGTTGTAGAAAAATAAAGAGTCGGGACTTGACTGGACAAAGGTAATCGACTATTAACCAAATCAACCCCGAAAGGGTTGATTATCGACCTAGTGTAATTTCAAATAAAATAAAAAAAATCATGACTAATATGTGTTGTTACACCATATGTGATGGTATATGGACCCCATTTGAGTATTATTGACCACTTTAATACATTATAACAACTCATTGATGCCTACAAGGGAAAATCTCATGTATATATAAGCCTACTATGTCTATTCTTGTTAAGCAACGCCTTAGTGTTATGACTCATATGTGTTGTTACACCATATGTGATGGTATATGGACCCCATTTGAGTATTATTGACCACTTTAATACATTTTAACAACTCATTGATGCCTACAAGGGAAAATCTCATATATATATAAGCCTACTATGTCTATTCTTGTTAAGCAATGCCTTAGTGTTATGACTCATATGTGTTGTTGTTATTCCTGCAACCAAATAAATCAGAAAAGACAGAAAACCAGAAGTATATTATCAGTTTGTTATGGGACGATCCCGAGCCCACAATTTTCTTGTGTCTCCTTAAGAAATCTAACCCCCTCACAGTTGCCCAAGGTTCACGGGTTAATTTCTCCCAGGATGGAACGGGATAACAGTTCTACTGTAGCGGCACTTCAAACAGTAGAACACTGCGAACTCAAAGAAACGGAGCAAATCACACGACTTACTAAGACTTACTTAGTATGCAGAAAAGAGAGGGAATGCAGTAAGAAGTTTGTATTTCTGTGTTTTCAGTGTGTTCAAATGTTGAAGACTAGCCAGTTTATATAGCCATGGGAAATGGAAGGGAGAGTCACCACTAATGGCCACTAACACCACTAACACTTGACTTCACTGCCACTAATGGCATCAGAATTCACTGCCACTAATGGCTGAATTCACTAAATGTCAGTAATGAATTGTCCACTAATGAGAAAACGTGGGAGAGTGGGAGAACGTGGAGGAATATTTACTCTGGATTAATCAAATTAATCCATTCAGATTTATGTTACACAAACTGATTAAATATTAAATATTAATAATAAATTATTAATTAATTAATATTTTTAGTTTTGTTGGTCCAAAAAATTAAGTCAATCAATCATTTTAATAAGAAATCTGAAATCCGAAATCCGAAATCCGAAACCGAAACCGAAACCGAAGCCGAAGCCGAGACGAGCGAGCGACGACGACGGCGCGAGGCTTCCCCTCTTCTCAACCCTTTTAAGAGCTAAGAGAAGTGAATTTGTATTTAAACCCAACAAAAGTCTTTTCCTCTACCAATATGGGAGAAGGTGCTTTTCCTTACAAAAAGAAACCTTTTCACCTTCCCACCCATTTCCCATTCACACTCTATTTATTCCAAAACCCCAACAATCCCCCACATGAATGGGGAATGACTATATTGGAAATATGCATGACAAACTTGTGTGATTTGCAAGAAAGAATTAGTTGCATCGGGATAAGTAGGTTTCCCTTTGAACTTTCCGTAGTGAACATACATCGGATATACTCGGTCAATCGGTAGATTTGATATCTTTGAACCGTTGAGCTTTGGTGTATACCTAGACAACGTATGCCACACAACTAACCCTTAACCGTCTTTGGTTCTCACTGTTGTATTCATTTCAGCCATGAACACCGCCTGGTTTCATAAGTACTTAGAGAACTTGCCATACCGAATTCTCCTTGAAGCGGCTTCCACTTCATACTTACATAGGTGATTTCTAAACGTGTAATCCTATAGATGTACACTGTTTGATAATTAAAATATCAAACTTAGACAATCATTAAAAAATGCCTCTAGCATTTTACCCTTGGTACTTGAACATTGTCTAATCATGAGAATGGACCAACCATTAACTTGACAATGTTGGACCGTCAAACACAACTTTGTATTCTCCTTGAACCTAGTTCTTGGGATCTCCAGTCTCCTAGGTAGAGTTACCGCCGTGATGACTTGTCCTTGGCCATAGTCCCATTCCATTCGATGAACACTCAACCGCCTCTCTAGTTAAGCCTTTTGTAAGCGGATCCGCCACATTATCCCTTGACTTCACGTAGTCAATAGTGATAATTCCCCTAGAGAGTAGGTCCCTAACGGTTTTATGCCTTCGTCGTATGTGACGATTCTTACCGTTATACATGACATTCCTCGCTCTTCCTATAGCCGATTGACTATCACAATGTATACAAATTGGTGTCAACGGCTTAGGCCAAAACGGAATGTCTTCCAAAAAGTTCCGAAGCCATTCAGCTTCTTCACCGGCTTTATCTAAGACTATGAATTCAGCTTCCATAGTAGAGCGGGCAATACATGTTTGCTTGGACGATTTTCAAGACACCGCTCCTCCACCAAGTGCGAAAATATATCCACTTGTGGACTTAGAATCAGTTGTGCCTGTGATCCAATTGACATCACAATATCCTTCAATGACTGCAGGATACTTGTTATAATGCAATGCAAAGTCTTGAGTGTATTTTAAATACCCCAAAACACGTTTCATTGCCATCCAATGGGTCTGATTGGGATTACTCGTGTATCGACTTAGTTTACTTATAGCACAAGCTATATCTGGTCGAGTACAATTCATGACGTACATCAAACTTCCCAAAACACGTGCATAATCCCGTTGCGACGTGCTTTGACCTTTGTTCTTCTTTAGAGCAAGGTTTACATCAATAGGAGTCTTTGAAATTTTAAAATCCAAATATTTAAATTTTTCAAGAACACTATTGATGTAGTGAGTTGGAGACAACGCCAGACCTTGTGGAGTTCTGTGGATCTTAACACCCAGAATTAAGTCCGCAACTCCTAAGTCTTTCATATCAAATTTGCTAGTCAACATGCGTTTTGTAGCATTTATATTGGCAATGTTATTGCTCATTATCAACATGTCGTCCACGTATAAGCAAATAATGACTATAAAGTTAGGAGTGTTCTTAATGTAGACACATTTGTCACACTCGTTAATTTTAAAGCCATTTGACGACATTGTATGATCAAATTTCGCATGCCATTGTTTAGGTGCTTGTTTCAGTCCATAAAGTGACTTAACAAGTTTACACACCATCTTTTCTTTACCTGGAACCACGAACCCTTCAGGTTGTTCCATGTAAATTTCTTTCTCCAAATCCCCGTTTAAGAATGCTGTCTTAACGTCCATTTGATGGATTTCCAGACCATACACGGCGGCTAACGCTATTAACATCCGAATGGATGTAATTCTGGTTACCGGCGAGTATGTGTCAAAGTAGTCAAGACCTTCTTGTTGTCTATAGCCTTTAACAACAAGTCTTGCCTTGTACTTGTCAATAGTGCCATCAGCTTTCATTTTCCTTTTGAAAATCCACTAAGAACCTAATGGTTTGTTTCCAGGAGGAAGATCAACCAACTCCCAAGTATGGTTGGTCAAAATAGATTCTATTTCACTATTGACTGCCTCTTTCCAAAATGGAGAGTCTAAAGAAGACATCGCTTCTTTAAACGTCCGAGGCTCATTTTCCAACAGAAAAGTGACAAAGTCATCTCCAAATGAAGTAGAAGTTCTTTGACGCTTGCTCCGTCTTGGCTCTTCCTCATTTGGTGAATTTTCTTTGGTTCCTCCCCGAGGTCGTTTGGATCTTTCACCAACTGACTCACATTCCTTCTTATACGGATATATTGTTTCAAAGAATTCAGCACTATCTGATTCCATCACCGTATTAACATGAATGTCGGGATTTTCTGATTTATGAACCAGAAACCGATATGCTTTACTGTTTATAGCATACCCAATGAAAACATAATCAACTGTTTTCGGTCCAATCTTAACCCATTTGGGTTTTGGGACTTGCACTTTTGCCAAACACCCCCACACTTTGAAGTAATTCAAGTTGGGCTTCCTTCCTTTCCACTTTTCATATGGAATAGAAAGTGTTTTGCTATGTGGAACTCGATTGAGTATTTGATTAGCCGTGAATATAGCTTCCCCTCACAAGTTCTGGGGTAGACCCGAACTAATTAACAAGGCATTCATCATCTCCTTTAATGTCCGATTTTTCCTTTCCGCAATCCCATTGGATTGAGGCGTGTAAGGGGCAGTTGTTTGATGAATAATGCCATATTGCAAACATATTTGTTCAAAAGGAGATTCATATTCTCCACCCCTATCACTTCTTATCATTTTGATCTTTTTGTTAAGTTGCGTTTCAACTTCATTTTTGTATTTCTAATTGAATGAGTCAATTGCCTCATCTTTACTACTAAGTAAATAAACATAGCAGTAACGAGTGCTATCGTCAATAAAAGTTATGAAATACTTCTTTCCACCGCGAGATGGTATTGACTTCATGTCACAAATATCTGTATGAATTAAGTCTAATGGTTCAGAATCCCTTTCAATTGACTTGTAAGGGTGTTTAGCATATTTAGACTCAACACATATTTGAAATTTTGACTTAGCGCAATCAAATTTAGGCAATACTTCCAAATTGATCATTTTCCGCAAGGTTTTATAATTGACATGTCTCAAACGAGAATGCCATAAATTATTTGACTCAAGTAAGTAAGAAGAAGCTGCAATTTTATTCATAGTGTCAACGACCATTACATTGAGTTTGAAAAGGCCCTCAGTCAGGTAACCTTTTCCTACATACATCTCATTCTTAGTTATTACAACTTTGTCAGAAACAAACACACAGTTAAACCCGTTTTTCACAAGAAGTGCAGTAGACACCAAGTTCTTCCTTATTTCAGGAACGTGAAGAACATTGGTCAGAGTCACAACCTTGCCAGACGTCATCTTGAGGAATATCTTCCCATATCCCTCAATTTTGGCCGTTGCAGAATTGCCCATAGAGAGCGCCTCATCAGGTCCAACGGGAGCATATGAAGCAAAGGCTTCCTTCACAGCACAAACATGGCGGGTGGCTCCTGAATCAATCCACCATTCCTTAGGATTTCCAACTAAGTTGCATTCAGAAATCATAGCACATAAATCAATGTCTTGCACTCCTTGGGCCAATTTTGTCTCTTCAACCATGTTTGCTTGACCTTTTTCCTTTTTCCTGTCCTTCTTTGCAGCACGACAGTCTGCGGACTTATGTCCACTCTTGCCACAGTTGTAGCAATTTCTCTTGAACTTTTTCTTGCTGGGGTTGGTCTTCCCTCCAGAAGGCTTCTTTCTCTTATTTTGACTTGAAGTATGCTCAACAATATTTTCTCCCGCTATTGCAGCACTTCCACGAGCCTTCTTTGCAGCAGGTTTGTTGTCCTCTTCAATCCTCAAGCGTACAACCAAATCTTCAAGGGTCATCTCCTTGCGCTTGTGTTTCAAGTAATTTTTAAAGTCATTCCATGATGGAGGTAACTTTTCAATCATGGCTGCAACTTGAAACGCTTCATTAATCTTCAAACCTTCAAAGAAAAGTTTGTTAGCAACAATATAAATAATACTCTTAACATAAGTATTAATCAGGATCAAACCTTCAGCAAGGAGATCTTGGATAAGGACTTGAAGTTCTTGGACTTGGGACACAACATATTTGTTATTCACTATTTTATAATCCAGAAATTTGGCAGCCACAAATTTCTTCAGTCCAGCGTCTTCAGTCTTATATTTCTTTTCTAGAACATCCCACAGTTTCTTAGACGTTTCAGCATTACTGTAAACGTTGTACAGGTCATCTTCCAAGCCACTTAGAATGTAATTCTTGCATAGGAAGTCAGAATACTTCCAAGCCTCAATCACAAGGAAGCGTTCGTTTTCAGGTGTTTCATCAGTCAGGACTGGAGCATCCTCCTTGATAAGCCTTTGCAGGCTTAAGGTGGTCAGATAAAAGAACATCTTTTGCTGCCACCTTTTAAAGTCCACACCAGAAAATTTCCCCGGCTTTTCTGCAGGTGGCATAACCGTTGCAGCAACACGGCTAGGCCCAACAGCACCAGAAACTGCGGTAGCATTAGTATTCACAGCAGGGACAGTTTGTTCCACTCCGTTAGTCATCTCTGTCAAGTGACACAAGCAGAAACAATATTAATAAACTGTTTAAACAATAGGAGTAGAAAAAACCACGAAGACTTTTAGTCCCCACAAATAGATTATTTCACAGTAATTAGGAGTAGAAAAAACCACGAAGGTTTTAGTCTCCACAGCAGATTAATATATTATATACGAGTAGAAAACCACAAAGGTTTTAGTCTCCTTAACCAGTATTTATTTAAGTGCAGAAAATAAATAACGGTAGATTTCTTAAGCTTGTTATTCCTGCAACCAAATAAATCAGAAAAGACAGAAAACCAGAAGTATATTATCAGTTTGTTATGGGACGATCCCGAGCCCACAATTTTCTTGTGTCTCCTTAAGAAATCTAACCCCCTCACAGTTGCCCAAGGTTCACGGGTTAATTTCTCCCAGGATGGAACGGGATAACAGTTCTACTGTAGCGGCACTTCAAACAGTAGAACACTGCGAACTCAAAGAAACGGAGCAAATCACACGACTTACTAAGACTTACTTAGTATGCAGAAAAGAGAGGGAATGCAGTAAGAAGTTTGTATTTCTGTGTTTTCAGTGTGTTCAAATGTTGAAGACTAGCCAGTTTATATAGCCATGGGAAATGGAAGGGAGAGTCACCACTAATGGCCACTAACACCACTAACACTTGACTTCACTGCCACTAATGGCATCAGAATTCACTGCCACTAATGGCTGAATTCACTAAATGTCAGTAATGAATTGTCCACTAATGAGAAAACGTGGGAGAGTGGGAGAACGTGGAGGAATATTTACTCTGGATTAATCAAATTAATCCATTCAGATTTCTGTTACACAAACAGATTAAATATTAATAATAAATTATTAATTAATTAATATTTTTAGTTTTGTTGGTCCAAAAAATTAAGTCAATCAATCATTTTAATAAGAAATCCGAAATTCGAAACCGAAGCCGAAGCCGAGACGAGCGAGCGACGACGACGGCGCGAGGCTTCCCTTCTTCTCAACCCTTTTAAGAGCTAAGAGAAGTGAATTTGTATTTAAACCCAACAAAAGTCTTTTCCTCTACCAATATGGGAGAAGGTGCATTTCCTTACAAAAAGGAACCTTTTCACCTTCCCACCCATTTCCCATTCACACTCTATTTATTCCAAAACCCCAACAGTTGTTACACCATATGGCTATGCCGGGGCGGGGGGACGGAAAAAGAAACGGCTCCGAAGAAAAAAATTGGGGTTCTGTTTATAGTCGCGACTATTGTCATAGTCAACAAGGTTGAAACTTCCAGGAAAAAACTTGATTGTATATGGACCCCATTTGAGTATTATTAACCACTTTAATACATTATAACAACTCATTGATGCATACAAGGGAAAATCTCATGTATATATAAGCCTACTATGTCTATTCTTGTTAAGCAATGCCTTAGTGTTATGACTCATATGTGTTGTTACACCATATGTGATGGTATATGGACCCCATTTGAGTATTATTGACCACTTTAATACATTATAACAACTCATTGATGCCTACAAGGGAAAATCTAATGTATATATAAGCCTACTATGTCTATTCTTGTTAAGCAATGCCTTAGTGTTATGACTCGTATGTCTTGTTACACCATATGTGATGGTATATGGACCCCATTTGAGTATTATTGACCACTTTAATACATTATAACAACTCATTGATGCCCACAAGGGAAAATCTCATGTATATATAAGCCTACTATGTCTATTCTTGTTAAGCAATGCCTTAGTGTTATGACTCATATGTCTTGTTACACCATATGTGATGGTATATGGACCTCATTTGAGTATTATTGACCACTTTAATACATTATAACAACTCATTGATGCCTACAAGGGAAAATCTCATGTATATATAAGACTGCTATGTCTATTCTTGTTAAGCAATGCCTTAGTGTTATGACTCATATGTTTTGTTACACCATATGTGATGGTATATGGACCCCATTTGAGTATTATTGACCACTTTAATACATTATAACAACTCATTGATGCCTACAAGGGAAACTTTCATGTATATATAAGCCTACTATGTCTATTCTTGTTAAGCAATGCCTTAGTGTTATGACTCGTATGTCTTGTTACACCATATGTGATGGTATATGGACCCCATTCGAGTATTATTGACCACTTTAATACATTATAACAACTCATTGATGCCTACAAGGGAAAATCTCATGTATATATAAGCCTACTATGTCTATTCTTGTTAAGCCTACTAATTTCTATTCTTGGATTCGAGAATAATTCCATATGTTAATTTTCAAGATACAAAGTTGATTATCGACTACTATATGTCGATTATCGCTAACCCTAACCCTAACCCCAAATCCCCAAACCCCGAACCCAAACACGGAACACGTCACGCCCCAGGTCACGTGGCTTAGGTAAAAGTCAAAAAATTTGAGCGGAAAATGGAGCCCAAATTTCCCGCCTCACTTAAACATTAACTTTAATCTTTGGAAACAAATCCCCAAATATATAAAAGCTGGTTTAACGATTCCCCAAACAATTTCTAGAGAACCCCAATTTCTAACCTAACCCACCCAATTCTTCAATACCTTCTCTTTCACGACCCCTCTTTCACCAGCTGAAAAATCAAACAACTCAAAGACAATCATGAGTGAAGATTCGTCCAGCTCCAACGTAGCAGCGGAAGCCCATATCTGTTTCTGCGGCAAAAGTACGAAGCTGAGGACCTCTCGCACTAATACAAACCCTGGACGCAGATTTTGGAGTTGTAAAACTCCAAAGGTGTGTTACTCATACATTATAGTTCTGTTTTTATTTTTGATTATTTGTTAATGTAGTGATTTTTTCTTGGGTTTTGTTAAATAATGCAGTCAAGTGGTGGGTGCGACTATTTTCGTTTTTGTTTTTGATTATTTGTTAATGTAGTGATTTTTTCTTGGGTTTTGTTAAATAATGCAGTCAAGTGGTGGGTGCGACTATTTTCGTTTTTGTTTTTGATTATTTGTTAATGTACTGATTTTTTCTTGGGTTTTGTTAAATAATGCAGTCAAGTGGTGGGTGCGACTACTTTCGGTGGTTTGATGGTGGACCACTGCCTGCAGCAACATCGAGTGTGATTGGGAATCTGGTTAGAAAGCTTAAGGATACCGAAGACAATTGATTTTTACTGAGACAACTACTGAGTGAATGTGAAGAGCAGAATAGTTTTCTGAAAATCATGCTGAGGGATGGTGAAATGAAGTTGAAAGAAGCTGAGAAGAAGAGGGAAGAAGCTGAGCAGAAGAGTCATCGACTGAAGGTGTTGATTAAGTCGATGGTAGCTGGTTGTGTTATCTGCACCGTTTTTAAATGGATCTCCTAGTAGTTCGCTTCTTTTAGTATGTGTAGTATTTTGACACTGTGTAAATTTTGTTCATAATTCGGATATGTGTATTATTATTTTGACGCAGTGTAAACATAAGGTCAATCGTTTGGCCATTTTTGTATAAAGGCCAATAACTTGGCTGTTATTGTATAAACTTAAGGCCAATAATTTGGCTGTTTTTGTATAAAAGCATCGATATTGTAATGTAGTCGGGAAAGCTCTGTTTTGTTTTTGTTATAAAATCTTCGTTATTGTTTGAGTTGCGATCACATAAGGAGAAACATGTTATTAGTTGCAAACCATAATTGAAACATTGAACAATGAATGAAATGAGTTTTCTCCTAACAAGTACCCTGCATTAATTAACCCACAGTTCATGTCCAAAAACAAGGTCAGCCACCATACACTTGTCTATGACTAACCAGGAGATAACCAGAGATAACCATAATAGAATATACTAGACTGTCATCAATAGAATATACCTTAACAAGTTTAAAGTTAACCATCAACTACTGTTATAAACTACTAGTTCAACATTCAGCTTATACAAAACCAGGAAACCAATCATTAATACTGAACCCATCAAACATTATCTGTTCCAATATTCTCTGAAGGAAACTGAACATTCAGACTTGCAAGAACTTCATTCACAGCAACATTAGCTTCATCCACATGCAATGCCGCTTGTGTCTCGCGATTTTCTTCAACAATCTCTTCATTTCTAGCTTCTTCAACAATCTCTGCATTGTCTCCTTCTTCAGACTTCTCTTCATCTGCTCCATCAATTTGAGCTTCATTTCTGGTATCTTCTGCATCTGCAGCATCTGCAGTCATCTCTTCATCTGCTCCATGAACTTGAGCATCATGGAAAACCTCTTCTTCTTCATCGACTGCCGCATTTTTTTCTCTCACATCTTCATTCTTCTCTTCATCATTATTCCCTTCATTCACTTCAACTAAAAGGAAATACTTAGAAACTGACAAAAATAATAAAATTATCATTAAAATGAATATAGATACCTTTCTTTTTCCTCTTCACAAGCTTCCTTTGCTTGAACAGCTTCCTCTTCATCAAGTTCCTGGACTTTGTTTTCCTTTCACTGTTCACCTTCTTCTCTTTCAACAATTTTAAAATCTCCTCACTCACCTCCAACATTCTTGTCAGAACACCTTACACATGCCCACAGTGCCTGCAAGTTCCCCTGCTACCACCATCAACACCATCACCAGCAACAGCATCATCACCATCATCAACATCATCAACCCTATCTTCCTGGCTTTCAGTTTTGTGCATTTCATCAGCATACTCCTCCACAATGTACTTAATCCCAGTGACCCTCTCCAGCATAGCCCTTACCTTGTCCAATGCAGGATCCTCGACCTCATCAGCATGAGGAGAGACAAATTTTTTGCAACCCTCAACTTCTTGCACTGTTGGGATCAAGAAAGGGTGCAAAACCTGTCATCAAATGATAAAATAATTAATAAATTAATTAATCATTAAATGATAACATAATTAATAAATTGAATTGGTACATACCTGTCTAGCTCCTTGATGGCCTGCATCAACATCTCCCACATTTCTTCTTGTATGCTGCCACCTCAGCATCCTTGGGATTGGCAAGGGGGACTGTTCAGATTTCCCAGCATTACGGCCAACCAAGGGTACAGCCTCATATATCCATGCCTGCCATGAATGCCACAGTCACATTACTTATGTTTTCACACAATCATTCTTAATAAAACTGGAAAATAAAATAATAATACTTACAAGGAAGGCCCATGGGAATCCAAACAGTGCATAACCAGCAGTTTTACCCTCTACATGCTGTCGATGGGTCTTCGCAAAATCCACTTTATTGTAGAGGTAGTCCACTGTCAGGTCATAACAAAGCCTGCCCCAGGGGTACTTGCTGAAAAAGTCCAGGTTATCCACACATTGGATCCACCATTTCTCAACATTTTTAGTTTTGTCCCTGGCCATCAGGACAGTATGGAGGAACCACAGGAGAGCCAACTTTAGCTTCTCTTCCTTAGAGAACTGTCTCTGCTCCATCAAGTACAATAGATTTTCTGCCCTCACATCCCCACCACCACAGACCTTCTCTAGAAATCCTTCACCATTTGCCAAGAACTTGGCCTTCAATTTGGTATCAGGCTCTTCACAACAGTTTAAGCCAGTCATCAGGTAGAACTCCCTCAAGCCAAAACAGACTGGCTTACTATCAATTAAGAACCACATCTCATGCTTTTTCTTGGACTGTCTAATAGTCCTCAAAAGCACTGAGTGCACCAACTGACCATTGAAGGTCCAACTCTCAGAAAGGTTTAAGAAATCCCCAAAAACTGATCTCCTAAACATCTTTTCAAGACCCAATTTTGCCAGCTTGGTCTTGAAGTCATAAAATTTTTTCACTGAAGATCTCACAGAGATCTTTGCATTAAATGATTCAAACCTGGACAACCAGGTTTTGAACCTAAAGGTACTGACATCAATGTCAATCACCTTCTGTGGAATGCTTAATCTGTCAAGAGGATGCACATCCTCTTCATCATCCTCATCTCCCTCTTTATCAACTCCATCATCTGCTCCATCATCCCTCTCACCAGCCTGATCCCTATCAACCCCTTTATCAACTCCATCATCCCTATCACCAGCCTGATCCTCCTCTCCATCACTCTTCCTACTTGCCTCCCCAGAATCATCCTCATCCTCATCATCATCAATCACAACAGTTTTTCCCTTTCTTTTTGCTGCAGCAGCAGCACTACTACCAACTCCATCTTCAGCTTGAAATCTGTCTATCTGATCAAAGGTATCAACAGATGCACCTTTTGAACTCAAGTTGTCACCAACCTCTGTTTGACCACCACCCACATCTTTATCAGTGGATGTGGCATCACTGTCATCATCTTCTTCCTCCACCCTTCTTCTTTTGCATTTGACAAAATCTGTGGGGATGTTCGAAGACATCCAAGCTTCTTGTGCTGATTTGCGCATGGACCACCTACGCGTACGTATATTTTTTTTCCTTAGCTCTCTTTTCTTCTAAAAGCTCCGCTCTACGCTCTTCCCAAGTTCGCGGACCTTTTCCTTTCAGAACGACGCGCTTTAACCTAGGCATTTAATCACCTAAACACAACACATTTTTACAACGAAAGTTAAAGAAATAATCCCCAATAATTACACCTACACAAACCATATTTTAATACGAAAGTTAAAGAAAAACCCCTAATAATTACACCTACACAAACCACATTTTAATACGAAAGTTAAAGAAAAACCCCCAAAAATTAAACCAAAAACCAAAATCAAAAATTGCGTATAAACCGGTAAAATAACAAAACCCATTACCTGAAATCAAGATGTAAAGATGCAGAATAGCCATTAATCGTAGAAAATACAAAGTTAAATTTCAAATAAAAACCCTAACAAAATCAAGTGCGTACCTGTTTATGCTGTTCGTCGATAATGTGCTTAACCCACAGAGATCCTTTAAATAACTCCAAAAAGACACTCACAGTAGTTGAAGTCGTGCAGGCAGTTGATAGAGAGAAAATAGGAGAAGTTGAGAGTGAAAATTGGAATGGAACGCAGTAGTGTATGATCAACCAAATAGAGTAGATGTAGTATCCGTTATTGTTTAAATTACCCGGGTACTTTTTTTATTTCAAAAGAGTTCACAAGTTTTTTATGTTTTGCACCCACAAGTTTTTTATGTTTTGCACCCACAAGTTTCTAAGAATACTAATCCAGTCCTTGGTCCCCACTTAAACCCACTTAAGTTTTTCTCTCTCCAAAAATAAGTCAAAAAGAAATGGAAAGGTTAAACTTTTTATTCAACACTTTGAGGGGTCTTTTAGCTAATTCTTCTCTAATAAGTAACATGATTTTACATATTGACTGATTTAACTAAAGGTTCTGCTATTTTTTCTTTTGCAGAATAGAGAAAGTACCTAAATATTCGTTACTTTTTGTATTACAGTAAACCATAGCCAGGTTACATAAAGTCTGTTAATGGATTGATTAGAGTCGCACAATCTCTAAGTCTGAAAGTTAAATGTGCTCAATCTATACCATTGCAAATGAAATTATAGTTTGCAAAGGTGCGAGACCAAAAGTGCACGACATGCTTGATTTGAGAAAGAGGAATTAATAGAGTTTCTTATTTTTCCTTCAAAATGTCTGTTATTGTCATAATCAACGTTAACATCTTAGTTGTCAAACAAGTTGAATTCGCCTAAAATAATTTATATTCTCAAGTTTCGTTTCTGCTGTAATATACTTAGACTTGTATATGAAATGTCCAAGTGTAAAAATCATTCATAGCACAATTATCTAAATTGAGACGTTACAAATTACATCAGTGCCAAGTGAAAACCAATAATTTTGTTAAGAGTGTTTAAGAATTTTCAAAATTTAATAAATATCAAGTAATACTCCTATTTGACTTATATATACTATTATAGTTTTTCAGTGTCAACTTTCACGGAATGTAGCTCCGCCATGATAATACCAGACTGTACGAAGGGGGTGAATAGTTTCATTTCCTGTAATTAGTCATACTTTTAGTACTAATTTCGTTTAAGCTAAAAGAAATGAGAAAGTGAGAGGACCAAATTATGGTGTGGTCGAGGGGGCCAAATTATCCTAGTTAGTCATAGGCTATAAATTTTCTTGTTCGTTTTTTTTTTCCATAAACTTTGGTTTTAACCGAAACACGAAATACCGAACCGAAGTACTGAACTAAAAAACCGAACCGAACCGAAATATAAAAATTACGGATTTTTCTACACCTCAAACCGAACCGAAGACCGAAGTATCGAACCGAAGTTTCAAAAAATCGAACCGAAATACCGAACGCCCACCCCTACTTCTAACACTTTCAGTCAGCAAAATTTCATACCTGTAGACCAGTACATTTGTAGGTTCATGTACGACGTGACTAAACTATATCAAGCAACTTTTTCTCATTATATCCTCAATGAGAAAATGTTTCACCATGAGTGCTCACTTTCTGGGAACTTAAAAGGACCTAAAATGTTTTTAGAATATATTTGTAACAGTGAGAAGTTTAAACCAATCCAAACACAAGGGACTATTTGTAATTTTCTCACTTAAATACGAAATTCTTATTGTCTAATATTTTATACTCTGTTTGGATAGTTGTTACCCATCGTTTCATAATGTGTTGTATTGTATAGTATCGTATGGTACTGTATCGTATTGTGTTGTACAATGTTTGGATAGACTGTATTGTTTACTGTGGTTTAATAATTGAAAATAAGGTAAAGGGTAAAATGAGAATATTAAATAATAAGTGAGTGCATGATGGGTAAGAAAAATAGGTAACGACGCGATCCCACCAAATCGATCGTTACATAAAGTGACAGTTTTGTTTTCATGATTTTAACGATACCATACAATGCTAATTAGAAAACAATCAAAACAAAGTCGTACCCATGATAACAAAACAATACCATGGTAGGGTTACAACCATCCAAACAAGCCGTTAGAGTACACAAATGTCAGTTTGTCACTGTACAGATTCAAAAACATGGGTTCTAGTTGTCTCTCCTCCAAATCAAACAATGTCAATGAGCAAAGCTGAAAATGTAGGGCTACCTGAAGAAGTCATAGTTGACATACTTACCCGGCTGCCTGCAAAGTCTATTGGCCAATTCAGGTGCGTTTCTAAGCAGTGGTGCTCTCTTCTCTCACACCCACAATTCATCCACAATATTCATGCCCATAAAGCTGAAACAAAACTCATTTTCATTTCTCGTTCTCGCTCTCTTCACACTATCACTTTTAACCCCCAAAATGGAAATGGTGCTATTTCAAGAAACCTTAATTTTCAGCAGCTTCCTGACAACTGGCATAGAATTGTTGGCTGTTGTAATGGCGCTGTTGTAATGGCTTAGTCTTGGTAGTGGATCAGCAAGATATTAAATTTTTAATCAACCCCACAACCTTAAAGTACCATACAATTCTAAACTTTGAGTTGGCTCCTCCTAATCCAGGTGGCTATGGCAGGTATGGTCTAGGGTATGATTTTGCTGCTGATGATTATAAGGTGGTTGCTCTTTATCGCTCTTATCGTTCGGGTGTTAAATTTACTTTTCTTGCTATCTACTCTATGAAAAAGGGATTTTGGAGGAGACTTGAGACTTCACTATTTCATCATGCACATCCTGTGAAAGTTTATGGCGTTTTGGTAAAAGGTGCTTTGCATTGGTTAACTTCCAATTATTCACGTCTAATTGTTGCTTTTCATTTAAGTGAAGAGACATTCTTCGAGGTGCCAACACCTATTGCTGAGGAATTCAAGTATACGCATGATCTTGTGGCTCTAAGAGGGTGTCTTTGTATGGTCACTGATTCTAATGCAAATAAATTTGATTTTTGGATGATGAAAGATTATGGGGTGAAGGAGTCCTGGATCAAGTTTAGTGTTATAGATCCAAATTCATCGTTTCGTTGCCCCTTCCCCTTGTGTTTAACGAGTGATGATCATATAGCATTGAAAGTAGTTGATGGAGAGAAGTTGATTTTCTACAATACGAAAGAAGATCAGTGGTGGGATATGATGGTTGATAAAATTAGTTCTACATTTAAAACCACAGGAATCTTCAGAGAGAGCCTTGTTTCTCCTACATTTGGCAAGGGGACTGAGGGTTATTTTATCGCCTGATGCAATATTCTGAAATGATGATGTTCTCAGGTATTAATCAATTTCACATTTTCTTATTCATTTTTTGTGTATATCATATAATATTTTTAATCTGGTCCCCATATTTGACTAAACTCTACAAAGTATTGTGAAGGGTGATTCGTTCATACTCATAGAGTATGGTGATAATAATTCTTCTGTTCTGAAGAAAATATACAGTGATTTGACTGCATCACTTGAAACGGGAAAAACTTGGAGTTGTGGTTTGCACCATTTCAGTATCATAGAATCGTGACACTTTGAAGAAAATAATAGCTCAACTTCGAGCAAATGCAGTCTTGAAAGACTCTATGAGCAAATGCAGTCTTGAAAAGATGCTATCTACCTCCTTGATTGTTCAATTGTCAAGATCTATTACTAAAAAGACTCTAAAGATAGATATTGGGTAGTATTACAGGTTAAGAAGCTCAACATAAACAAAAAGCAGATTCCTGCTGGTTAGTGGTTGATGAGAATCAAAATGCGGAAAGTAAAAAGATAAAGAACGAGACGTAACTCGATCTCTAATCCCAAGTAGCAACGGAGAACTTGTTCCGTTACACCCCGAGAGAAGGACAAGAACACCTACGCTATGCAACTACCCTCGAGCCACACTTGGAGCTCGCAAATAGAATGATCGGGGCGGGGTTGTTAGGCAACTAGAATCCACTAGAAGTAACAAGTCCCAACTAAGGTTGGTTTTCATAAACCCAAAGAGAATCCACTCTTTACAATATTCAATTCATCATTCAACATAAACTAAGTGTAAAATAAGCTAGGCTTGGATATTTATAGTGTTTTCCCAAGCTTACATAAGACTTAACTACCCTTACTTAATAAGGTTCAACAAATAAGCCACGCAGGGCAAAATAGTAAAAGAACCATAAGTTCAGCAGCTAGGAGGGGCGCCTGGGGCTGGGAGGGGCGCCTGGATCATGCTGAAGCTAGGCTGGGCGCCTGGAGCTAGGCGGGGCGCCTGGCTTGGCCTTCAGCTAGGCTGGGCGCCTGGCTAGGCTGGGCGCCTGGCTTGGCCTTCAGTCAGGCGGGGCGCCTGGCTAGGTGGGGCGCCTGGGTGCCTTCCATTCTTAGGCAGTGAGCTTCCTAGGCGGGGCGCCTACTGGTGCTGGGCCTCCTTCCTTCTCTTTAGGCGTGGAGCCTAATGATGAAACCATCCGGAACACTTCCAAAGCCCTTGACTTCAAGTCCATTGTATCCTCCAAGCTTGGCACAAGTCGGAAAGTGTTGGAAAGTGTCTTGGTGCAATTTGGGTCTCATCAGTGGTTCCTCATATTTTATTTCTTAAATAAGATGACAAAAGTTCAAAGCTGCTCTTTTGATGGGAAACATTTTATCTTCTGGTTGTTCATTTATTAGTTCTAATAGTATGAGCTGTAGCTATTGTCCTTTTCTATTCCCTGTGAATTATTCTACATCAAACTATATTTTCTTTGTTAAGGAAACATGTGCTTGCGATATTGTTAACTATTTTAGCAGTTTATGAAAATGCACCTTTAGCTTCGATTTTTGAGGATCTTTGCTAATTTTCCATATTTGTTCTTATTTTCAGAAGTTGCTATCATGTTACAAAATGTAATCTTTTCCCAACCTTCCCCTCCCCCCACCTGGCCTAATAGAAATTGGTTTCATAGATTTATATATTTCCTGCCACATATTAGCAAAATGAAAGAAAAAAATGATACATGCATGCCATGTCTTTCTTATGCTTTGCACAGGAATCAATCTGCTTTTGTGGATTAGCAATTTATGGGAATTGTGTACATGCCTGGATCTTGATATGTCTTAATCCGAAGAGTGATACTCTTATTTCTGAAGAGAAGGGTTTCCAGATGTTCCGACTCTTTTATGTATATGGAGTTAATCTCACAATCGCTAATGTATAAAATACTGGGGCCACTTATGTTACCTTTTTTGAGCAACTTCCGTTAAGAGTGTTATCTAGCTGCTTTAAATATTGAAACACCATTTATGTTGTCTACCTGCTTGATTGTATAATTTTCCAGACTATGACTTCAAAGACTAAAGGTCAATGTTGATTGTTAGCTAGTATTATAGCTTAAGAAGCTGACTTTACCACAATTCAAATACCTGCTAGTATGTGGTTTAGCATATTATCTTTCTGTGTTAAGATAACAAAATCTTGAGGAACTTCTTCTGAACTATTGATGCAGAAGTATATTGTTATTTTCTGTTTTATTTTATGCTACAATGGGATGGCTTGTCGCTATTTCTCTTGTTTTTTCATGTAAATTTTCAAAATCTCCCTATTGTCTTTGTATAGGAAAAATATGCTTGCAATTTTGTTAGTAACCATTTCAGCAGTATTATGAAGATGGCACCTTTAGCCCTATCCGTTGCTTTTAAATGATCAGTTCTGGTTTTCATACTTATTCTTCTGAAGCTGGTATCATGTTACAAGTTACAACATTAGGTCACAGACGTGTCAAGGGTACAGGGTGGCATATGCATTTATCTGTTTCCTGTACTTCCACATATTACCATTTGACACTTTTTCTATGCCTAGCACAGGAATAATCTGCTTGTGAGGAATAGAATGTTAGGAAAACTGTGGACAGAGTCACAGAGGCCTGATCTCAATATATTTTAGCTCCAAGGGTGTTCCTATTTAATTATGATGCTATAAAGTGGATTCCTATGATAGAAGGAGAGTTGTCGAAGTAAACTTGCATGTTGTGATCTGTATATTGTGAAGTGTACAAAGGCAGTACCATACTTTGATCAAGTGGTGTAAGTGGTTTGATTAACAGTATTTCAATTTGATCAAATGGTAAATTGCACAATGCTCCTACATTGAGTACTGTAAACAAATGGCAGCCACTAACATTACAACTTTTGCTACTTTCAGGAGACTTGTCTCCTTTCATCTTAGCAGTTGCTACCACTAATGATGCACCAGCAAAACTGCTATTAGTAGGGCTCCAAATAGAGATGCCTTTATTCGAACCCCAAAGAAATTTTTTATCCTTCAGTTTCTATATCCCAGTTAGTCCTCATGTCATTTGAGTTTACATTCAATTAATCTAAATGTGCAATGTTCATCCAATGACTAACAGAAGCTGAACATTTGTTAGTTTTGGTTGTCTTCCATCCAAAAGGACTTATTGCTAGTTGATAAATCCTTCTATGGGTGTTTCCACTTTGCAAAGAGAAAATGGAAACAACCTGTAGTCCTTCAAAACTTGGAAGCATCTCCGATCGACTTGATTGTGAGATGCCAAATCTTTGCTATTGTAGAATTGAAGGTTAAGAGCCACTAGTTCCCAAACACAAATGTTCGACACATATTGCACATATGTCACGTGGCTCAGGAATAAAATGGAGGCTAAATTAGTTGATTGCTACATCTTGATATAAGGCAACAATGAAGAAAACAAAGGTGTTAGACTCTAACTATACATGACTCTTAACTATTTATTAGGAGTATCTTTGGTTGATTTCTTCTTGTTCTTCGGCAACCTTTTCACAAAGAAATTAAGGATTCATAAGAGAGGAATGTGTTCTTTTTATCAACAAACATTGAAACCAACGGCCCGCAAAACTTCCATCAATAATTGGACCAAATTCACATACTTAATTTAATAGAGTCGAATGCAAAAAGTGGAGAGACATAGGGACCAAAATTGGAATAAACTAATACTCCCTCCGTGCCCCCAAAAAAAAAAAAAAAGATAGTTTGAAGCAGAGAGTCAAGTTATTCTTCCATATTTGTAATCATCATATTTATATGACTACGAATTATTTTATTAAAATTAAAATAATAAATTTACACTAAAGTTTTTACAACTTAAAAATATATATCAATCTTTTTTCAACAAACTTAATAGTACTAATTAAACTACCCAAACAAAATAGGACAAGGAGCACCTATAGCAACTCAAAGTAGTCCTGTTTTCGTCTGACATTCTAGTTGTAGCAAAACAAATTAAAGTCTTTCCTAGTAGTGTAGTGTTCTTCTCCAAATCCAACCATGTCGATGCGCGAAGCTGAATTCCTACCTGACGAAATCACAATTGACATACTTTTCCGGCTACCTCTAAAGTCTATTGGTCTATTCAGGTGCGTTTCAAAGCACTGGCACAATTTTCTCTCAGACCCACAATTCATCAAATCTTACAGCAACATTCATGATCATAAACAACAAGAACATGCCATTTTTGTCTCTACTTCAAACTCTCTTTACACTATCACTTTTAACTCTCAAAATGGATTTGATGGTATTTCAAGAAAGCTTAATTTTCATCAGCTCCCTGACAACTGGTATAGAATTGTTGGCTGTTGTAATAGCTTTGTCTTGGTAGTGGATAAGGACGATATTCAATTTTTAATTAACCCCACAACCTTAAAGTACCATAAAATTCCAAACTTTGATTTGGCTCTTCCTGCAACTCATAGTTTTACTAGTAGTTTTTTTGGTCTAGGATATGATTTTGCTACTGATGATTATAAGGTGGTTGGTCCTGTTCAATGTATTAGAGGTGGACTTAATAGAACCTATTTTGACATTTACTCCGTTAAAAAGTGTGTGTGGAGGACAGTTGAGAGATCACCTTTTGATCTTCATGTAAATATTCTGCCAGGTTTAGGGGTTTTTGTAAATGGGGCTATGCATTGGTTGGTTAGGAAACATTTTTGTGATTCATTTATGATTATAGCTTTTGATTTAAGTGAAGACAAGTTCTTCAAGGTGCCAACACCTGATACCGATAATGTTAAGATTTATAAACTTGAGGCCTTTAGAGGTTCCCTTTGTTTGTTCGCTCATACAGAAGAAAAAAATATTGATGTTTGGATGATGAAAGAGTATGGGGTTGAGGAGTCTTGGACCAAATTTATTGTACCGAATTCAATACGCCGTCCCAAACCCTTGTGTTTTATGAGCGATAATGATGTGGTCTTGCATGAGTTTGGAGAACAAAAGTTGATTGTCTACGATATGAAAGAGGATCAGTGGAGAAATTTGAAGCTTGATGGAATAGATACTAAGTTTAGAAGCACTGGAACCTTCACAGAGAGTCTTGTTTCTCCTACATTTGGCGAGGAAACTTGAGGGTTACTTTGTTGCCTGATGCAATAGTCTGAGATAATTGTTGATGACAATTGAGGGATTAAACAGTTAGTTAGTGAGAGGAAGAAGTTAGTTAAGTGAATAATTAGGACGCGAGGGCAGTTTAGTAATTTCACAGTATTTCCAGAAATTAGTTAGGTTGTTAGTTAGTTAAATAGCTGTTAAATGTATTCCTCTTTTCAGTTAATGGAATTAACAGAATTTCTCTTCTTCTCTCTCTGCATTTCTCTTCCTCCTTCAACTCATCTTCTTCACTCGTTCATCGATCCACAAACTAACATGGTATCAGAGCTTGGCCAGAAATAATCTGGTACTAAAATTCAAATTCAGTCAGCAACTAAATTCTGCAGAAGATTTCCTGAACTCTTGATTCTGGGTTGATCGTTTTGAAGATCTTTGATAAAAACAATGGCGAACAATTTGAACACTGCAAGCAATGGTGAATCATCGCATCAAACCTTGGATTATAATCATCCGCTGTTTCTGCACTCCTCAGATGTAAGTGGAATTTCCCTAATTTCTGTTCAGCTTTCTGGGTCTGAGAACTATGCCCTGTGGAGTAGATCTATGAAAATAGCCTTGCTAGGAAGAAACAAATTAGGGCTAGTGAATGGCACGTGTAGAAAGGAAAATTATCCAGAACATTTTTGGACACAGTGGGAGAGGTGCAATGCTATTGTACTGTCTTGGCTAATGAATTCTGTGAACAATGCTCTTCTTGGGGGTGTAGTATATGCTACTAGTGCAGAAGCAGTGTGGGAGGACCTACGTGAGAGATTTGATAAAGCTAATGACTCTAGGACCTTCAATCTACACAAAGAAATTGCTTCTTTAAATCAGGGAACTAGTTCTGTGTCAGTATACTACTCTAGATTGAAGGATTTATGGGATGAGTTTGAGGCTCTTGTACCTCCACCTGGTTGTAGCTGTGAGAGATCAAAAGAGTTTGTGGTGTACTTACAAAGACAAAAGCTATACCAATTTCTAATGGGGTCGAATGATTCTTATTTGCAAGCAAGAAGCCAAATCTTGTTAATGAGCCCCTTGCCTACAGTGAATCAAGCTTACAATATGATAATAAGTGATGAAGGTCAAAAGGGAATAGTGCCTAATGCTGGTCTGCTTGGTGCTGCACCTGGTATGGGACACATTGATCCTGTAGCAATGTATAGCAGCAACAGGAATAATGGGAATTCAAGGTTCAAAAAGAATCAATACTTGTACTGTGATCTGTGTAAGATTAGGGGTCATAACAGGGAAGGCTGCTGGAAGGAGATTGGATATCCTCCAGACTATAGGTCCAAAAAGAGGAAAGAAGCTCATACAAGTCACAGGCCACCTGGTTCCTCAGCTTACATTGCATTCACAGAAAACTCTATTGGCAGCAATGAATCAATGATGCAAGCCCAAGGCTACCAGAGTAATCAGCAGTGTTGGCAGTCACAACCCTCTCACCTGCAAGGACCTGAGGTGCCACAGCTAGATCAGCCCGGAACCTGTACTTTCACCAAGGAGCAATATGATCAAATACTGCAAATTCTTGGAAATGGAGTCAACAATGCAACCAGTCACTCAGCACATGTAGCAGGTATTAGTAGTGCACTCTTGGTATCTAACAATGAACAGGAGTGGATTATTGACACTGGTGCAACCAATCACATGGTGTCTGATATTGAGCTATTAAACAAAGCAACAGTGGTCAGAAGTGAAAACCCAAAAAAGGTGTTTCTACCTAATGGAGACATCTCTCATGTTACACACACAAGGACCAGTACATTATCACACAGGAGCACAGTAGACAATGTGTTTCATATTCCCCAGTTCAAGTATAACTTGCTGTCTGTATCTAAGATCACACAAGAGTTGGGATGCTCAGTAACTTTCTATCCTAAATTCTGTGTGTTTCAGGATCTCTACAGTGGGAAGGTGAAGGAGATTGGTAAGGAGCAGAATGGCCTTTACCTTCTAGTGAAGCAGAATCAAACTGTCAATAAAGGTGAAGGAGTCAGCCTAGCTGTGAACAGTGTGAGTGATACAGATGTCAACTTGTGGCACAGAAGATTAGGCCATGTTTCCTTCAATGTCCTGAAGAAAATAGTACCAGCAGAAGCCAAGAGAATAACAAGTGTAGTAGATAGCTGTTCCATATGTCCCTGTGCTAAACAGGCTAGATTGCCATTTCCAACTAGTCATATTACTAGTAGAAACTGCTTTGATCTTATTCATGCTGATGTCTGGGTTCCATACAAGATACAAACTGTTCATGGACACAAGTATTTTCTAACACTTGTTGATGACTTATCTAGAATGACCTGGGTGTTTTTACTAAAGCTAAAGTCTGATGTGTGTGTAGTATTACAACAGTTTTTTTGTTATGTGAAGACTCAGTTCAACTGTAATGTCAAAGTACTCAGAACTGATAATGGTACTGAATTTGTGAACTCTGTCTGCAATACTATGTTTAAACAACTTGGGATAGTTCATCAAAGGTCATGTGCCTATACTCCTCAGCAAAATGGAGTAGCTGAAAGAAAACACAGGCACATTTTAGAAGTAACCAGGGCAATGAGGTTTCAAGCTGGGATTCCTATACAGTTTTGGGGCAGCTGTGTTCTAGCAGCAGTGTATCTGATTAACAGAATGCCAACAGCTGTTCTGAATCATCTATCCCCTTATGAGAAGTTATATCAGAGGAAACCTTCTCTAAGTCATCTTAGAGTACTAGGATGTCTATGCTATGCCAAAATACTGACTGAAATTGATAAGCTTCAACCAAGAAGCAAACCCTCTGTACTTATGGGTTACTCAGAGGTGCAAAAGGGATACATTTTGTATGACATTACCAACAAGCAGTTCTTTGTCAGCAGGGATGTGATATTCAGAGAAAACATATTTCCCTTCAAAGCAGAACTGACTCCCTCTCCACCATTTGTTCACAATCCCACAGTACTAGATGACACACTAGAAGGTAGTGAACTTCAACAAGATATCCTAGAAGCTGGACAAGAAATTGATCTGGACTATCATCTGCAAGATCATGAAGAAGGACCTGAATCACCTGGTGAGCCACCTACAGCTACTGAAGAAGCACAAGAAGCTCAGGAGAATGCAGAAGCTATGCATCAACCAGTGCCTCCTTCAAGTGTGGCTCCTTCAAGTTCCTCTAACCAGTCAACTAGATCAGGTAGACATACTAATCCTCCAATTTGGATGAAAGATTTTGTGTCCCTGAATGTTCACCAGAACCAGCTATATCCCATAAATAAATATATCTCCTATGATACTGTCACTCCTAAATATCAAGCCTACATAGCATCCTTCTCCTCCACTACTGAACCTAAATCCTACTCAGAAGCTTCAAGGGACCCTAAGTGGATAGAGGCAATGAAAACTGAGATTGAAGCCTTAGAAAACATACATGGGAAATTGTCCCACTTCCTAAGGGTAAGAAACCTATAGGCTGTAAGTGGATATATAAGATCAAGTATAAAGCATCAGGGGAGATAGAAAGATACAAAGCTAGACTAGTAGCTAAAGGATACAGTCAAAAGGAGGGGATTGATTACCAGGAAACTTTTTCACCTGTAGTAAAGATGGTGACAGTTAGAACAGTGCTGTCAATTGCTGCAGCACAGCAGTGACACATACATCAGATGGATGTGTACAATGCCTTCCTTCAGGGGGATCTACATGATGAAATCTATATGGACCTGCCACAAGGTTAAAGGAGCCAGGGGGAGAATACAGCATGCAGGCTCATAAAATCCTTGTATGGACTCAAACAGGCTCCAAGACAGTGGAATGCCAAGTTGTCTGAAGCCTTACTAAAGCTTGGTTTTGTGCAAAGCCAACTGGATCACTCATTGTTTACAAAAAGGACCAGTGGAGGTATAGTTGTTGTCCTAGTCTATGTAGATGACATGTTGATAACTGGAGACAGATTGCAGATAATTCAGGAGACTAAGGAAGCTCTGCAGAAAGCCATCAAGATGAAAGACTAAGGGGAATTAAAGTACTTTCTGGGAATTGAGTTTGCAAGATCAGCTCAAGGGATTCTTATGCATCAGAGAAAGTATGCTTTAGAACTTATCTCTGAGTCTGGATTAAGTGGGGCAAAACCTGCACCCACTCCCATAGATCCTAACCAGACTTACTACAAAAGAATATGATAAATTTGTGAAAGGAAAATACACCAACAAGGATATAGCTGATGACAGATTGCTACCAAATCCTGCACTCTATCAAAGGTTAATTGGGAAGCTACTGTACTTAACTATCACAAGACCAGACATTTCATACAGTGTACAGACCCTAAGTCAGTTCTTGCAGCAACCAAAACAATCTCATATGGACCCAGCATTAAGAATTGTCAGATATGTGAAAAATCAGCCTGGACAAGGAATTCTCATGTCTAGTAAAATGCAGAAGTTAATCACTGCCTACTGTGATGCAGACTGGGCTGCCTGCCGTTTCTCTAGAAGATCAATCACTGGTTTCTTTGTGAAGGTGGGTGACTCACTAGTCTCATGGAAGTCTAAGAAGCAAACCACAATATCCAGAAGCTCTGCAGAAGCAGAATACAGAAGCTTAGCATCTGTGACAGCAGAACTAACTTGGCTTGCTGCCTTAGTCAAGGAGATTGGGATGAAGACTGAAGCACCTATCAAAGTGTTTAGTGACAGCAAATCAGCTTTATAAATAGCAGCCAATCCTGTGTTCCATGAGAGGAGAAAACACATTGAGATTGACTGCCTTTCATAAGAGAAAATATCCAGCAAGGGTTGATTGAAACTGAGTACATTCATACAAAAGACCAGCCTGCAGATATTCTAACAAAAGGGTTGAATAGAGTTCAACATTCCTTCTTGATGTCCAAGCTAGGAATACTTGATATCTGTGCCCCTCCTAGCTTGAGGGGGAGTGTTGATGACAATTGAGGGATTAAACAGTTAGTTAGTGAGAGGAAGAAGTTAGTTAAGTGAATAATTAGGACGCGAGGGCAGTTTAGTAATTTCACAGTATTTCCAGAAATTAGTAAGGTTGTTAGTTAGTTAAATAGCTGTTAAATTTATTCATCTTTTCAATTAATGGAATTAACAGAATTTCTCTTCTTCTCTCTCTGCATTTCTCTTCCTCCTTCAACTCATCTTCTTCACTCGTTCATCGATCCACAAACTAACAATAATGCTGTACTCAGGTATTGCAAGAACAATTTTACAGTTTCTTATTCAGTTTTAGTGTGTATCGTACGGTATTTTTATTCTGGTCCCCATAATTTAATAAATAAAACCTAATATACATGTGAATGGTAATCCTTTCCTCCTCGTAGAGTAGTGAGATGGTACTTCATCAGTCCCCGTAGAAAATATATTGTGATTAAGTGCATCATTTGAAAAGGGAAAGTTGAACTGTTGCTTGAACTAATCAGCATCATAGATTGGTGGGGCACGTAGGAAAACGTATATTTCAATTTGAGCAAATACAGTCTTGAAAAGGACTGGTTTTAAATTTAACTCTTCTGTGAATGATGACTTAATTTCTCAATGAGCTCATATTTTAAGCAATCTGATCCCACTATGTTATTGTCTAGATCTATCACTAAAGAGACTTAAATATTGAATAGTATTGCTGGTTAGATCTATCACTACAAATATTGTATTGGGTACTATTGCAGATTGAGAAGCTCAACATAAACAGAAAGGAGACTCTTGCTGGTTTGTGGTTCATCATTATTTCTATCTTAAATAAGATAGACAAAAGTTCATAGCAACTCTGTAATACCCTAGTTAAATAAAACAAGGGCAATTGAGTCATTTCATAAAGTAATAATTAAAAAAAAAGAAAACAAAAGAGAAGAGATAGTCAAAGCCCAAATAGGACATTTCATAAAGTAATAATTAAAAAAAGAAAAGAAAAGAGAAGAGATAGTCAAAGCCCAAATAGGACTTTGGCAGAGGCCAACTAAATTGGATCAACAAAGGTCAAAAAAAAAAAAAAAAAAAAAGCTCACCTCTCGGCTTCTGTTAAAACAAGCAAACAAATAAAGTGACAAAAAGTGAGAAGAAACCTATCAAGACTCGGGCAGTACTATTTTACAGAAGAATCAAGCAAATTTCCATAACAGAGGTTCCAGGTATTAATGTACTCAAACCTTGTCTAACATGAGTGATGTTTGGCATTTTATGCCAATGTTTCCTTAATATTTCCGCATGTTTGAGCTTGTTATTCGCTCGTTTTATAGTTTATGAATGTGGTTTTGCGCTAATTTGATCTCGTGTGTGTGTAGGTTGTTACACAGTGCATTTGGAGCTTTTAGGAGCGTGATTTAGCAAGGAATGATTGGAAGTTGATTGAGGATTGGATTGAGCACACGAGGGCACGACACGAGCAAGTTGCGGAGCAAGGAAAGGCTGAGTTTTTGCCTGGCGCTTTGGGGCACGTGGCGCGCCAGCTATAACGCCCAATGCCCCAGCGCGGTTTCCCATGCGGCACGCCCCAAAGGCATGCCAACTTCAACGGCTTCTGATTGTTGTAGCGTGATCGTGGGCGCGGGGCGCCCGCGCCCCTGGAGCGGATTTTTACTTCCTATTTCGTCTAGGCTTGGGTCTAACTTATTACCAGACCTTTTGTAAACCTTATAAATAATATTTTACTTAGTTTTTGAAATGAGTTCTTACTTTGGAGCAATTTGAGAGCACCATACTTCATTGAACAAGGGTTTATTCCTAATCTTTCATCTATTACATCATTTACTTCATTATTACATCAATTCTTTGCCTTGTGATTATGAATATGCGTGGCTAAATATTACGTTCTAGGATTAGAGTATTACATGAAAGTTGATTGTTTGAAGATTGATTCCCATTAATTGAATCCCATAACGGGTTGCTTATTCTTTCTTGGTTTCACTTATATAATTGTTAGAGCTCGATAATTATGCATTATCTATGGTTTTTAGATTGAACTCGAAAGAGGGAATTTAATTACGTTATAAGAAAGAATAAAACTAGTTTGTGAACCCGCGCATCGGGGAACCAATTTGTGAGTAGGATAGACATATACTTGCTCGCCTAGTTTAACTCATTACAGAACTCGTTAATGCGTGCATGTGATTTAACCCATAGACATATAGGGATTGAAGTAGCTTGCATAGACTGTGAAGAACTGAAAGGTTTTCACAGCTACATTTACTCTGTCAGTTAGTAACCCGGGATTTAAGAAGTGAAATCAATTGGATAACTCAACTGGATTGTTCGTAACTCTGACCCTAGACCGTCCTCTTAATATTGTTAACAATCAAAGTATTGCATCATTGCTTGACTACACTTCTAGCACTTTAATTACTGCTTTTTAGTTATAAACACTCCCACCATCAAGGAAAAAGATCCCTGAGTAGTTTGTTTAGAAATTGTTTGTTAAGTATTAGTCTGCATAGTCCTCGTGGGAACGATACTCGATTTATCACTTTATTACTTGTCGACCGCGTATACTTGCGTGTGCGTTGGGAGCAACAAGTTTTTGGCGCCGTTGCCGGGGACTATTACTGACTAATTTCTTTTTGAACGATTATTTAATTTCTATTCAGGTTTAATTTTTTGTTGAGTTTCTTATGCTATTTCAGGCTACAGGTTTTGCATGCAAAGGAATAGAAAGGACGAACCACTCGCACCTTTTGATCCCGAGCCTGAAAGTACCTTGAGAAGGGTAAGAAGAGAGGCGAGAGATCGAAAAGCACTAGCAATCGTACTTGCTTCTTTACCTATTGAAATGGCAGAAGAACGAGCAGTAGCAGTGCGAGATGTTGCTCTTCCTAGCCTGGGAGGAGTAGCGTCAAGTATTGTGAAGCCCGCTATTACCGGGCACTTTGAGATCAAGCCCGGCATGATTCAGTTGTTGCATGTGACGGGGCAATATGCTGGATTACTTCATGAGGATCCGCAGCAACACATTCAGAACTTTCTGGAGATCAGTGATACTTATACACCAGCGGGTGTTCCTACTGATTATGTTCGCTTGGCTTTGTTCCCATTTTCACTGATTGGGACAGCAAGGAAGTGGTTAAAGGCTGAGAAGCCTGGGTCTATCACTACTTGGGAGGATTTGGCTAAGAAATTCTTGGCTAAATTTTATCCGTCTGCCAAGACAGCCCGGCTGAGGAGTGAAATCATGTCCTTCAGGCAGATAGAAGGAGAATCGTTGTATTCAGCCTGGGAGAGATTCAAAACTCTATTGAGAGATTGTTGATCACGCCCAACTATGCCCTATAAAAGGGACTAAGCGGTCGCAGCAAATATAGCTCGGTACTTAAAGTCCCGAGGTCGAATCCCACAGGGAACACTCGAAATCCAGTTGTTTTTCTAACTAATTTACCTATCAACTAACTTCTAAGGGTGTTTGATTTAAGGTTGATTGTTAGTAACAACTAAGTAATAAAAATTAATAATATAGTAAACAACAATTAATAGAGAAATAAAATTAATTCAAGGATGTAAAGCCTAGGATTGATCTACCCAATTCCTATGTATTAGAATAATGAGTTAACGAATTCAACTTGGTTCTTCCTATTGTTTGCTCCAAATTCACAACTATTCACTTCCGTATAATAACTGTAACTTTCACTAATTAATTTTCCAATTAACTAATGAAGATAGATAAGACTACAAGTATTGTTCATAATCAGGGTCAACGGTCACATATCACCTTATTGACAATCTAAGTAATACCTTGGTTTTAGATTGAAATATTGCTAAGTGTTTAACCCAAACTTATGAATCTATCCTTAGACACACACGAATAATGGGAACAATCAATTGGCGGCCCTTCCAATCAATAGCAATCAAAACATAAACACTTAGATCAGAAGCATTCACAAGTTTCATTCATCAAAACAAATATTCATAGCACATAAGTATTGGAGTGGTTCAATCAACCCTAGAATGGGTGAATTAGCCACTCATGTTCATGATAGTCATATCAAAATAATTCATGAATGAATAAATTACAAAAAGTAGGGAAGAATTTAGCAAAACTCGTGTTCTTGAAGTCTCCAAAGCTCTAGCCTCCTTTTTGCCTCTTTTCCAGTGTCTCCCTCATAATGGAGGCAAAAGAAGCTTTTATACCCTGTAGAAAACTAAGCAAAAGTACAAAATTACCCTTGAAAATTCGCCCCTAGCATTGTGCTCCGCGTGGCACCCGCGTGCCACGCAGACTAACTTTCTTCATGCAATTCAGCTCGCGTGGTGCTCGCGTATTTGGCCTAAATGCGCTGACATTTTTAATCAATTCCTAAGCAAAGACTCTATTTCTTCCCGTGTTACTCGTGTGACACACGGATTACTTGAACTCTTCAACATCTTCACTTTTAGCTCCAAATCTGGTAGTTTCTTGCTCAATTCACCATGTTCAAATCCTACAACACCAAACAACTCATTTAGTATCAACTCTTGAGAATTTTGCACATAAACTCTTAGGTGCACTATCATAACATGGTAAAACTACCTTGAAAATATAGGTAAAATAGCCAAATATCAATTGTCCACACCACAACCAATCTAATGAAGTTATTGCACACACTTTTGTTGAGGGGTTGAACCAACACACTAAGATCGTGGTAGATGCTGCTGCTGGAGGCCAAGTATTGGCTTTAAATTTTGATCAAATTTATGATTTACTTGACAAGTTTTTGCAGAGCAATCTTGATTGGCAGGGTGTTGGCAGAGCTACTACGCAGAAGTCTGCTGGGGTACTTCAATTGGATGCAGTTACAGAGCTAAGGGCGAAAATGGATGCTATTACCAATCAGATCAGCAAGCTGACTCTGTAGGCTAAACCACCAGCAGCTCCAGCGCAACAACTTCAAGTCTTTTGTCAGCTTTTTGGAGAAGATCATACTACTGAAGTCTGTCTATCTAACCAAGAGTCAGTGTATTATGTGGGTAATCAGAACAGGTCACAGGGTCAGAATCGCAATCAGTATGGTAATAGCTATAACACGGGTTGTCGTAATCACCTAAATTTTTTTGGAGGGATAGTGGTGAGCAGCCTCAAGGCAATGAGAGATTCCAAAATGCACCACAGCAGGGGTCACAATCACAGACTCAGCCACAACAGTCTAATGCAGTGGAGGAGAAGCTTAGGAAAATTCTTGCAGGGCAGCAAAAGCTCATTGATGATCAAGCATCTCAGGCACAAACAATTAAAGATTTGAGCAATGCGCAGAAAGATCTTGAGAGACAATTGGGGCAGCTAGCTGGAGCACAAAATAATAGACCTCGGGGTGCTTTACCGAGTGATACAGAGAAGAATCCTAAAGAATTTGTGCAAGCAGTTACTTTGAGGAATGGAAGAAGTTCCCCCAAAGCCAAAGAAGCCTGTTGGTGAGTTAGAGCCCAATGCTGATAGGGAAGTGGAGAAAGAAGCTGAGAAAATGATTGAAAAGCAGCCCGAGTCTGCTATTGTGAGACCACCACCACCTTTCCCTCAGAGACTTCAGAAGCAGAAAGTTGATGCAGCATGCAAGAAATTCCCGGAGTTCGAGACAGTTGCACTCACTGAGGAGTGCAGTTCCAGAGTTAGAAGCAAGCTTCCTCAGAAATTGAAAGATCCTGGCAGTTTTACTATTCCCTTGAAAATTGGGGAACATGAGGTTAGTGATTTGGGTGCTAGTGTGAATTTAATGCCTTCTTCAGTTTTCAGGAAACTAGGCCTGGGTGAACCACGACCAACTACTGTGACTCTGCAGCTGGCTGATAGATCATTGACATGCCCTGAGGGGATTATTGAGGATGTACTTGTACAAGTGGGTTAGTTTATATTACCTGTTGATTTTATTATTCTTGATTATGAAGCTGATCCTGAGGTTCCTCTCATATTGGGGAGAGGATTTTTGGCTACTGCTGATGTTGTTATTAGAGTTAGAGCTGGAAAGATGATCATGAAGGTAAATGGGGAAGAAGCTGTGTTTAATGTGTTCAGAGCTACCCAGCTTCCTTCTCACTATGAAGAGTTGTCCATGGTAAAAGTGGTAGATGATGAGTTGACTGCTGATGAGAGGTCATTCTTGGCTTCTAATGTTGATTCTTTAGAAAGGGCACTCTTATGTGATGATGATGATATCCTGAAGGATGATGACATTGAAGAATATTTGGAGGTTCTTAATATCAAGAGTAGATTCATCCTAGGGTGGAAGAAATCTGAGGAGCTTGATAGACCGTTGACCTTAACTCCTGCTAAACCGTCTATTGATAGAGCTCCTACTCTTGAGCTCAAACCTTTACCCGCGCATTTCCTGTTATGCTTATTTGGGTGAAGGTAATACCTTGCCTGTGATCCTTTCTTCTTTGTTGTCTGATGTGTAGGTTGAAAAGGTGTTGAGGGTATTGCAAGAGCGCAAGAGAGCTATTGGCTGGACTATTGCTGATATTAGAGGGATTAGTCCTTCTTTCTGCATGCATAAAATTCTCTTGGAAGAAGACCACAAGCCATCTATAGAGCAGCAGAGGAGACTAAATCCAATTATGAAGGAGGTGGTGAAGAAAGAAGTTATCAAGTGGCTGGATGCTGGTATTATTTTTCCTATCTCTGACAGCAAGTGGGTGAGTCCAGTGCAATGTGTTCCAAAGAAGGGGGCATGACAGTGGTGAAGAATGAGCATAATGAGTTGATTCCTACAAGAACAGTTACAGGGTGGAGAATTTGCATTGATTATAGGAAGCTGAACAAGGCCACCAGGAAAGATCACTTCCTACTCCCTTTTATTGATCAGATGCTGGATAGACTTGCAGGGCACGAGTATTACTGTTTCTTGGATGGGTATTCGGGCTACAATCAAATTGTGATAGCTCCTGAAGACCAAGAGAAAACTACTTTTACTTGTCCATATGGCACCTATGCATTTAGGAGGATGCCATTTGGGTTATGTAATGCCCCGGGGACTTTTCAGCGGTGCATGATGGCTATTTTCACCGACATGGTGGAAAAATTTGTGGAGGTATTCATGGATGATTTCTCAGTGGTTGGTGACTCTTTTGATGAATGTTTGAAAAATCTTGAGGCTGTGCTGAGCCGTTGTGAAGAAACAAATCTGGTGCTGAATTAGGAAAAATGTCACTTTATGGTTCAAGAAGGCATAGTACTTGGGCACAAGGTGTCAAAGCAAGGGATCGAGGTTGATAAAGCGAAGATTGAGGCTATTGAGAAATTACCACCACCTATCTCTGTTAAGGGGGTGCGTAGTTTCTTGGGACATGCAGGGTTCTATAGACGTTTCATAAAGGACTTCTCCAAAATTTCCACTCCCTTGTGCAAATTGTTAGAGAAGGATGTGAAATTTGTGTTTAATGATGCTTGTCTCAAGGCATTTGAAGAGTTGAAGAAAAGGTTGGTGACCGCACCAATCATCATTGCTCCTGACTGGTCTTTGCCATTTGAACTGATGTGTGATGCGAGTGATAATGCTATTGGGCCTGTTCTAGGCCAAAGAATTGGAAGAATCTTTCACTTCATTTATTATGCAAGCAAGACGCTTGATGCAGCCCAGTCTAATTATACCACCACTGAGAAGGAGTTGCTAGTCGTAGTTTATGCTTTTGATAAATTCATATCTTATTTGGTTGGCACTCGTGTTGTTGTCTACACTGATCATGCCGCAATCCGGTATTTGTTTGAAAAGAAGGACTCCAAGCCTAGACTCATTAGATGGGTTCTCCTATTGCAAGAGTTTGATGTTGAAATTCGAGATCGCAAAGGGACTGAGAATCAAGTAGCTGATCATTTGTCAAGGCTGGAGAATAGAGATCATGTAGATGAGGGGCCTGAGATTAAAGAGGTATTCCCTGATGAGCAACTTTTTGCTTTAGATGCAGCTGAGGTGCCATGGTATGCTGATATGGTGAACTTACTTGTGAGTAATGTGTATCCCCCTAGGGCTACTGCTGAGCAAAAGCATAAACTCCTTCATGAGAGCAGATTTTATGTATGGGATGAGCCTTATTTGTACAAGATAGGCGTTGATCAATTAGCTAGGAGATGCATTCCAAGGGAAGAAGTAGAGCCGATTCTACAGAGCTGCCATTTCTCTCCTTATGGTGGCCACCTTGGTGGAGATCGAACAGCTGCAAAGGTACTTCAGTCTGGTTTCTTTTGGCCTACTTTATTTAAAGATGCTCATGTACTAGTGAAGCAATGTGATCGTTGCCAAAGAACGGGTACTATTTCTAGGCGTCACGAGATGCCTTTGAACAATATCCTGGAGATCGAGCTGTTTGATTGTTGGGGGATTGATTTTATGGGTCCATTCCCACCTTCTATGGGCCATAAATACATCCTCGTAGCAGTTGATTATGTGTCTAAATGGGTGGAGGCTGTTGCACTTCCAACAAATGATGCGAGTGTGGTGGTGAAGTTCGTGAAGAAAAATATTTTCACTCGTTTTGGGACACCGCGGGCTATAATTAGTGATGAAGGTACGCATTTTTATAACCGGTTGTTCACTAAATTGTTGGCCAAGTATGGGATTCGCCACAAGGTGGCTACTGCTTATCATCCCCAAACTAGTGGCCAAGTGGAAGTGCCTAATAAAGAGATCAAGCAAATCCTTGAGAAGACTGTGACTCGAGGAAGGATTGGGCTATGAAGTTAGATGATGCTCTCTGGGCCTATCGAACTGCATTTAAAACACCTATTGGAACCTCTCCATATAGGCTTGTTTATGGTAAGGCCTGTCACTTGCCTGTTGAACTAGAGCATAAGACGTATTGGGCAATTCAAAAGCTCAACCTTGATATGGCCTTAGCAGGTAAAAAGAGGATGCTCCAATTGCATGAGCTTGAAGAGTTCCGGTTCCATGCGTATGAAAATGTGAAATTGTATAAGGAACGGACAAAGAAGTGGCATGACAAGCATATTGAGCGTCGTCAGTTTGAGCCCGGGCAGCTGGTGTTGTTGTTCAATTCGAGGTTGAAATTATTTCCGGGCAAGTTGAAGTCTAGATGGTCGGGGCCTTTCGAAGTTGTTCGTGTTACCGCACATGGAGCGGTTGAATTGAAAGCCCCGGATTCTGAGAACACATTCTTGGTAAATGGTCAAAGGGTGAAGCATTATTGGGGAGGTTCGGTGAATCACCGTACTTCCATTACTTTGAGGGACCCTTGATTAATACCCGTCGTGCCACGACGTTAAATAAGGCCCTTCTTGGGAGGCAACCCGAGTTTGTACTTGTAATAGTTTAGTAATTTTTTGTTTTATAGTGTCACGTAGTTTTTTGTTTTTGTGTATCATTTTTGTAGGTATCGGGAGAGCTAAACAAGGTGAAATTAATGTATTGAGGGGTACGGGACGCCTCGAGACATGTCCTGCGCTTGGGTTCGCACTTGAAATCGGTAATTGGTGCGAAAAAACGTGTTCGGGCGCGTTTGGGAGTACCCCGCGCCTCCCAACGCGCGAAATTGCAAGCTGAAAAAAATGGCCTGGCGCGTTTGGGAGCGCCCCGCGCCTCCCAACGCGCCTGGTTAGGCAGTAGCACCAGTTTGGGTCGCGCGTTTGGTCCGGGCCGCGGAGGCCAACGCGCCCGGCCAATTTTTTTTAATTTTTCGGGTCAAACGGGTTTTGACCCGCGACCTGGTTTCCCCCAACCCCTTATACCCGATTCCTACACTATTTTCTTTACTATTTTCTCTCTAATTACTCTCTAAACACTCCCCAAATCACCTCTAACACTTGGAATCATTCCCAATATTGTTGCAATCCACTCTAACACTTTCAAGTAAGTAAATTCCTACTTTTCTCTCTCAATCACATGTAAGATGAACTAATTCTTTTTCATGGTAGGTTTCTTAACTTGTTGCAAGTTTATGTATAAATATTACTCTTGATGTGCTTAAATTGTTCATTGTGCTTGATAGTTAGCTTGTGACTTGTAAAAAGAGATCTCCCAACAATTTGGGAGGGTTGGCACATTCCAAAAATCATTGAACTTGATAGTTTCAAAGTGTGCACACCAAGTGTTTGTGAAAAAGCCTCAATGATGAAAATTGTATGACATTGTGAATTCTTGCGTAGCAATGCATTCCTTAGGCTTATTATGAACATTAAGTGTCGCATACACATAAGAATTGATTATGATGCACCCACACTAGCTTGATCTTGAAAAACCACAAACGTGGCATACTTTGTCCGAAGCTAGTTTTGTTTAAGTGTGGGGTTGCTTGTGCCATTGAGTTAAGTTGATTGACACATAGAGTGTGTGATAAGTGTGGGGTGGTACCCTACCAATTGAGCTTGAATTGTATTTTTGGTGCTTAGTTTGACATCTCACATTGATCTATTGTTGTGTAGGTACCATGGTGAGCACACCTCCACCAAGCAAGAGTTCTTCATCCGCCTCGGCCCCGAGGAGAGCACTCCAAGCCGGGCCTTCTTCTACAAAGCAAAAGGGCAAGGCACCGGCCAAGCCCAAGGCCAAACCAAAGGCAAAGGCCAAGGCAAAAATCCCGAAGGACGCGGTGCCGATACCACGACCTGGGGGAAAGACACGATATGGCATCACTTTTGTGAAGAAAGGTGAGTGCCAAACGTGGTATAAAAATGTGAGGCTTGCGGGGTACATCCCCGAGAAAGCAATTGACAAGCGGAGGGTAATGCAAAAATTTCGAGGGGTGGCCGATGCGATAGTTGCTTTACATTGGGACTCGGTATTTGAGAGTCCGGGGCATGCCAACCTTGATTTAGTGCAAGAACTTTACGCAAACTGGGAGCTGGAGGAGGCATGGAAGGAGGATGATATGGTCATGGTGAGGGGGTGAGAGTGAAGCTAGACCACACGGCATTGAATGCCTTTTTGGGGGTCGAGGACCCTGATTATGATGATCTGAAAGAGTTCATTAAAAAGCCTGACTACAAGGCTCTGCGGGATACTCTTTGTGGTGAAGGCTCCATTCATAAGTGGGAGCGCAGTGTGTCCGGAAGACACAAGTATATGTTCTTCTCGCAGTTTCTCAAACCGGCTCGTGTGTGGATGCGGTTTATAAATGCACGCATATTACCATCTTCTCATTATTCCGAGGTCACCAAGACTCGGGCGTGCATGGTATATTTCTTTATGACTGGGCGGCCGGTCAATATCGGCTACTACATGTTGCGAGTGATGAGGGAGCAACAGGGGCTAGATTCATGTAGTCGCTTGTATTTTGGGAACATCCTGACCCGGTATTTAGAACAGGCTGGAGTCCCCGTGGATGAGATTGGGGATCGCATTGTCCCTGACATGGGGAAGCCATTTGATATTGCCTCGATCAAGGGTGTGACCACTACTGCACCGGTGAGACTGACGGCTGACGAGTGGCGGGAATCTGACGCCAACTTGTCTGCCCGTCAGTATTTGATGATGGAGCAGATGGCCCGGCGGTCGGGCGTGGATATGACAGCTATTGATCGCACTGTGCCTCTACTGGAGACCTCGAAACGCCTCTTGGGCATGACTCGAGCAGTAGAGATGCCTCCGGAGGAGGATGAGAACACTGTTTTGGATATTGTTGATCGTGATCAGGACAGTGAGGCTGTGGAGACTGATGCTGAGGGCGGTGGCTCTGATGAGGAGGAGGACTAGGTCTGCACTCCTGCACACTACCCAGAGTTGGTCAGCTGGATTTCAGGGCAGTTTTCTTTTACTTTTGCACTTACTTCTTTGTCGCACTGAGGACACTGCTTAGTTTAAGTGTGGGGGTGGAGTACTGCCCTTTATCTATTTTTGAGGTTAGGGATGCATGTACCGTAGGATTTTCTTTTGTCACTTGACTTTATTTTGATTTGTTTCTTGCTTTAATATATGAAAAAAAATTAGAAAACCAATGAAAAATTCCAAAAAAAGATTTTCCTTTTAGTTTTATTAGTGGTACATGTCATCCGCCCCGTGGTTTTTCTTATGGCCACGGTTCTTTTCCACGGGGAGACCTTTGAACCAGGTAGTTTTTTTATTTTTAGGATTAGGATAGTTAGTATAGGTGACCCTAGACGAAGGAAATAGGTAGAATGCTAGGTGCCTTTGATTTGTTTGATACCGGTGGACTTGAATTGATTGCATGTGCTATTTGTGGCGTCCTTGGGTTTTAAATTGTGATGCATGCCTAGGAAAAAATGGAACGACCCCCTTGAGATGCTTGAGTCCACTCGCTTGACTTTGTTGTGAACCACTGTGCATTAGTGCTTAAATTTCCACAAGTTGCACTCTAGATGCTTGATTGAGAGTTGTTGATGGAACCTTTTTGTGTGGATCATGTGCAATGTGTGTGTGAGGCATATACTTGTTTGCTCCATGTTTGCATATCAATGTCTAGAACTTGCCCCGTGTGCATGCAAAGCGAAATCCTAGGTTTGCTCTAGTCGGGAAATGATACAAGGCCTTCTTTTGATTTGCCTACCCTTACATATATACCTTGGAAAAAATTATTGTGATTTCTTTGACCCTTTTTGTTGGCACCCACACCCCGAGCCTACCTATTTGTCTAAATTGTCTCTTTTGGCCCTTTACTCCTTAAGCACTTTAGTTGATATTGTGTTGTTATTTTGGAGTTGTGGTTGGATATTGGGAGGTTTTTGAGTGGAACTAATGAAGGGGAATAATTGTTAAAATCGTGGAGTAGTTGTTTATGAGCATTGGCAAGGTTGGAAAATAATAAAATTGAAAAAAAAAAAAAGAAGAGCAAAGTTGAAAAGAAAAGAAAAATTGTCGAAAAAGAAATAAAGAGAAAAGAATATCCGTTCCTTGCTAGTGTGTGTTTAAAAGAAAAAATGCTACTTGTTGAGAAGGTGTGTGTGTGGAAGTGTTGATTGGATGACTTTGATGAGAATTGTGTTTGAAATAATTGTGATGTACTAAAGTGCTTAGGGAGGTAGTCACTATTACCCATATGTATCCTACCCGCCCATTAGCCTACATTATGACCTTTTTAAAGTCCTAGTTAATCCAGATTGGAGTGAGCTTACATTAGTGGAGTCCTACACTACGGGCAAGCCTATGGTACATTGTGTGTGACATGTGAGACTTTCATGAGAGTAAGTGAATTCATTTGTTATTGCCCCCGTTCTATTGATGATATTTATTGTTGTGTGTGATCTTTGGGAGGGGGGGGGGGGGCACTCTTTTGCTTCATATTGGTGAGGGCGCATGGTTTGCATGAAATAGGTGATGTTCATGATTCTTGGTTGAGTAGATAGGTGTGATTTTGTGGGAGCATGGTTGCAATAAGTTGAGTTTGTGCATTTGAGCTATTTTGGGGTGGTTGTTCTCATATTTTTGATTTTGGTAAATTGTTTGCATGTTTGTCGGTATCAACCATAGTCACAGGCAGACCTGTTTTACCTAGGTTGGGAAGTTAGTTGTGACTTGCTCGAGGGCGAGCAAAGGTTCAAGTTTGGTGTGGTGATGTTTGGCATTTTATGCCAATGTTTCCTTAATATTTCCGCATGTTTGAGCTTGTTATTCGCTCGTTTTATAGTTTATGAATGTGGTTTTGCACTAATTTGATGTCGTGTGTGTGTAGGTTGTTACGCAGTGTATTTGGAGCTTTTAGGAGCGTGATTTAGGAAGGAATGATTGGAAATTGTCGGTATCAACCATAGTCACAGGCAGACCTGTTTTACCTAGGTTGGGAAGTTAGTTGTGACTTGCTCGAGGGCGAGCAAAGGTTCAAGTGTGGGGCGGTGATGTTTGGCATTTTATGCCAATGTTTCCTTAATATTTCCGCATGTTTGAGCTTGTTATTCGCTCGTTTTATAGTTTATGAATGTGGTTTTGCACTAATTTGATGTCGTGTGTGTGTAGGTTGTTACGCAGTGTATTTGGAGCTTTTAGGAGCGTGATTTAGGAAGGAATGATTGGAAGTTGATTGAGGATTGGATTGAGCACACGAGGGCACGACACGAGCAAGTTGCGGAGCAAGGAAAGGCTGAGTGTTTGCCTGGCGCTTTGGGGCACGTGGCGCGCCAGCTATAGCGCCCAGTGCCCCAGCGTGGTTTCCCACGCGGCGCGCCCCAAAGGCGTGCCAACTTCGACGGCTTCTGATTGTTGTAGCACGATCGTGGGCGCGGGGCGCCCGTTATAGCGCCCCTAGAGCGGATTTTTACTTCCTATTTCGTCTAGGCTTGGGTCTAACTTATTACCAGACCTTTTGTAAACCTTATAAATACTATTTTACTTAGTTTTTGAAAGGAGTTCTTACTTTGGAGCAATTTGAGAGCACCATACTTCATTGAACAAGGGTTTATTCCTAATCTTTCATCTATTACATCATTTACTTCATTATTACATCAATTCTTTGCCTTGTGATTATGAATATGCGTGGCTAAATATTACGCTCTAGGGTTAGAGTATTACATGAAAGTTGATTGTTTGAAGATTGATTCCCATTAATTGAATCCCATAACGGGTTGCTTATTCTTTCTTGGTTTCACTTGTGTAATTGTTAGAGCTCGATAATTATGCATTATCTATGGTTTTTAGATTGAACTCGAAAGAGGGAATTTAATTACGTAATAAGAAAGAATAGAACTAGTTTGTGAACCCGCGCATCGGGGAACCAATTTGTGAGTAGGATAGACATATACTTGCTCGCCTAGTTTAACTCATTACAGAACTCGTTAATGCGTGCATGTGATTTAACCCATAGACATATAGGGATTGAAGTAGCTTGCATAGACTGTGAAGAACTGAAAGGTTTTCACAGCTACATTTACTCTGTCAGTTAGTAACTCGGGATTTAAGAAGTGAAATCAATTGGATAACTCAACTGGATTGTTCGTAACTCTGACCCTAGACCGTCCTCTTAATATTGTTAACAATCAAAGTATTGCATCATTGCTTGACTACACTTCTAGCACTTTAATTACTGCTTTTTAGTTATAAACACTCTCACCATCAAGGAAAAAGATCCCTGAGTAGTTTGTTTAGAAATTGTTTGTTAAGTATTAGTCTGCATAGTCCTCGTGGGAACGATACTCGATTTATCACTTTATTACTTGTCGACCGCGTATACTTGCGTGTGCGTTGGGAGCAACAATGAGTATACTTAATGTTCAGGGTTAATGATAAATATGACATTGGTACCTTTCGGTATAGCAACACATATGATACATTAATCAGTTGTATGGGTGAAAACAATAAAAAAAATTATGGGGATGTAAACTTAGTGTTTGCTACTTTTTGTAAACTCCCTGTAAAGTAAGAAACTTTATGAATATTGTTACAAATAGAATAGTAGAATTTCAGCAAGGGAATTTGATTATCTTTAAGTGAAGATATGGCTATAAGTAGCTTGATGGATTCTGCTAATGAACCAAGATATGAGCAGTTGAGTATGACTCCTGTCACATAAATAGAACAGTTACACAGTGGCGGGTAAATATAATTTGATGAATTGACAGGCAAATATGATAACTCAAGGGTCGAGTATTTCAGATCAATTATGAATTAGCCGTAACACGGAAAGTAACACGAGAGCGATATGATTTTATTATAGATTGACCGGACGAGGTGTTGGATTGCTCGTGGAAGATACACTTAAGCTACACGTGTCTGTACTGTGAGTGATGACCTTACCGCAATTTGTATTTCCATAACCTGCATGGTTTCTACTTGATTTTGAAGTAAAATATATTACTGAATGATTTAAATTGCATGGGACAAGTCCTTTTACAAGATATGTACCGAGATATTTACTTGAATTATTTTACCGTTACAGGATATGGTTTTACCGCTACTTGACATGTTTTAGCGCTATGTGAAATATTGAATTGTTTCTTGAAATGCCTTGTACTTGGTATAGGGATTATATATATATATTTGGGATGAACCTTGACAGACCCCGTAGCTAACGACGGGTACGTTAGACCTGGTGCACCTTGTATACTCCGGACTACCGTTACAGTCCCTGCTAGTGGGAAGGTAGAACTAGCTTACCGTTACTGATTTCCTCAGAGAGGAATTTATACCGATTACATAGTTTGTTCTTGGAAATCTCCCTAACCTATATACTTGATATAGTATAGTAATTACTGAATTTATTACTGATTTGATATTGATTACTGTTTATAAGAAGTACTTAAAAAGACTGATTTCTGTTTGTTATTCTGAAAGTGACAATTAAATTATATGTATATTTCTGCATAAGATTTACTGGCATGTTTTTGACTTGTCCCCACTTAAAAAGGTTGTGGTTAAGCGTTATTACTCATTGAGTTGCGACTCACTCCTCGCTATATTTTTCCTTCCAGATACAGCAGGTGCCGTAGCCGAGGATCTTCATTCTTAGAGCTGCGAGTTGATAATCCCGGTGAGCCCCGCATTAGTTCGCGTGGGCAAGATCTTCAGTTATTTATTATTGTCCTTCTTGAAACTCTTAGAGTCACTCCATTTAGTCATTTGTTAGTCAGTTGTCTTATCTTTGAGTTGGTTATTCAGTTAATAAGTTGGTCTTGCGAGTATTTTAGGCCTTTATGAACTTAGTACTTCTTGTTAGACGTTTCTGGTTTATTGGGAGTTAGATGAAGCACTTTGCTTTGTTAATGCTCTAAAGACATAGTTTTTGAATAATTATTATTATTACTGGTGTGTTTTGGTATTCTGGTTGAGCAGGTACATTTTTGGATAGTCCTAAAAGAGGGAAAACTCTGCCCGATTTTCTGTAGAATTTTGATAAGGCTTGTTTAGGGACTTAGTTCCTAAGCGCCGGTCACGGCTCCAAAACTGGGTCGTGACAAACTCTTTTGATGGGAAAACATGTTATCTTCTGGTTTTTCATTTATTTGCTATAATACGATGGCCTTGTGTTGATTTTATGTAAGAGCAAACTTTATTTTCTTTGCCTAGGGAAACTGCGCTTGCGATTTTGTTAACTATTTCAGCGGTTTATAAAGGATGCACTTTTAGCCAACTCCTTTCTGAGGATTATTGCTGGTTTTCCTATTCAATCTTATTTTTCAGTAGAAATAAGTTGCAATCATGCTATAAAATGCAGTCTATGGGTGTGTGGCCTAAAGAATCTTCCACACCTCCCCCCTTCCTGTCCTAAAAGAAATTGGTTTCATTAATGAAAGAGTTGGGATGATTGGCTGTACAGGGTGGTATTCCACATATTACATCTTTTCTTGCCACTTAATAGCAATAGGAAAGAAAAACAATGAATGCATGATACCCATTTTTATTCAATTATCCAGTCAATTCATGGTCAATTCATATGAATTGATTTGAAACTGGATGTGAGTGAATTTTTGTCCAAACAAACTGACACTTCTTTCTTTTGCCTTGTACAGGAATTAATCCACTTCTGTGGAATACAATGTTAAGGGATCTGTTTACAGAGGCCTGGATCTCAATAAATCCCAAGGGTGTTACTCCTTATTATGAAAAGATTAGTGTCCAAATGTTCTTACTCTTCTTTGTGTAATGATTAGGAAGTTTACATTTCAATGGCTGATAGTATATAATTATTGTGCCCACTTCCGTTACTGTTTTTAAGCAACTATTGGTAAACTATTATCTAGCTGCTCTAAATAATATAAATAACATTTATATTTTCTACCTGCTTGGTTGTATGATATTCAAGATCTAGGACTACAAATTACAAAGACTAAAGATCAACATTTACTGTTCGCTGGTATAACAGCTTAAAAAGCTTTAACAGAATGCAGATACCTCCTAGTTAAGTGGTTCACCATATTTTATATGAGATAACAAACTCTTGAGGAAGCTTTTTTGAATTCTTGCTGCAGAAGTATGTTCTGAGTTTCTGGTTCATTTATTAGCTACATCGAGATGGCTTCTTCTTGTTCTCTTCTTTTTCATGTGAGATCTCAAAAGCCACCCTATTTTCTTTGCATAGGAAACCAGTGCATGCAATTGTGATAAGTGACTATTTCAGCTGTATGATGAAAGATTATACACCTTTAGCCAAATACATTGATTTTTATATGGGATGTCATATGCATTTATCGTACTTGTAATGCCACATAATACATTCGACACTCGTTTTATGCCTTGTGCTGGAATTAATCTGCTTCCGTGGAATAGAATGTTTGAAGAACTGAGGACAGTCAATACGTTTTAGTTCTGAGGGTGTTACTACTTTATTATGATTATTGATTACCTATGAAAGAAGGAGAGTTGTCGAAGTAGACTTGCATCTGTGTGCATATTATGACGTATATACACAGGCAGTACTCATACTCGAGAGTTTATTGTTCAAATCACAAGTTAGCTCTCAACATCGTATGAATAGTATGATCTAAGTATGAGCTTTAACAGGATGGTGAATAGTATGATCTAAGTAACTAAGTATGAGCATTTACATCAGGTCTTCCCATCTTGTGAAAGCAGGAAATATTTTCCTGTGTATTTCAGTATACAAATCTTTAGTTTTGCAATGTTTTAGTATATCTGAAGCTCAAAGGAACTTGAAAACAGGTCCAAAGCTTCAATGGCAAGGTATATAAGGGATAAATGAAGAAATCGAGGGACAAGCATAAGAGATGGTATTCAGCTGCAGAACAGTTACTATATGTATCGGGTAAAAATAGGCTTGTCTATGTGGCACCTCGGTAACATGGCAAGATGGTGACCGAACAGGCGTTGGCAAGGTGTGAGCCAAGGCGAGTCTCAAACGGCCAAAGTCAGAGACCGAAGTTGATGACCGAGGATAGAAAGCAAGATGTTTGCCTCGGTGAAATGTCACCTCGGTCGATTGTTTGGTCATGCGCCCGAAGTTAACAGTCTATGCCTCGGTGAATGAGTTCGTATGCAGTCAATTGGTTGCCTTCAATTTCGGCCCACTAACTCCACTATTAAATGTGCTGAACATGGGTTTAGGTATGATCAATCATGGAAAACGTGGGCAAGGCCTCTTGTATCTATAAATAGCTCCTCATTTTACACTGTATTCATTCAGAAATACTTACAGAAACTCTGGCAAAATTTGTACTCACAATTATATATTGAATCACGTTATTTTCTTTCATTTTTGCTTATTATTAGCATCGTTTCGACTTTGATACTAAGATTTGCTTGTGTTCTTAACCCAAATTCGATTCATGATCTTAAATCAGTTTAGGCCCATACAAATTGGCGTCGTCTGTGGGGACACGAGAATAAATGCTTTGTTCCAAAGTTGAACGTCTTCTTCAGTTGAATTCACGCTTTTTACTCGACGATATCGCCAACAACAGCAGAAATCCTATTGAACCGCAGTCAACTCCCGATGGACAGACTAGCGTTCAGTCGAACCCAAACTCTCTGTGTTCGATGACAACCGAGGCCTTTCAGGCTTATGTTGTTGCCTCACTAAGAGCTCTTCAAGAGCAGCAGGCCAACAAGCTAACATCAACGCTGAATTTCGCGTCTCGCTAGAAGCGAGAAATAACTCAATCTCGAATGGAGCTCAGCCTGTGGCTCTAAATGGAGGCATCCCGCTCTTCGTTCCTACGGGCGCGATAACTGGGGGACCTCAAAATGGGGCCACATCTGAGGGTTCGGGTACATTATCGAGCACTACGCCACACTTCGGGACGATTCCCACCGTGGCAGAAACTACCTCCTCGGTAGATGTTGAAAAGTTAACCAAGGAGATCGAAGCCCGATTGAGGCTCGCGTCGAGGTGCGCGTGGAAAAGCACCTCGGGAGCGTCCCCGGGGTAACTAAGGCTCAAGATGATCTTGATATTGATCAATATAGGCAGTTGCCGTTCAAGCCCGAGACAGCTCCAGCACCCAAAGGCTTCAAGATCTCTTTCCTGAAAAAATATGATGGGATCACCGACCCCTAGGAACATGTAACCGAATATATGTCAATGGTGCTGAGTAATGACTTGACAGAAATAGAGAAGGAATCAATGTTTTTGAAAAAAATTGGCGAATCCTTGGAGAAGAGAGCACTACGTTGGTACATGTGCCTATCACCGAGGTCGATTTCCACTTTTAAAGAGCTGGTTAACACATTCGTTAAAGCGCACACAGGGGCGCAGAAAATCCTCCAAAGGAAGGAGGATATATTCGAAGTCAAACAATGGCCCGGCGAGCCCTTTAAAGACTTCCTTAAGCGCTTTCATGATGAGCGCATGGAGCTACCTCTTATGGATGATACTCTAGCTATCATGGCATTTGAGAAGTGCATCAATGTTCGCAAATCCGAGGCCGCTGCTGAATTGCGAAAGGAGCTCCAGCAATATCAAACCCTGAAATGGGATGATTTGCACAATAGAGCTTACACCAAAATAAGGCTGGAAGAATCTGAAGGGAAAAACAATAGCCGAAGCCACAACTATAAAAACCGAGGCGAATCCTCATATCGCGCCGAGGTGCCGCGAGGAAACTTGAAGGGGAGGTACGAACCATATACCTCATCAAGGCAGCCTATCAGTCAAATGCTGGGAAATTTGCTTGGAAACTCATTTGGAAATTCTCATGTGAGCCAACGACTCGGCGAAAAGGTTTTTTCCAATACGAACCAAAGAAATTCTTCGGGCCCATCCTTAGTCTCAAAGAATAAAGAGCTACCTCGGATCCCAAACTACAACTTCAATATATCAACCTCGGAGTTGGTCAAGATAGTGAAGGGAACCGCCGGGGTAAGAATACCAAAGGACATGAGAACTCCAGCTGACAAAAGGGATCAAAATTTGTGCTATGAGTTTCATGCAGATTATGGCCACCGCACCGAGGACTGCAAAGCATTGCGCCTTGAGGTGGCACTCTTATTGAAGAAAGGGGTGCTAGCTGAATTCCTCACCGATAAGGGGAAGGACAACTACACCAAGAACCGAGGAGATGGACAACCACCCCGGGCACCACCCCCTGAGAGAGTCGTAAATGTTATCGGGGGAGGGGGGGTCAAAGGTGAATGGGGTGAACTTTGCAGCTGCAAAGAAGTTCGCAAAGCTGTCAATCACCATGGAGAAGAGAACTCGAGTTGGAGGCTCGGGTAAAGAAATAGTGTTCGATGATGACGATTGTGATGGGATGATGTTTCCTCATCATGATGCCTTGGTTATCATGCTGAAAATAAATGACTCATACATCAAACGAGTCTTGATTGACCCCCGTAGCTCGGTCAACATAATCAGCTACGGGGCCATTAAAAAGATGTGGCTGAAGCGTGAAGTTATCCCTAAGGCAACAGTGTTGACAGGCTTCAACAACTCCACTGAGAAGACATTGGGTGAAATCACACTCAAGACGTTCGCCGAGGGAGTTTGCAAGGAAACACTGTTCCAAGTTTTACCCGAGGATATGGCTTATAATGTGATCCTCGGTAGACCATGGATTCACTCCATAGAAGCTGTTCCATCCACTCTTCATCAAGTGATCAAATTCCCTACTCCATGGGGAGTTCGATCCATAAAAGGAGAGCAACGAGTAGCAAGAGAGTGCTATTCGGTTGCATTGAAGAGTGGAGTCATCCCGACTGGACCAAAGAAATAGCAGCCAATGCAACCGGGGTCAAACGAAGAGGGAGAGCCAAGTTCCCAAGATGACCCCCGAGGAGAAGTAGAGAAGATCCCGGTGTGCATACAAGAACCTCGGAAGCAAAAATCCGAGGACTCCACCATAGAAGAGCTGGAATCTTTCAAGTTGTCGAAAGATTTTCCAGAGAGGAAAGTATTTGTCGGCTCGGAGTTGGATCTAGAGTCGAAGAAAGCTATCATCGAAGCTTTGAAGTCCAACAACGATTGCTTTGCTTGGTCCCATTCGGACATGGTCGGTATCGATCCGGAGATCATGACCCATAAATTGAATGTGGATCCCCAATTCACCCCGGTGAAGCAAAAGAAGAGACCTCATGTCGGGGTAAAAAAGAAAGCAATCGAAGATGAAACTATGAAGCGGCAAGAGAATGGCTTCATAAGAGAGGTGAAATACCCCGAGTGGCTGGCTAATGTAGTCGCCGCGCCCAAGAAAAATGGCAAATGGCGGATGTGCGTACACTACACTGATCTGAACAGGGTTTGCCCAAAAGATTCCTATCCATTGCCACAGATAGACAGGTTAATAGACTCCACGGCTGGACACAAAATGTTAACCTTCTGAGATGCTTATTCTTTCGGGGTATAACCAAATCCTCATGAATCCGAAGGACGAAGAAAAGACCTCGTTCATCACTGACCGAGGCACCTTCTACTACAAGGTGATGCCCTTCGGTTTGAAGAATGCTGGGGCGACATACCAAAGACTAGTGTGTCGCATGTTCAAAGAGTACATTGGAAAATCTATGGAAGTCTACATAGATGATATGCTAATCAAGTCTATTCGAATGGAAGATCATCTGAACCATTTGAGAGAGGATTTCGCTGTTCTGAGGCAATATGGTATGAAATTGAATCCTGAGAAGTGTGCCTTCGGTGTAGGGTCGGGCAAATTTTAGGGATTCATAGTCTCCGAACGAGGAATCGAAGCCAACCCCGATAAGATCAAAGCCATCGAAGAGATTCCCGAAGAGCTAACCGGAGTAAAATAAGTCTAGCGCTTAACTGGCCGAGGCGCTGCCTTGAGTCGATTTATCTCAAGGTCTTCGGAGCGATGCCACAAATTCTTCTCAGTCTTAAGGAAGAATAATCACTCCGAATGGACACCGAAGTGTAAAGAAGCGCTGAGGGAATTGAAACGTTATCTGGCTAACGCGTCGTTGCTCGCCAAGCCAAAAGATTGTGAAACTTTGCTAGTCTCCTTGGTTGTATCCGAGGTGTCGGTTAGTACTGTGTTGGTTCGAGAAGAAGATGGAAAGCAACAACCTATCTACTATGTGAGCAAGACACTCATCGATGCTGAAACCAAGTATCCTCATCTGGAGAAACTAGCACTTGCTTTAATTGTTACTACTCGGAAACTACGACCCTATTTTCAATGTCATCCAATAGCAGTAGTTTCCACCTTCCCCTTAAGAAGCATATTGCATAAACCTGAGTTGTCGGGGAGGTTATCTAAATGGACGGTAGAATTAAGCGAGTATGACATCACCTATTAACCTCGAGCGGCCATTAAATCCCAAGTTTTGGCCGACTTCGTAGCTGATTTTAATGTTGGGATCCTACCTGAAGCAGAAAAGGAGAATTCAACGTCGAAGGGGTCTGCTTCGGGGCTATGGGTACTTTACACCGATGGGGCGACTAATTCCAAGGGTTCGGGATTAGGCATAGTGTTGAAAGCACCCACCGGGGAGAAGATCAGGCACTCAGATCGGTTTAAAAAGGTGACCAACAATGAGGCCGAATACGAAGCACCATTAGCAGGCTTGGAGTTAGCCAAAGAAATGGGGTTAGAGAGAATAGAGTTCAGATTGATTCACAACTAGTGGTAAACCAAGTGCTCGGTTAATATACGGCTCGTGAGCCCAGAATGCAACAATTCTTGACCCGAGCACAAAGAATATTAGCTCAATTCCAAGAGTAGAAAATCAAACAAGTACCTCGAGAGGAGAATACCGAAGCCGATGCCTTGGCAAACTTGGGTTCGACAGTTGATGAGGTACACTCGGGGACTGATTCCGTGGTTAGGTTGCTTTCCGCACAAATGAGAGAAATGAAGTTGGAAGTCAACTCGGAGGACCACAAATGGGATTGGCGGCGTAAGTTTATCTCTTACTTCGACTCGGGGACGCTCCCCCAAGATAAAAAAAAGAGGCAAAATAGTTAAGGACTCAGGCAGCCTCGTACTCTATGATCGAGGGGAATTTATATAGGAGATTGTACAGCAGCCCGATGGCCAAATGTTTGGGTCCAGACGAAGCTAGGTACCTGATGGCTGAAATACACGAAGGCGAGTGTGGCAACCACTCAGGGGGAAAGGCCTTGGCGCGCAAATTACTTCGAGCTGGGTACTATTGGCCCACTATCAGCGCAGATACAAAGGCCTTCGTGAGAAAATGTGATAAATGTCAACGCCACGCCTGAATGATTCATCAGCAAGGCGAACCCTTGCATTCGGTCGTGTCACCATGGCCCTTCATACAGTGGGGAATAGATATTGTCGGCCCCTTATCGAAGGGAAAGGGTGGTGTTCGGTTCATCCGGGTCTTAACCGATTACTTTACAAAATGGGTGGAAGCAGGAGCTCTCATCGAAGTTAAACAAAAGGAAGTAATTGATTTTATTAGAAAAAACATCATCTACAGATTCGGTGTCCTGAGGGAGATCACATGTGACAATGGTAAGCAGTTCGTGGGAGCAGCCATCACTGATTTCTTCAAACAATGGGGAATAAAAAGAATAACATGACCCCCTATCATCAAAATGCCAATGGCCAAGCAGAATCTTCAAACAGAGTGATAATTTAGAATCTCAAGAAGAGGCTCAATGAGAAAAAAGGCCCTTGGCCCGAAGAGTTTCCAGGTGTGTTGTGGGCTATGCGAACAATGGAGAAGAACAGCACCGGTGAAACCCCATTTTCCCTTGCCTATGGCATGGATTCGCTTATCCCCGTGGAAGTGGGCGAACCAAGCCTTCGGTATGCTCACACCACCGAGGATATCAATCAGCAAGCCATGCGCATAGAGTTGGACTTGCTCGAGAAGAAAAGAGAATTAGCATTGGTTCGGTTAGCAGCACAAAAGAGGCAGATCGAGTCATATCTCAACAGGAAGGCCAAACTTAGAGATTTTAAAGTTGGAGATTATGTGCTAAAGGCTACGAACCAATCAGCAAAGGAAAAAAATGGAGGAAAACTCGTTGCAAACTGGGAAGGACCTTACAGAGTCAAAGCAATTATTGGAAAAGGAGCCTACCAGATCTAAGATCTACAAGGCAAAATCGAACCTTTGAATTGGAATGTATCCAATTTGAAGTGGTACTACTTTTGAAACCGAGGTAGATATTCCTTGGCCATTTAAAATTACCACAGCCTCGAGCCGAAAAACTCTCCCAGGGCTTCGGTCGAAATGTACTGACTTGCTCTTTGTTTCGTTTTGCTTGATCTTTTCAGGAAGCGGATAAAACGATTTTCAGTGCTCGGATCTTCATCAAAATTCAAACCCGAACAATGGGGGGAGTGAGAGGTGGGTTGCAACCGAGGTAGACACTGAGCCTCCCAACTGAAGTCTATCTATTCAGCAACTGGGGACTGACACCCAGGAAATAGATTAGTACTTTTTAATTACGTCCGATAGTGGCATGTTGTCGATTTGTTTTCTGCGCCTAAGTTTTACCTAGGCCAGGACCTATGTAAAAAGCCGATTCTGGCTCGTTATCATCGATGAAATAAACTTGATTCAATATCTTTTTGTCTCTATGATCTTGCACACCGAAGCGGCACTGTAAATGCACTGACTCGAGAGCGAGACGTCATTCTAAGTTTGCATCGATTTCATTTGATTCAAGTCTTGCAAGCAAATTACTTTAAATTTTTGGCTCAAAATCTCTCAAAAGGCAATGCAAAAGCTAACACTTAAAAACAAAATCCATTCATTGAAAGGCCTCCATGAAATTGTTTACATAAAAAAGGACCCGAAGGTCCAACGCATATACATCAAAAAGCCCGAAGGCTTACATCAAAAACTAAACAAGAAGGGAAAGCAGGAAATCTAGGTCTCGGGCCCGTCATCTCCCTCCTCGGAGACCCCCTTCTCGGTGTCCTCATCACCTTCATCTTCATCTTCTTCTTCATCATCTTCGGTATCCTTATCACCCGAACCTTCACTTGAAGGAAGATGATCAATAATAACTTGAGCTTTGGCTGCCTTGTCCTCAGCCTTGGAAATTTCTTCCTCCAAGTTTAGCTCGCCGGCACGACATTGCTTGAGCAACCTTAGCCAAGATTTGATAACCGACTAGCGCTTGTCCAACTCTGCCCTCTTGGCCCTACCCTTGCGGTCAGCAATCTCCACCCGAAGTGATTGAACTTCGGCCTCAAGAGTTGGAAGCCTGAAGTTTTCGCCTTCCAGCCTCTGAATGTGAAGCACGTGGTTTCTTATCTGCTCATGGTGCTTCTTGGCCATTTTTTCAAACTTACCCCTGGCTTGGGCCAACTCTGCATTGAGCTTTGTGACTTCGGCTTCTAGCCTCGCGCGCTCAGCTTGGAAACCATCACCGAGGGCTTGAATCTTCGCTTTGGAAGCAGCTTAGCTTCGCGCAAGTCGGAGCAAGACTTGGACAACTTGGCTTTCAACTCAGCTATTAATGCACTGAAGCTGTCCCTTTGCCTGTCCCAAGTACGAGCAACACGCTGAACCTCTTCATTTCTCGAGGTTTCAAGCTCAATGGCTCTCAATGACAGAACGAAGCCCTAAACAGAAATCATCAAAGAATCAATACAAATAATCGACCGGGACAGAGGTAAAATAAAAGATGACGCGACTTACCCTGAGCGCATTGGCAGCAAGGGTGCTGACTAGGTGAGCTGGAGGAAATTGTTGTACGACGGCATCCTCCGTTGGACCGAGCAAAGGCATAAGGCTCAGAATGTCGCTTTGGGAGCTCTCCAACAGGTTCGAAGAGGTTGGCACTTCAAGCTTTTGTAAAGATCCCACTGAGGACGAAAGCCTTGCAAGTTCAGATTGCGCCCTGACTGCACCGACATCTGCCTCCTTCTCAATGGCAGCGGCCCCAGCTTCCCCAACTTTGGCCTTGCCTTTGGCCTTAGCAACTGTCGCTTCGGAGTCATGCACTTGGTCTTCAAGATCCACAACTTCAACTTCTCTTCGAGTCTCCAAGCCCTCGGCAGTCTCATCGCTGGGCTCATCAATAAGCCTTCAGCGTGATTCTGCCACCACTTCGGGCCGAGGAGAAGTTGCCACCTCAGTGCGAGGGTTTACCGAGCGGGATGGTTTTTTGGAAAATGCCCTCTTCCTTTTCACACCTACAAAGAACAACATAGAAGAAACTTAAGAGAACAAACGAAGAGAAGTAAAGACCAATGAGTTAGCCGAAGGCAATGTTTACCTTTTGAGAATCCTTGACCCGAGGACCCCTTTAAAATCTTCGAAGGCTTTGAAGCCTTAAGTTCTTTCAGGTCACCAGCCATACCTGCTACCGAAGCCAGATCATCATCAGATTCGGTATCTTCCTCATCCTTTTTCTTTCTCTTCCTTTCTTTTTCTTATTTTTCTTTGTGTTGATGGCACGGTTTGAAAAACTTGACCCCGAGGGAAAGAGGATTAATAACCAAATCAAGAGCTTCGAATAACATCTTAGGTAGAAAGCCATAAAAATCTTACCATGCCTTTTGCATTGCCAACCGAAGTCAGCAGCCATTTCCATCCATGACCTAATGGGGCGTGCACGAACTCGGGTTATAGCCTTAACCCATTCAGTCAAACCCTCGGGAGGACGATAGCAACCTTGTTGGCTAAGAGACAAAAAAAGAATTGAGATTAGAGAATAAGAACGTTCATAGGGAGGAAATAAGAACGAGGGAGCACTTACGTGTTCTATTCCACTTTTCTGGAAATCAGGTTCGGTTGATAAAACGCTAGTCTCCAAGAGAATATGGTGACCATACCATCCTCAGTCTCCGTGATCCTCACTCTTGTGGAGAAGCGCATATTTGCCTCGGTTGTTCAAAGCCACAACCCCAGCCTTGTGGAAGTATGGGTAATAGAGAGAAATAAGATGTTGCAAAGTAAAGTCCACCTCGGCCTCTTTACTCAACCTAGCCAAGCACTGCACAACCCTCCAAACACCGGGGCCTAATTGTGCCAAGCACAAGTTGTATGCTCGGCAGAAGTCGTCGATTACCTTGTGAACGGGGAGAGTGAATACGATGGTAAACGGATAAGTGTACGCAAACGACAGCCCCTCCACATGATTGCAAACTCTTCTAGTTGGATCAGGGATGATTACCTTCACCTCGGACTCAAACCTACAATCCTTTCAGACTCGTTCTATGTGAGCTTGAGTAATTCGGGTCGGCGTTGTGTTCACTGGCACATTCCTATTCAGCTATTCCTGATCGGCAGACTGCTTTTTTAGCTTCAGATCTTTACCATTATCGAAGTGCGATGGAATGATCTGATGGGGTTCGAGCTCCTGCTCGAAGGGGATTTTTTGAAGTTTCTTTTCAGGACCCGAAGGTCCAGCCTCGGCATCGTGCCCACCTTCGGTAGCGGGCAGCTCGCTCCCGGTTTCTGTAGTAGCCTCGGCGACGTCTTCGCCCTCGCCCTCAGCGTCATCGCCCTCGCCATCGTCATCCTTATTGATGACCCTTTCAGCGTCAGCATCAACTACCATCATGGCGTCACCACCGATGACATCACTTTCTTCCTCTATGCTGACACCTTCACTTACTTCAGCTCTATCGCGCCCGACTCTCGCCTTGCGCCGCTGGCACTTGATGTCACTTCTCTACCGCCCTCCGCCTCGACAACTTGCAGCGCCGGCACGGTAGCGATAATGTCGCCACTAGCTATCGCAGCGGCGAAGCGGGAAATCCTCGCCCTCTCACCAGAATAACTTGAATCTTGTGTAGAATGTGTTGCAGACATGATTATAGCTTCTGAATACAAAGGATTTCTTGGAAACAGAAAATGATCGAGATGAAGATAGATGTCTTCTTTTCCTTCTTGTCATTGTTGCTAGCAAGTGATGAAAGTAATGAGAACAACTTAGAGTGGAAGTATATATAGGTTGGTGGGAAGGCAAGTTGAGAAAAATCATCATGGTAACGTTGGAAAACGCGAGAAAAGCGGCGTGACCGTTCGGTGCCCAATAAGAGAATGCCACGTGTCAAAAAGCAGTGATCTGAAAGGACACGCACCGTTGACAAAAGTTTGAAATGCCTGGATAGGATTGAGCCACGTCATTCTCCCGAGGAATTTCATTTCACTCCTCAATAACTTCGATAACTGACCGAGGAGTGGGGGCACTATCTGTATTGGGTAAAAATAGGTTTGCCTATATGGCACCTCGACAACATGACAAGATGGTGACCGAACAGGTGTTGGCAAGCTGCGAGCCATGGCGAGTTGCAAACGGCCGAAGTCAGAGACCAAAGTTGATTACCGAGGATAGAAAGCAAGATGTCTGCCTCGTGAAATGTCACCTCGGTCGATTGTTTGGTCATGCGCCCGAAGTTAACAGTCTATGCCTCGGTGAATGAGTTCGTGTGCAGTCAATTGGTTGCCTTCAATTTCGGCCCACTAACTCCACTATTAAATATGCTGAACGTGGGTTTAGGCATGATCAATCATGGAAAACGTGAACAAGGCCTCTTGTATCTATAAATAGCTCCTCATTTTACACTGTATTCATTCAGAAATACTTACAGAAACTCTGGCAAAATTTGTACTCACAATTATATATTGAAATCACGTTATTTTCTTGCATTTTCGCTTATTATTAGCATCGTTTCGACTTTTATACTAAGATTTGCTTGTGTTCTTAACCCAAATTCGCAATTAGCATCGTTTCGACTTTGATACTAAGATTTGCTTGTGTTCTTAACCCAAATTCGCAATTTAGGCCTCTACACTATATATGGTCAAAATTTACTTGCTTTTGACAATTTTAATTAAATTTTCATTCAGTATGCTTTTTTGGCCGCACAGAGAAAATAAACAAATATGGCATTCAGCTGCAGAAAAGTTATATACATGGCCAAATTTACTTGACTTTTGACTATTTTAATTAAATTATCAATTGTTATACTTTTTTGGCTAGAACAGTTACTCTATACATGGCCAAATTTCTTGACTTTTAATTATTTCAATTAAATTAAATGATCATTCGTTATAGTACTTGTTTGGCTGCTGTTATGAAAGTTAAAAATAGATGGGTCAACATACTTCGCGAAAATGCTCAAATTAAAAGGACTCTACTTTAGTTATACGTTAAATTACTTTATGTTGTACTTCGTCAATTTTGACTCATTTTAAAACTTATCATTTGTTCTATTTTTATTGACCATCGATTTATTTATCGTTTACTAATCATCTAATATTCGTCTTTAATTGTAATGGAGCTCTAGCATGAAGAGCTTCAAACCCCCATTAAGATTTTGAGGGTATAAATTCAGAATACTTCGTGAAAATGTCCAAATTAAAGTTACTCCTCATTTGTAATTACTACTAAGTACTATTTTATGGAAAATATTTAGGGGATTTACAAAAATACACATACATTTTATTTTATTTACATGGCTCTACTCATTATATTTATACTCATAATTTATTTATAATCTATATCCGTTAGCTAATTACCTTCTTATTTTGAGGCACAAAACAAGAAACTCAAGTTCCTCTCTCTCCTCATATCTTGTATTATTTTATTCTCCTTTTTTTGTCATTCTTTTATTATTCTTTTCTCCTTCTCCGTTTTAATTATTCTTGTTTTTTTTCTTCATTTTTATTCTTTTTTCTTTCTATTTTCTTTCTTTATTCTTTCTCCTGTTTCTAGCACTATTTGTGTCTCCCCATCTTTTATTTTTTAATTTATTTTCTTTCCCCGTAATCATATTATACTTATTTTTTTCTTTCTCCAAAAAGGCATACTTTGTTCATAAACACAAAAACTGAAATATTTTATTTGCTCAATAATATCTCACACTTTTATCGAAACATAACAAGGTATACCGAAAGAATATACAGTATACCAAAAAGGTATATTCTGTTCAAAATAAGAATAATCGAAATACTCATTTGCTCGATAGCATCGCACACTTTGATCCAAACATAAAAAGGTATACCAAAAGAGAATACAATATACCAAAAAGGTATACTTCTTTAAAAATAATAAAAATTAAAATATATGTCTTCTGAAACATTTTGCACTTTGATTCGAACAGAAAATGGTATACCAGAAGAGTATACAGTACACCAAAAATGTATACTTTGTTCAAAACAACAAAAACTGAAATATTTATTCGCTCGATAGCATCGCACACTTGGATCCAAACACAAAATGGTATACCAGAAGAGTATACAGTATACTAAAAGGGTATACTTTGTTCAAAACAACAAAAACTAGAATATTTATTCACTCGGTAACATCGCATACTTGGATCCAAACACAAAAAGGTATACTAGAAGAGTATACAGCACACCAAAAGGGTATACTTTGTCCAAAACAACAAAAACTGAAATATTTCTTCGCTCGGTAGCATCGCACACTTGGATCCAAACACAAAAGGTATACCAGAAGAGTATTCAGTATACCAAAAAAGTATACTTTGTTAGAAAACAACAAAAATTGAAATATTTATTCGCTCGGTAGCATCGTACACTTGGATCCAAACACAAAAGGGTATACCAGAAGAGTATACAGTATACCAAAAGGGTATACTTTGTTCAAAATAATAAAAATTAAAATATTTATTCGCCCGGTATCTTCGCACACTTGGATCCAAACACCAAAGAGTATACCAGAAGAGTATATATAGTAACCAAAAAGGTATACTTTGTTCAAAACAACAAAACTAAAATATTAATTTTCTCGATAGCATGGCACACTTTGATCCAAATGCAAAAGGGTATAACAAAAGAGTATACAATATACCAAAAGGGTATACTTTGTTCAAAACAAAAAAAAAAAACTAAAATATTTATTTGTTCGATAGCATCGCACACTTTTAGCGAAACACAAAAAGGTACTCATAAAGAGTATACAATATAGCAAAATGGTATACTTTGTTCAAAACAACAAAAATTGAAAATTTTATTTCCTCGATAGCATCATACACTTTGATCCAAATGCAAAAGGGTACACCAAAAGAGTATACAACATTCCAAAATAGTATGCTTTGTTCAAAACAACAAAAACTGAAACATTTATTTGCTCGATAACTTCGCACATTTTGATCCAAACACAAAAGGGTATACCAAAAGAGTATACAGTATACCAAAAGGGTGAACGATATATATATATATATACATACACACACACACCAAATGAGTATACGGTATACCAAAAAGATATATTTTGTTTTAAAATAAAAAAAATATTTGTTCGATTGCGTCTGCACATTTCGATATATACACAAAAAGGTATACCATTTTAAGTATACGATATCCCAAAAAATATACTTTATTTAAAATAATAAAAAAGAAAACGTCCATTTGCACGATAACATATCGCACTTCGATGTAATACACAATGATATGCTAAAAAATATACGGTGTACCAAAAAAGTATAGTTTATTTAAAATAATAAAAACTGAAACGTCTATTTGTTCGATAGTATCTGACACTTCGATCCAAATAAAAAAAGTATATCAAAAGAATATATGGTATACAAAAGATATATACTTTGTTTATAACAAAATATCCATTTGTTCGATAGCAATTTCACACTTCGATATACACACAAAAAGATTTACCCAAAGAATATATGGTATACCAAGAAGGTATACTTTGTTTAAAACAACAAAAATGAAATATCTTTCAATAGAATCTCACTATTCAATACAAACATAAAAAGGTATATGAAATACCTGTGAGAGAAATTCAGTTTGTAGATCAAAAGAAAATTTATCATAGATGCCTTTAAAAGAGTGTATCTATTTTATAAGCAACTCAATATCAACACTTCTCATTGTAAATCAGAAGAAAAACATCCACTAAAATATACCGAATTAATCCCAACAAATTTGTTCTACAAAAGATGAGGTTGTTACATGGCAAGCACATCCTACATAGTTTTGCTACATATAACCTGACAAAATTTAGCACCCTAACATAATGGAAATAGGAGACAGTTTACTCTACCAAAACCAGCTACTCGCTCTCCTTATAGAAACAATGCCTCGCATCAGCTCCCAAATTCACCTGATAGGTTAAGAAATTCATAAGTTCATAGAAAAATATTTGATTTGTCAATAACGAACACTGAAGGCCTAGTTCCTCAGAGATAATCATATTAGAACACAGAAGCATGACATGTAAACATCTACCACATAGAAAATAATACTCACACCAAAACTTTCTATCAATCTTCCCATGTATAAAAATGATGTGTACAGTTAACGGGGAAAATGCATAAATTCAAGTAAACTCCTATAAAAGAAGCAACTGAAATGTGAAACACATAACGGCTAGCCCCTCACTATGGCAGATGAAATGGCGATCCATCCACTAACATTAGGAATTGATGCAATCGTCAGTATCTACATTTCGATATAGCAAGTAGGGAGTAAATCTTAAAACAAAGGAACAAGAACAAGATTATATACATAAGCGTTTAACTTTTATTCGCTCACAAGGTTATACAAAAAATAACTATAGTAATTATATGTAATAAGTGGACCACTAACTTATAAAATTAAGCAGACACTTGCAACTATAGGTTAATAAAAATTGAGAAAGTACAAGTTCTTTTATGGGCATACATGAATTAAATCCAAAAGTTATACCCTTTCCGTCCGATGTATTAAGATATCTGACCACTTTCTATTGCAACAACCAATGCACCTATATTTGCTAAAGATCCAAACATCGAAAACTCTTCAAGAATAAAAGAAATTAATCTAATATATCATTAGTTATCTGATATTCAAAGTCCTTAAGCCTTGTACTAACACTTTAACCATTGTTGCTCCCAACGCACACGCAAGTATACGCGGTCGACAAGTAATAAAGTGATAAATCGAATATCGTTCCCACGAGGACTAAGCAGACTAATACTTATCAAACAATTTCTAACAAACTACTCAAGGATCTTTTCCTTTGATTGTAAGAGTTTTTATAACTAAAACGCAGTAATTAAAGTGCTAGAGTGTAGTCAAGCAATGGTGTAATACTTTGGTTGTTAACAATATTAAGAGGACGATCCAGGGTCAGAGTTACGAACAATCCAGTTGATGTATCCAATTGATTCCACTTCTTAAATCCCGGGTTACTAACTGACAGAGTAAATGTAACTGTGAAAACCTTTCAGTTCTTCACAATCTATGCAAGCTACTTCAATCCCTATATGTCTATGGGTTAAATCACATGCACGCATTAACGAATCATGTAATGAGTTAAACTAGGCAAGCAAGTATATGTCTATCCTACTCACAAATTGGTTCCCCGATGCCCGGGTTCACAAACTAGTTCTATTCTTTCTTATTACGTAATTAAATTCTCTCTTTCGAGTTCAATCCAAAAACGATAGATAATGTATAATTATCGAGCTCTAACAATTATACAAGTGAAATCAAGAAAGAATAAGCAACCCGTTATGGGATTCAATCAATGGGAATCAATCTTCAAACAATCAACTTTCATGTAATACTCTAACCCAAGAACGTAAAGTTTAGCCACACATATTCATAATCACAAGGCAAGAATTTGGTGTAATAATGAAATAATTGATGTAATAGATGAAAGATTAGGAATAAACCCTTGTTCAATGAGTATGTTGCTCTCAATATTGCTCCAAAGTAAGTCCCCCTTTCAAAAACTAAGTAAAATACTATTTATAGTGTTTACAAACACCTAGTAATAAGTTAGACCCAATACTAGACGGAATAGGAAGTGAAAATCCGCACAAGGGGTGCTATAACGGGCGCTCCGCGCCTCGTAAAGCGCCAAGTCAAGCAGAACCCGTCGAATTCCAGGCGCTATAGCCACGCGCCACGTGAGTAAAAGCGCTGGGGCACTGGGCGCTATAACTGGCGCGCCACGTGCCCCAAAGCGCCCAGCCATTTTGCCTTCTTCCTTGGTCCGAAATCTTGCTCGTGTCGTGCCCTCGTGTGCTCAATCCAATCCTCAATCAACCTTCAATCAATTCTTGCTCAATCAAGCTCCTAAAAGCTCCAAATGCACTGCATAACAACCTACACACGCACGATATCAAATTAGTGTAAAACCACATTCACAAACTATAAAACGAGCGCATTACAAGCTCAAACATGCAGAAATATTAAGGAAACCTTGGCATAAAATGCCAAACATCAACCATTATATCAAAATGTCATGCTTGATTCTAACACCGCTATTTACCAAATTCTAAGAAATTTCTGCACAAAAAAAAAAAACAATGACATTAATGACAATAACAACAACGTACTACGGAAAAGAATACAAAATCTCTGAAATTGAAAGTACCAGGTCACTCAAATTGAAAGTACTACTGCCAAACTAATGACTAAGCTACTAGGATTAATAGCATGACCATAAATAAATGAAAGAAAGGAGTTTGGTTTCTTCTCTAACCGGTTGCCAAAGCTGTTAGCTGCTTACTACCACTGGATCGCAGTTGCCACAGCTACGTCCAGCTGCTTCGACGTCACATAATCAACCATAACATCATAGCACCACTGCTGTCATAGCACCATCACATTCACACTACCACCACTAGCGGCTGCTTCGCCTTGCCTCGCCTCGCATCACCAACACAAAAAGCCACCACCACTGCCCTACCATTTCTCCGCCATCACAACACCATACATATCAATACGCCACCATAAGCATAAGCTTAGTTGCACACTAACAAAAGTTCTGTCATATGGTATTTAACATCTTGTCAAACACAAAAGTAAGATTCTTTTTGAACAACCAGGAAGGCAACACACTACGAAATTTTTTTTTGATCTTGGTAATAGGTGATTTCTTCAAATCTTTCCTCTTTCCCAATAGAAAAATTATATATAGCCAAAATGTCATTCATGCTCAGAAAGAAATTTCCAAAATGACATTAGATCTTTCAAAGATGTAGATAATTAATAGTAAAACACTATTTTTAGTAAAGTAACAATATCTCCGTAGTGACATTTTATCGAACAATAAATAGGCATCTTATATTAGTAAAATAACAATATCTCTGTAGTGACATTCTATCAAACATCAAATAGGCATCGTATATTAGTCCAATAGAATCAAACACAACAATAACTGAATAAAATTCTAAGTTTAATAGTATACCTATAAAATCCTCCGTCAAGCGGCTGTATCGGCTTTGAATTATAGTTAAACAACGCTAATAGCAGTAGATTACTAGAATCATGAAACGACCTCGGTAAGTCGTTTCGGAAGTTAGGACTCCGATTGGCGTGCCGATATTTTTAAAATATTCGTAATGTCCATTAGGACCTGTCTGTAAAATTTGAGCTAAATCAGACCTCGTTTGGTAGGCATCGGAAGAAGGTTTCAGTTTTTATTGGCGATAAATATTGAAAAGAGATTTTCGAGCTCGGTTTTTGCCGAATGAGCTCCGATTCGAAATCCGAAAGCGCCGTTAGGTTCGTATGACTATTTGTGATTTTTCTAAACTTCCGAAAGTGAATTTCGATGTTGTTCGGCTAGTTTCCGCCAAAATACCGAAAGTTAAATAATTTGACTTCTTTTCATTTAAATTCGCACCTTGAGTTTCGGGAGTCCAATTTGAGATCCGCCTTCGCGAGTATGTTACATATATTTTTTATAACTTGTATGAAAAAGTTGGAATTATTTCAAGTATCATAGGGTACCGTTTTAATTTTCGAAAAGAAAAGAAAGTGTAAAAGTAAAAGAAAATAAAATCAAAAGGAAAAAGAAAATAAGAGGCGGTGGTAACCTTATCTTATCTATTAAAAGAGTCCACAGACATACAAATGAAACAGAGAACGTAATTAATAAGAGTCCACAGCATGCAAATGAAACAGAGACGCAAAAACGAGAAACGAAATAGGAAAATGCCAGAAATTAAGAAAAGGGGCCGGAGAAAAGTAGAATTTTCACCCCGAAACATTCAGGTAATGATCCTAATATAGTATTTGAGTTTATTACGTGTGTTTAAATATATTTTTGCGGTAAAAATAGGAATATTAGACATCGCCCTAATGACGTAAATTGATAGTTTAAAGGGTCAAATGGACCCCGATAATGAAATTGATTATGTATTCGTGCTCAGTGAGTTATGGGCAACTTATAAATATAATTTATTTGGGATTTGGTTATGTGGCCTTAAACCCTGTATATAGGCCTGGCCTGCGTATTGCGTATGCGAATAGGGTATCAGGTTCCTACCTGGATTGCCCTACGATGTGAGGGATGAAGCCTTTAGCCTAATGTGATATATTTTTCTGCTTATTGATCACAGTGGGATCGTTTGGCAATGCATTCAAAAATAACGCGGTTGTTGGTCGCAATGCTAACTTTTGAGAGAGGTAAGTGTTTATATCCATTTCTTTGGAGGCACCTGGCCTCGTGGATTTTCTACCACGTATTCCTTACGTGTGTAGCTGCCGATAGGCGTACTCATTACGCCTTAGCTTTGGATTTATATTATATATTATATGTTATGTCCTATTGTTGGTATTGTATTGAGGATTTGAGCATTGTACCCTGGCTGCGAGTTGGCATCTACTTCCCGGTTGTCGATGAGAGTCCCGCGCCGGTGAAGGGTTATTGCATCACATTGCATTCATATGCATTACATTGCCTATCATATTGAGGGCAGGAGTATTCCGCCCCAGGAGCAGGAGTATTCCGCTCCATTGTATCACATTGAGGGTAGGAGGATTCCGCCCCAAGAGCAGGAGTATTCCGCTCTTATGTCAGATATTGAGTGCAGGAGTATTCCGCCTCAGCTTTACATTATATCGGGTGCAGGAGTATTCCGCCCCAGGAGAGTGCAGGAGTATTCCGCCTCTGGTTTATATTATATCGGGTGCAGGAGTATTCCGCCCCAGGAGCAGGAGTATTCCGCTCCAGTTGGTTATCAGATTGGATTCCCCTCGAATGCAGGAGTATTCCGCTTCGGGATGGGATTACGGGCACATGTGACCCTTCGCATCATATTTCATCTCACTTCATTTTATTTCATACCATTGTGTAAACTTGTGGTACATAACTATTGTCCTGCTTATATGTGCATTTCTTATTTGTTGTTATGTTTCTGACACGCATCCTTGGTTGAGTTTATAAGTTTCTTACGTGTTTTCGGTTGTTATCTGGCTCTACCTTTTTATAATTTAAATAAAAGAAATTTGGTTTATCTGTTTCTTCTCCCTGGCTAGCTATCCTATTCTTTGAGGTGGCTAGTCTGCCCCACTTATTGAGTCCTTTTGACTCACCCTTGTTTGTTGTTTGTTTCTTTTTCTATCTATTTCGTTTCGGCAGGTTCGCTCCAGGATTGAGTTCGCCACGTTGTGAAGGAGCGAAGACGACTTCAGCTGTCAGGGTGAGCCAGCTTTATTCCGGATGGCCACCAGTTTATTGGTTATTATTTCAGTTGCATTTTGCTCCCTTCAGGAGGTATTTGTCTTCTTTTGTACTCTTAGATGTCTAGTCTGGATAACCCTAAACCTAGTATGTTGGGTAGTCAGCTGTAATTTCTTTTGTACAGCTTAGAGGCATCAGTATGTCTATGTTTTTATTTTAAGTCTTGTCCTTATTTATGAATTATTATATTTATTTTCCTAATTTAATTGGTAAGGGTTCGCCCGACGGGTCTAGGGAAGGATGTCGGGTGCCCGCACGGCCTAACCGGATTTTGGGTCGTGTCAGTTGGTATCAGAGCCCGGTTTAGTGTCTATCCAGACTAAGACAGTGTCTAGTAGAGTCTCGCTGATGGGTACGTAGACGTCCGTACTTATCTACGAGAGGCTATGATGGCATCTAGGAAGTTTCACTTCCTTCTTTTCTAATCGTGCGTCGGTCTAGGATGCAATAGTATTTTCGTTAATTCGTTCATGGTAAGTGTGAATCCTCGTGTGACAAATCAGCAAACGGTATGAGTTCAAGACGAAGCAGTCTAGCCTGGGGTTAGCACTGATGAAGCCCCGAAAGTTTTTAATCGTGCTGACGATCTAATTACGGAGGTCCCAGTTGTACGAGCTCGCGTTGGGCAAGGGAGCAGGGCCTTGTAGTTCTCTTGGCTCTCTATGATGCTTTACGAGAATCTTGGCGATGCAGATACCGCAAGCACCTATTATTCGCTAGGCAGCTTATCAGGTTGTCTTAGATGCAGATGCAGATGTTCAGTCTCAGGGAGCTTCTATTCTAGTTCTTGATATTGCTGCAGTAAATTATATTTCGGAGGTAGTATGTGTTGTATCTCTAATTTTTCTGGCTGGTTAGCCAGCCGAGGTATCAGTTCGGTCCGAGTGTCCGAAGAGATTATATTATTTTACGCGGTTGAACCTTCCGATATTCTTAAGAAATGTATCAGATAAACCCCGTGAATTTTTCTAAAAATAATGTCAGGGTATTTGTATCCTTCAGGCTCTTGATTATATCGACCGGTATGATGTTGATTATTCTTCTTTCCAGTTTCAAGGTCCAGCCCGGGATTAGTGAACTGTTCTCTTATTAGCTAATTTGGTTCGGTTTTTTCTTCTAGATTCGTGGAAAAGTTCCTTTCAAGTGGTGAGCAAGATGAAAAGTGTTGCCAGTTTGAGTGGATTGGACAGGGTAGCTTGTCGGTTAGCCCGTTGGTGTTTCAGAATAGGTGATTGAATTCTATGAAATGGCTGAATATGCATTAGAACTAGTCCATGAGCCTTTCGAGAGATTCAAAGATTTATTGATGACCTTTCTTTTTCCTTGAGACCCCAGATGGCTCGAAAAATTGATGTCGTTGTTGACATTGTTCGAAGGTACGAGGCATACCATAAGTTAGAGCGGGAGAGCAAGAGATCCCGTGGCCCTAGTGGGCAACCATGGTACCTCATTTGGAGGTAAGAGTTCTGATTATTTTGGGAGGTAACCTTCCAGGTTATCTCAGTTTGTAGAGCATGATTCTCAAAGTGTGCGGGTAGTTCATCAAGATTAGACTCAGCTTTCTCTTTGTAGCTTTCAACAATCTGTCCAGCTCCCATATTCAGCGAAAATGTGTTATCATTGTCGTGAGTCTGATTATCCTTTGAGGAGTTTTCCTGTTATCATTCTCGTGAGTCTGGTTATCCTTTGAGGAGTTTTCCCTTACTTCGGCAAGTAGGCAGTCATCTTTTCTCTTGTCATTTGGCATCGCGCAGTCGCAGGGTATTTCATTTAGATCTCAATCAGCCAGAGAAATGCCACCATCCAGTAGAGGTTAAGATTTTGGTGGCAGTGGTTCTTCAGAAGGTAATTATTAGTATAACGGCTTAGTTCAGCCACAAAGGTAGTTTTATGGACTACCAGTCTGGCAGGATGCTGCGGTATCCTATATAGTAGACCCGTGTGTTTCTTCTTCCCTTATCTGTAAGTAAGATTTATCTTTCCGATCGATCTAGAAATGGTGTGTCTTATCATGTTTCGATGGTTTTCTTGGATATTGACTTAATTAAGAATCGGCTGTGGTAGAGGGGTGAGTTTTTGATACGATTTATTCCTGGCATTTATGAGACCCTACTAGTTTATCTGGTTTAAATGTGAGAGATTTGTGAGTGAGTATCGGTATTTTTCTGCTCGGCATCTTGTTACGCCACCTTCTGTTATTATGTCAATTAGTTTACCTCTCCTCGAAATTCAATGTTGGTAGGATAATGAGATCCCAATTCGTCACCATCAGAAAGTGTTATCGTTTCTTCCGGTGTAAAGTAATTAGTAAGTAATATTTGATCTATGTGTCTTCCATGGTTCAAGATGTTTGTAAAGTCATGTTATCCCATGAGCTTATATGAGTTATAAAAGGGTTTATGGTAAATTGTCAGAATTCCCTTCTTATTGGAAGGTTAAAATTGGTATGGATGTTTTTTCATAAAGCTTATTTAATGTGTATCTCTTCAATTGCGATTTTTGGCTCGCCTGACGCGGAAGTAGTCTAGTTTTGGTAGCCAAGCAAATAAGAAGATGAACTTCCTGAAGCTCTGATTATTTCTATCCTCATTCCATTTTCATTTCTTCTTTGTTCGGCACCTGTAAGCTTGGGCAGTTGGTAGTCGCTTGTGATGTTCCCTGTGTTGAGCCAGAGTACGTGTTATTGTGGCCGGGTAAGCATATTATTGTTTTGGAAGCATATTATTGTTTTGGCCCAGTTGTCTCATCTTGTTATCCGTTTAACATGTTTATGTTATCAGTTTATCCGGGTATCCATTCTCATGTATAGTATAGTGTTGGTTCTGTTTTTGCGGATCATCCAGTTTCAGGGGAAACTCTGCCGAAATTTTTATATAGAAGTACCATCCATCGGGCGGTGGTGTTTACGGCAAAGGTATGGAGTTGTGAACTTGAGAGTTGCAGCTGTTTGGCAACTCGAAAGGGTAGTTGGTAGCTTCGGTCTGCTTACGTTCAGCTTTTAGCCAAATCTTCTTTAGTCCAGCAGACTGTGCGAGGATGGTTATTCCTATACAAATGGCTTCTATGAGTTTGTGCTTTAAGTGGAGGAGTCTTCCTCCAAATATTGAATGATAATACTAAATCTCTAAGAAGTTGATACCACTTTTGTCACGACCCAACCTAGTGCCACGACAGAAACTTACAATGAGTGTCGATCATTGCTAAACCCACTAATAATCTATTAATGCTAGAGATAAGCTGGTAACCTTACGTACCTATCTGCTGAAAGCATAAAGTCTGGAAAGATGACACAACTTTAACTTGCTGGCAATTAGAACACTGAGCCACAAATCCTGCTATGTCACACTTCATTCTATCCCACCAATAATCTGCTTAAGATCATGGTGTATCTTAGTCGAATCTGGTTGAACAGTGTATTTGGAATAATGTGCCTCTATCATAATCTGTCCACGTGAATCTGTGACATCAGAAATACAAAGTCTATCTTTATACATGAGAACACCGTCAGTAGTGACCCTGTATGGTGACTTCGGTTTTCCTTGGGCTATCTGTCTATATTCAACTAGAACTGGATCCTCATACTGACGCTGTTTTACTTCATGGAAATTTAGAGTGAAGGATCTAGTGCAGCTTGTCGTCCATCCATCATTGGCATATCTCCTTCACACCTTAACTCCTTGAGAGGTTACTTTAGCGTTGTAAGCGCTCATGCAATCAACTTTGTTACTGGTATTCTGCCTCAGCTCATGGTTCAACTACGTGTCTCCTTTATTTTTACTTTTTCAAGTCATAATATTTTCAATTGAAAGAAAATACCCTAAAGTAGGTGTTCAGTCTGGAGATCATTCCTGGTCTGCATCATACTATCCAGAAGTATTTGTCTGATCCTTATCCTTATATATAGACCCTGTTCAGATGAACCTTTGACATACATTAGGATATGAGTAACTACATTCCCACAAGGAGCTTGTAGAACAACACTAACATTAACTGAGATGTTGCATAGTACGTTCGTAAAAACAATATAGCTTGCATCAAATTTTCTATAGTGTGTAGTGACAAGGTACTTCAAAAGCTGCCCTATTGCATCAAGCGTGAGCTAATTCAGTTCCGTCGACCTGTTCTATATCGAAAGGTATATCGAAGAAGGATTATCGACTGAATCATGTTAACCCATTCAGAGTTCCGTGTATCTTTGCTTCAAAAATGTAGAACTCTCTTCCCATGATCGAGGAAGGATCAGCTTAGTTAGAATAAGTTGTGCAATGGTATTATCATATTATCCAGAAATATTTTATTCCAAAAGTACGATATGCGTGTTATGATTCCGATTCTGTAACCAGGAGATAAGGCCCGTGGAGTAGCTTATGAAGATCGTGTAAGTTCTCTTGTTATCTGCGTGAATCTTGCTTTAGATTTAGGCTCGTTCGAGGACGAACGAAAGTTTAAGTGGAGGAGAATGAAACGACCTCGGTAAGTCGTTTCGGAAGTTAGGACTCCGATTGGCGTGCCGATATTTTTAAAATATTCGTAATGTCCATTAGGACCTGTCTGTAAAATTTGAGCTAAATCAGACCTCGTTTGGTAGGCATCGGAAGAAGGTTTCAGTTTTTATTGGCGATAAATATTGAAAAGAGATTTTCGAGCTCGGTTTTTGCCGAATGAGCTCCGATTCGAAATCCGAAAGCGCCGTTAGGTTCGTATGACTATTTGTGATTTTTCTAAACTTCCGAAAGTGAATTTCGATGTTGTTCGGCTAGTTTCCGCCAAAATACCGAAAGTTAAATAATTTGACTTCTTTTCATTTAAATTCGCACCTTGAGTTTCGGGAGTCCAATTTGAGATCCGCCTTCGCGAGTATGTTACATATATTTTTTATAACTTGTATGAAAAAGTTGGAATTATTTCAAGTATCATAGGGTACCGTTTTAATTTTCGAAAAGAAAAGAAAGTGTAAAAGTAAAAGAAAATAAAATCAAAAGGAAAAAGAAAATAAGAGGCGGTGGTAACCTTATCTTATCTATTAAAAGAGTCCACAGACATACAAATGAAACAGAGAACGTAATTAATAAGAGTCCACAGCATGCAAATGAAACAGAGACGCAAAAACGAGAAACGAAATAGGAAAATGCCAGAAATTAAGAAAAGGGGCCGGAGAAAAGTAGAATTTTCACCCCGAAACATTCAGGTAATGATCCTAATATAGTATTTGAGTTTATTACGTGTGTTTAAATATATTTTTGCGGTAAAAATAGGAATATTAGACATCGCCCTAATGACGTAAATTGATAGTTTAAAGGGTCAAATGGACCCCGATAATGAAATTGATTATGTATTCGTGCTCAGTGAGTTATGGGCAACTTATAAATATAATTTATTTGGGATTTGGTTATGTGGCCTTAAACCCTGTATATAGGCCTGGCCTGCGTATTGCGTATGCGAATAGGGTATCAGGTTCCTACCTGGATTGCCCTACGATGTGAGGGATGAAGCCTTTAGCCTAATGTGATATATTTTTCTGCTTATTGATCACAGTGGGATCGTTTGGCAATGCATTCAAAAATAACGCGGTTGTTGGTCGCAATGCTAACTTTTGAGAGAGGTAAGTGTTTATATCCATTTCTTTGGAGGCACCTGGCCTCGTGGATTTTCTACCACGTATTCCTTACGTGTGTAGCTGCCGATAGGCGTACTCATTACGCCTTAGCTTTGGATTTATATTATATATTATATGTTATGTCCTATTGTTGGTATTGTATTGAGGATTTGAGCATTGTACCCTGGCTGCGAGTTGGCATCTACTTCCCGGTTGTCGATGAGAGTCCCGCGCCGGTGAAGGGTTATTGCATCACATTGCATTCATATGCATTACATTGCCTATCATATTGAGGGCAGGAGTATTCCGCCCCAGGAGCAGGAGTATTCCGCTCCATTGTATCACATTGAGGGTAGGAGGATTCCGCCCCAAGAGCAGGAGTATTCCGCTCTTATGTCAGATATTGAGTGCAGGAGTATTCCGCCTCAGCTTTACATTATATCGGGTGCAGGAGTATTCCGCCCCAGGAGAGTGCAGGAGTATTCCGCCTCTGGTTTATATTATATCGGGTGCAGGAGTATTCCGCCCCAGGAGCAGGAGTATTCCGCTCCAGTTGGTTATCAGATTGGATTCCCCTCGAATGCAGGAGTATTCCGCTTCGGGATGGGATTACGGGCACATGTGACCCTTCGCATCATATTTCATCTCACTTCATTTTATTTCATACCATTGTGTAAACTTGTGGTACATAACTATTGTCCTGCTTATATGTGCATTTCTTATTTGTTGTTATGTTTCTGACACGCATCCTTGGTTGAGTTTATAAGTTTCTTACGTGTTTTCGGTTGTTATCTGGCTCTACCTTTTTATAATTTAAATAAAAGAAATTTGGTTTATCTGTTTCTTCTCCCTGGCTAGCTATCCTATTCTTTGAGGTGGCTAGTCTGCCCCACTTATTGAGTCCTTTTGACTCACCCTTGTTTGTTGTTTGTTTCTTTTTCTATCTATTTCGTTTCGGCAGGTTCGCTCCAGGATTGAGTTCGCCACGTTGTGAAGGAGCGAAGACGACTTCAGCTGTCAGGGTGAGCCAGCTTTATTCCGGATGGCCACCAGTTTATTGGTTATTATTTCAGTTGCATTTTGCTCCCTTCAGGAGGTATTTGTCTTCTTTTGTACTCTTAGATGTCTAGTCTGGATAACCCTAAACCTAGTATGTTGGGTAGTCAGCTGTAATTTCTTTTGTACAGCTTAGAGGCATCAGTATGTCTATGTTTTTATTTTAAGTCTTGTCCTTATTTATGAATTATTATATTTATTTTCCTAATTTAATTGGTAAGGGTTCGCCCGACGGGTCTAGGGAAGGATGTCGGGTGCCCGCACGGCCTAACCGGATTTCGGGTCGTGTCAAATCACTTGAAATTGAGTACCTAAGTAATCCTCCGGCAATGCGCGACTATGCACTTGATCCGGCGATAATTTTATCAAGCAGGGAGTATCCTGATCTAGCGAATCCTTGATCGCTGTCGATAACAAATATATAAAGTGAATTCATGGACATGGGAGAGAACGAAAGGGAGAATTTTGAAAAGGGAGAAGAGAAGAAGAGAGAGGAGGAGAGGAAGTATATACGAGGGGATAGAAAAAGATTATAAAATTGAATTGGTTCTTCTGATTTTAAAGGAATTGGTAGTTGCGTAATACTTTTGCTCCGGATGGGTAGTTGGGTAATACTTTTATTGTGGAAGGGTATAGAATGATATTGAGTTTTAAATGGGTAAAAACAAGTACTCCTTCCGTTCCATTTTATGTGTCATAGTTTGACTCGGCACAAAGTTTAAGAAATAAAAGGAAGACTTTTGAAACTTGTGGTGTAAAATAAGCCAAAAAAGTTTGTGTGGTTGTAAATCATTTCAGTAATGGCAAAACTGTAATTTTGAATTTAAATTGTTACTAAATTTAGAATGCTGCCATTCTTTTTGGAACAGGCCAATACGGAAATACTGTCACATAAATTGAAACGGAAGGAGTAATTATTTTGGTTCTATGGGTATAGGGTGTAAATTTCCCAAATATTTAATCATACTGAGTGTATACACTCAATCAATTAATGCACGCCATTTGTTTACAAATACACTATTATCACTCAGTTTTTGGGAATTGTATCTCGAGCGTATCTTGGCACCTTATTCTTGTACTTTTGTCCTATAACATTGGGTTTTTGTCCTAAAGATCTCAATTTCTTTGCTTTAGTTTAAGTACGATTTATCTCTTCTTCGAGTGTTTTCACAAGAATAAACCCTTCTAGGTTTCTCCTCAGAATCCAACAATGGCAAGGAGCAAAGCTGAAAAAGTAGGGCTACCTGAAGAACTCATAATTGACATACTTCTCCGGTTGCCACCAAAGTCCGTTGGTTTATTCAGGTGTGTTTCAATGCATTGGTGCAATGTTCTCTCTGACCCAAAATTCATCAAATCTCACATCTCCAACCATGCCCATAATATTCAAGAAAAACTTATTTGCATCTCTCATTCTCACTCTCTTCACACTATCACTTTTAACCCCCAAAATGGAAATGATGGTTTTTCAAGAAACCTTCATTTTCAGCAGCTCTCTGACAACTGGGATAGAATTGTTGGCTCATGTAATGGCTTGGTCTTAGTTGAGGATAAGGAAAATTTTCAATTTTTAGTAAACCCGACAACCTTAAAGTACCATAAAATTCCAAATTTTTGTTTGGCTCTTCCTAAAGACGATAGCTTTAGCAAGTCCGGTTTAGGGTATGATGTTGTTAGTGATGATTATAAGGTGGTTACTCTTTCTCTATATGATGATGATGGTTATGAACTGACTATTGAAAGTACTTTTGTGGATGTCTACTCTGTCAGAAAGGGTCATTGGACTAGACTTGAGATTCTTCTACCTTATAGTCTATTCCTAAATAATGGGGTTTTCGTAGATGGGGCTCTGCATTGGTTGGTTAAGAAATGTTCCCACGATTCATTTATGATTATCGCTTTTAATTTAAAGGAAGAAAAGTTCTTGGAGGTGCCAACACTTATGGATAACTATGCTATGGGTTATAATCTTTTTGCCTTCGCAGGGTGTCTTTGTATGTGCAGTGATGCAGAGGAAGACAAGAATGTTGCTTGGATGATGAAAGAGTATGGGGTTAAGGAGTCTTGGACCAAATTCACTGTTAGAGGACCAAAAATGGTGTTCGATTTTTTACCCTTGTGTTTAATGAGTGATGACGATGTTGTTTTGGATGTGTACGATGAGAAGTTGACTGTCTACAATATGAAAGAGGATCAGTGGAGAGATATGATAGTTGATTGGAATAACTGCTAAGTTTTTACAAACTGCAACTTTCACAGATAGTCTTGTCTCTCCAATATTTGGCTAACTTTATAGCTTGATGCACTTATGCGAGGTGATGGTGAATTTTTTTTTATCAGTAGGAATAAGAAGGAGTTGTGAGAGGTATTCTTTATTTTAACAAAGACTTTTCCTATTCCCACAAAACAATTAACGAAAAAAAAAAAAAAAAGCTAACAAGTAAATCCTAACGGACAACTAGTACTGCCAAAGTGTCAAATGCCAATTGCCCAATCAGTCAATTTCTTTTTTCTTATGCTAAAAGTCTATATGACTTCACACTTAATGGAAACGGGGCCCCCATCAATCAAAATTTTTTTGTCCTCTTTAAGCTACCTGCGTCAGCACTCCCGCGTCAGCAATTTTTGACTTTGGCTTTTTTTTTTTTTTTTTTTTTACTTTTACAATATATAACTATTATACAAAATGGGGGCCCTCCACAAAGTGGGGCCTAAAGCAGCTGCTTTAGCTGCCTTAGGGGAGGGCCGGCGCTGTGCTATACTTAGGTATTCCAAGAACCTTTCCACGACTCCTGTGTCATTTTTAGTGTGTATGGTAGTTTTTAGTCTGGTACACTATCCTGCAGAAAATATATCGTATATTACGTGAAAAGTAAAAACTTGAATTTGTGGCTTTCATTTTGGGCATAGGTAGTCTTCAAAAGAATAGTTTCCAGATGTTCTGACTCTTCCTTGAATGATGAGTTAATCTCACAGTGTAGTAATGTATAATTATTGTGGCCACTTCCATTACCATTTTTAAGCAACTATCCATAAGAATATTATCCACCAGCTCTAAGTACAGAAATAACATTTGTGTACCTGCTTGATTGTATAACCTAATTTTCTGTAAGAAATTTTGTACTTTGATTTGTTGATCTTTTTAGAAAGTTAACCTAATAAAAGTAAACTTTTTACTTGGAAGTTGGAAGCAGGAAGAGTAGGAGAACAGTCATGATTGGCCCCTAGAAATGCAACTGGTTACACACTTTTCCAATTTGGAAAAGAAATGTGGATTAACAAAAAAATAAATTTAACTGGTTTAACAATGAACTAGCTGGAAACCGGGTCAAGATATTTGTGGTTTGAGATGATTGTAGAACCTGTGGAACCAGTCAAACTTAAAGAACTTGATAAGGAAAAAGATTTCTGGGCATTGTTATTGAGAATTTTACTTGGAAAATTGTTAAAGTTGTTCTGATACTAAGTTTTTAGAGGATAAAGAATGGAGAGAGAAGTGAGAGCATATACCGATTCCAGAGAGGTACAGCAGGGTCAACTTTGGGGCTATAGATGTATGGATATGTCCAAAGTAGTTGATTGATTACATATTTGTGCAATATTATTGTATGTATGTAGCACAAGTCAAGTTGTTATGAAGTGAGGTAACTTAATAACCTGATTGAAAGGTTATGCCCTAGTCTTCAGCTGATTGTTGGAGTGAAATAGTATTTGTGGAACACTTTGCTTATCTTAATGCTTTATGGTCATGTTCCAGAAAATTAAAATTGACAAAATGACATGGTATATAAATTTGCACTGTATTTTTGCTTGTACTTCAATGTTCAGATATAACCGTCCTACTAATTCATGCATTATCCTTTAGTTTTCAGACTTTCAAGAATGAAACCAACTGGAAGGATACAGAGGTTTAGTTATGCAACAGATAGAGCATCATAGTTCCATTACATTTTGGTGTTTAACATGCATTTTTCCTATTGCAGGGAACAAAATCGTGTAAAGTTTGGTATTGAAGAAATGAGGAAACTGATTCAAGCTGGATTCTCAGAAAAAAAAAATGTTGTTGAAAAATATCAATGAGCTTGGAGAAAAATTGGAAGCATATGACAATGCAGAGAAACATGGGTAAACTAAGTAGTTCAAAAGCAGAAGAGCATGGGGATGAGCTTTATATGCTTGAAGCTAGTCAAATGAAGGTTAAGATTGAGAATATGAATGAGTGAGAAGACGACTTGGAGCAAATTGTTTAGGTCTAAGTTGACAAACTTTTAAGTTGCTAATATTAGCCAATATTTTTACGGCTGTCTTTTAGGTACAACTTGTACAATACAATTGGACAAATTGAAACTTGATGTCATGCAGTTGCAATAGGTGATTTCTGCAAGTGGAAATTTGTTGTAACTTTTGTTTTTATGTTTGTTATCAATGAAAATGTTTACTTCTTTTGTTGCCGCCTTTAATATAACATTTGAAGTTGCTCTTGGACAAAGATAAGTGTCCAAATGTTCTTACTCTTCTTTGTGTAAGGTTTAGGGAGTGTATCTCCCAATGGCTTATGTATAATTAGTTACTTACTGTGGCCACTTTTGTTACTGTTTTTAAGCAACTATTTGGTAAAGTGTTAGTAGTATTTAGCTGGTCTAAATATATAGATAACAATTATGTTTTCTACCTGCTTGGTTGTATAATATTCAAGTTGTATGACTACAAAAACTAACCTTGCTATTCAATGTGTAGTGCTGGTTTTCATATGGGATGGCATATGCATTTATGTTACTTGCCACATAATACATTCGACTCTCGTTTTTTTTGCCTTGTGCTGGAATCAATCTGCTTCAGTGGAATAGAATGTTAAAAGAAGTGTGGACAAAGTCAATCTATTTCAGTTCCGAGGGTGTTACTACTTAATTAGGATTACCTATGAATAGGAGAGTTGTCCAAGTTGACTTGCATTTGCGTGATTTGCCTATTCTGAAGTGTATACACAGGCAGTACTGTAGCACCGTTAGGGGAAAAGGTCCCTTTTGATCAGACCCTCATACAGAGTTTATGGTTCAAATCTCAAGTTAGCTCTCAACATCATATGAATAGTATGATCTAAGTATGAGCATTTACATCAGGTCTTCCCATCTTGTGAGAGCAGGAAATATTTTCGTGTGTATTTCAGTATACAAATCTTTAGTATTGCAATGGTTTAGCATATCTGAAGTTCAAAAGCTTCAATGGCAAGCTCAGGGATAAATGGAGAAACCGAGGGACAAGCATAAGAGGAAATGAGACAATTATGGTATTCAGATGCAGAACATTTACCATACATGGTCAAATTTACTTGACTTTCGACTATTTTAATTAAATTATCATTCGGTATATTCCGAGAAAATAAACTGATTAGGTATATGGCTTCAGAATAGTTATTATACATGGCCAAATTTACTTGACTTTCAACTATTTTAATTAAAAAATATAATTCGTTACACTTTTGTGGCTGCTCGTTAAGAAAGTTAAAACTGAACGTGTCAACATACTTTGTGAAAATGCTCAAATTAAAATGACTCTACTTTAGTTATACATTAAATTACTTTATGTTATACTTGGTGATTGGTTATGACTAGTAATGAATTTACTCGACTTTTGACTATTTTTAGAACTTATCATTTGTTATATTTATTTACCATCAATTTATTTATCGTTTACTAATCATCTAATACTTGCCTTTAATCCTAATGGAGCCTCCTTGTTCTAGCACTTTTATTTATTCTAAAACATTGGGGTTCTGTCGCTTTAAATACATTTTGCCTCTTCTTCGAGTCTTTTTCACAAGAAAATACTCTTAAGTAGTTTTCTCCAACAATGGCAAGGAGCAAAGATGAAAAGGTTGGGCTACCTGAAGAACTCATAATTGATACTGTACTTTATCGGCTGCCTCCTAAGTCTATTGGTTTATTCAGGTGCGTTTCTAAGCAATTTTCTTTCAGACCCTCAATTCATTGAAGCTCACCTCACCATCCATGCCAATAAACAAGAAAATCTCATTTGCATCTCCCATTCTCACTCTCTTCACACTATCACTTTTAACCCTCAAAATGGAAATGATGGTTTTTCAAGAAACCTTATTTTTCAGCAGCTCCCTGACTACTGGAATAGAATTATTGGATCTTGTAATGGATTAGTCTTGGTGGTAGATAAGCAAGATATTATATTTTTAATTAACCCCACAACCTTATAGTACCATCAAATTCCTAATTTTCATTTGGCTCTTCCTGTGGATGATAGCTTTTGCATGTCGGGCTTAGGGTATGATTTTACTAGTGATGATTATAAGCTGGTTACTCTTTCTCAATATTATGATGATTATGCAATGAATATTGATAGTACTTTTGTGGATGTCCTACTCTGTCAGAAAGGGTCGTTGGAGGAGACTTGAGATTCTACCTTATAGTCCATTCCTAGGTTCTGGGGTTTTCGTAGACCGGGGCTCTGCATTGGTTGGTTAGGAATAATTCCCATGGTTCATTTTTAATTATGGCTTTTGATTTAAGCAATGAGACGTTTTTGGAGGTCCCAACACCTTCTACTATGGATAACACTGTTATGTGTTACTTATTATCTTATGGCCTTTAGACTTTAGAGGGTGTCTTTGTATGTGCACTGATGTAGAGGAAGACAAAAATGCTGTTTGGATGATGAAAGAGTATGAGGTTAAGGAGTCTTGGACCAAATTCAGTGTTACAGGACCAAAAACAGTGTTTGATTTTGTAATTGTACCCTTGTGTTTAATGAGTGATGACGATGTTGCTTTGGATGTGTACAACGAGAAGTTGACTGTCTACAATATGAAAGAGGATCACTGGAGAGATATGATAGTCGATGGACTAACTGCTAAGTTTTTACGAGCTGAAACTTTCACGGAGAGTTTTGTGTCTCCTATGTTGGCAAGGGAATTGAGGGATACTTTATTGCTTGGCGCACTTCTCCTGAGATGATGATGTACTTAGGTATTCCAAGAACCTTTCCATGATTTCTGTTTTACTTTTAGTGCGTATCGTATGTTTAGTCTAGTGCACTATCCTGAAGAAAATATAGTGTATTACATGAAATAGAAAAACTTGCATTTTTGGCACAGCCGGTCTTGAAAAGAATAGTTTCCAGATGTTCTGACTCTTCGTTGAATAATGAATTAATCTCACACAGCAATAATGTATAACAATTCTGGCTGCTTAGGTTACCGTTTTTAAGCAATTATCGATAAGAATGTTATCCACCAGCTCTAAATACAGTAATAACATTTTAGTTGTCTACCTGCTTGATTGTACAACCTAATTTTCTGTATGGAACCATATACTTTCATTTGTTGATCTTTTCGAGAGTAAAAGTTGGAAGCAGTTGTATAGTGATTCGATTTCTTTCGTGTGACTCTTGTGTGGGTATAGTGCAACTGATTTTATTTGTACAGATTAAAAGTTGTATGGAAGTGGTATTGGGATTTTTCTGAACTCTCTCGGTGTCATATGGAAGTGGTATTGGGATTTTTCTGGACTCTCTCGGTGTCATATACTGGTGGTTTGAAAGACTTTATTATAGAAGGTAAAAATTTTTAGTTTGGCTTGCCATTTCGGCTTCTTCTGAATGCAGATTCTTGATCAATTTCGATGTTCAAATGCAAAACAACCGTAATAAAGTGACAAAATGCATAAAACTGTGTTAGCAGATAAGCAAAGATTTGAAGCAAAGACAACATATAAAGCCTAAGAGAATACCTAGACAGCGGATGATGGATTAGCACTTGAATTTGGACATTATGACAAACTGTATGCAGATTCTAAAATATTGCTCGAGTACTTTATGTAGCAGTCGAGACAAGGATTTTGGTCGAATACCAATGCTTGTTCACGCAGGAGATGTGTAGTTCGATATCAGTGAGGAGTGATAAAGATGTTATGTAAGGAATAGGTTGTGTTGTGCAACAGAAAGGGAGGCTGGTTTTTATTGAACACCAAGATCTTGAGTGTATTTGTCATCTTTCCTCACAAATTTGTGTGTCATGATGCTTGTAAGTCTTTGAAAAAAGATACTCAATGTCTTTTATACTTGCCAAAAATTGCTGTAATTCAATATTTGCACCTACATTCTTTGATGGTAAGATTTTGTTGTGAAGAGATCGAACCCGATATGCTTTTAAAGCGAAGAGTACAAAAGGATCCATTGGGCAAGAACCAAAAAGTGAGATTTCAAGTGCACACTTTTTGAAGTGAAGCATGCAATTCACAACACTAAAAGAACACCAAATATTTACAGTAATGTAATAATCAAATTGTAGTTAAAAAGCAACTAACTACAGTATCATGTATACAATAGTAACATTTATCCAACTTCAGATTCAAAGAACTAAATGCGTCTTGTTAGGATCACTTTACTGGGCCATTGTTTGAAGATCACACACTTCTATTAAGCACATGGCTTCATTCACACTTCTATTAACCACATAGTAGCTTCACCAATGAAGCGATTACCCACTCTGCTTTGCATCGGTTCATCACTTTAAGCATCAGCTTTTAATAACATTGCGCCCACCCTAACCCCAGACTTATCTGTTCCTTACAATGCCACAAACTACCAAATTGACACTTTGTTCTATGCCTTGCACAGGAATGAATCCGCTTCTGTGGAATAGAATGTCTAATGTCATAGAAGTGTGTACAGAATCACAGTGCCCTTGATTGCAAACTTCTCAAACAAAAGAATATCCAAAGGTGTTGCTCCTTACTTATGATGTTACAGAATGGATAAATAACCTGAGTAACACTATGTATGCGCATTTAACAGGATGTCACATCAAGTCTTCTCATCTTCTGAAAGCAGGGGATATTATCTTTGTATTGCTGTAAACGAAATTTCAGATTTTGTAATGTTCTATCATAATTGGAAACAATTGTGCTAGTTCTCTTATTTATCTTTCGTAGATAACTAGATATTGCTTGTGTCATAAATAGTACCCAGTCAGCTCTCTGCACCAGTTACTGCAATTAATTAGCAAGAGCTATGACTAGTGGCATGGGTATGCTAATAGATAGATAATCTTCCAGACCTTGAATAGACAAAAACAGTAGGCTTCCTTCTTCAATGAGTCGAAAACAGTCTTGCCAAACTAATTGACCCTAAAAAGTGTTGATCAAGTAAAGCTGGCACAATGGTAAGAGTCAAAAATTGCATGCAAGTATTTATATCCTTAATCGTAGACAGATGATGGGCTAGCATCTTAATTACGTGAATGATATTAAGTGAACACGAAATAAATGAAGTCACCTACTTAGGTCACTATAATGGAGAACGAAATCGATAGCAAAGACAAACCATCACTGTTACAGCATGCTGGTTCAGGCAATGGCTCTGGTTTTGTTGGTGAATGAGCAAAGATTATACCAGACCCCACAACATTAGAATTCAGGGAGAAAAAAAAAAGCAAGTTCTTCCCCTATAGATATTGAGTTACTGTCCCGGATGCTAGTTATAGCATGCATGAAAAGGATATGATCCTATTTTGAAAGTACACTATCTTTATGTTTTCTTACTTCTATTATATAGCACAGACACTTCCATTGATCTCTATTTTTGTAAGATGGATACTTGAAGGTGGCTGGAGGATACTCCATATATATATGATCTTGCTGGTATCTGAAGTTCAGAGGAAATTGAACACATCTCAACAGCATGAACTCCAAGTCCCGAGACTAATCCATATGTTTGTGCTAGACTTCCAAGAAGCTTGGCCCCCAAAACAGAATGTTTAGACACATATCCTAGGGCAAGATGATAAGCAATTCTAGTTTATTATGCTACACCTAGTTAGAAGTGTATACACATTTGAAACTTTACCCAGTGGAAAAGCTCACAAGAGAACCAACTTCTCTTAACATAGCACGACAGGAAAGCCAAAAGGCGACTTACCCCTTGAAGACTACCAAAATAGATCATAAAGTTCTTCCATGCCAAGTTGATAGTTATTCTCCCATCACAGGACTGTAATTGAGGTGAACCAACTATGATGCAGCTGGGCAAAGACTCTGAACTCACTTACACTACATAACTGAGCAGATTGCATGTCTCACTTCCAAAAGTGGACAGCTCACTTTGGAGATGTTTCTATGACTTCCCCATCAAACAAATTCAGTAGGGCTTGATTCCATAGCACAATTAAACCACCAATCAATCAATCAATTAACTACACTTTAATCCCAGACTAGCTAAGGTGTTATGTGAACCCTCTATATCCAGGCCGTTCTGTTTGCACCCATATAATTTCAATCTCAATAAAAATATAAAAGAGAATAATCTAAAGGCTGAAACTAAAAAGTTCTCCTAGCAAACATGGCATGATTTTCTAAAAAGTTACAAGATAGCTAGACCAACACAAATCTTATGTATAATCCCTAATATTATTCAAATCAAGGGGTCATATGCTGCTAATTATTTTTCCACTTTGAGAAGCAAGCATTGTGCAAACTGCAAACCCTGTCAAACAAGGGCAAAGCCAGATAGCCGAACTTGACTTGCCCAAACTTACATGAGGAACTTCGTGTAAAGTTCCTTTATTAGTGATGAAATTTCACAAATTAAGGAGAAATTTATCAGAGGTTCACAGTTTGAAAAACATCTATCATGTAGATTCATTTGGGTGGGGGCATAAAGGATGACTCTAACCCTCTGTCCTTGTTGGAAATGTGAAGCTTAGATATCTCAGGTACTACAATTTCCCATTCTCTATTTCACCAGGACCTAAATATAACTTCCTACGCCAATGTTCAAGGCTTTAAGGATATCTTGCTCCATCACGCTTCTCTCTAACACATCTTTGCTTTAGAGTTCCATTGCAAGATAAACTTAATGCAAATATGGAAGCATTAAAAACTATTTAACCAAGACGGTTCAGTATAATGAACTATGTGCAGCAGAAAGAATCCATCACCAAGACAGTTCAGTACAATGAACTATGTGCAGCAGAAAGAATCCATCCTGTGGTGGCAACCGATACTAAATGAGAATTAAGTAAAGATTACAAAATCAAAGAAGGAACAATGCACTAAAGCCAATGCCTCCAAATCACAATGACAACCAAAAATGAGCAAGGAGAAATAAATATGAATTAAATTATGCCTTCCATTGAAATTTATATAACTTAAAAGATTATGTCACAAAAACACTATGACAAATGAAGGAATACAATAACCAGTGCTCTAAGACAGGCATAAATAACAAGTACATCGTGGCACATATCGTGATTAAGTGGTACACAAAAATTTTAAGGTAAAAAGGGCATCCAAATCTTGACTTTAACACATCCCTTTGATGTTCATTCAAGATGATACCTTGACAGCTTTAAATGGTGGGTGAAGTAAACCAAGCTCATCATTCACCTCAAGTGGATTGCTTGTTTCATTTCGTGTTCTCTTCACTCTCCTACTACCAAGTGATTTATGAGTGAATCCATACATCTGCAGGATCTGGTTGTCACCAAAGTTGAATGCGCGATCCATTTGCTTCAAGCATCTCTCTACTGAATAATCTCCAAACTTTGCACACGGCTTGCAACCGACAAAGTGAGTAACAAGTGGCCACCTATGATCACCAAGACCAGGGTGGTAATTCTCAATCATCTCTTCATATTTATCCACCAAAATACCCCAGTAACCGTGCAGGTAATAAGCACTCTCAAGATACACCTTATCACCCCACCTCTCCTTCTGAGTTCCCAATATATACACCATAGCAGACTGATCATCAGCTTCAAACACTGGTCTATCTTTAAGCTCCCGAGTAAGAAGCGCCCCGGCTTCCTCCCTAATCTTTCCTTTTGGCCCCATAGGTGCCCAAACATCAAGCAAATCCAAAGCCCATTGAGTATTCCTCAACAAGAAACTACCAGTATTCAAACCAATCCAATTCTTCTCATCATAAACCATATTATCCCAACCATGCATCACAAGATTAGCATCTTTATACCTCTCCCAAGGCAACTCAAAAGCCATATCAGTAAACATAGCATCACTATCCATCCACCACAAGAACTCAACCTCAGGATGTGATAACAAAAGCTTCCGAATCAACGGCAATTTAGCCCAAAAACCAGCCATTTCAGCATCAAGCAAAGCCATATTATAAAAAATCTCAATACCATGAAGCCTACAATAATCAATCTTGTTCTTTATACTTTTCAACAAGTAATGATCACCAACAGGATTTTCACATGGTTTAGGTGATGAACCAGTAACTAACAACACCCTAGGCTTATTAGGTCCAAGAAAATTATTAAAGTTTGGATTTTTTTTCAACCACTCAGCTCTTTGTTCATCCCAATCATCTATCTTAGGACCAATACTATAAGGTTCATTAGGATCTCTCTTAAACTCAGGCACACCATCATCTTCATCAACTAATATCTTCTTTAAATCAAAATTAGCATAATTATTATTACTACTAGCACCATTATCAGTTGTTGTTGTTTCTTCCACCTGTTGGGCTTCTTCAAGAACGCGTCTGGGCTCCACGCGCTTGCGATAATAGCTAAAAGTGTCACGAATCTCTTTCAAATCTTGACCAGGTGTACCAAATTTACCAGCACCCAAATTCCCTCTAAGGACAATAACTGTAAGAAACAAACACAAGAATGTAAGTTTCCCATTCCTTACAATTCTCCTTATTTGCCATGCTCTACGTGCACTCAAGAATCGATCTAACATCTTTTAAATCTTCAATACCAACAACCTTAAATGGATTAAAAATCAAATCTTGGTATCAAAAAAGGGATAAAAATCAAATCTTGACAACAAATTGGTCTAAATATGCAAAGTTTGGGAAATTGGGTGTTTAATAATGGAGATTTAGACAAGATCTGATGTGGGTTTATGAGGAAAAAAGGTGTCGGTGGAAGAGAGTGATTTTGAGGAAAAATAAGGTAGATTTGTAAGAATGGAGATGAAGATGAATAATATGTACGTACTTTGTTATCATTCCGACAAGATTTTAATACAAAAATAATATTATATATATACAAGTAAAGTTATTTATTACTACCAATTTATAGTATAAAAAGAGGGAGCATAAAGTAATTCCCGTACATAAGCTTCATTCAAAGAATTAAAAGGTTGTGATATATACAGTCTAACTTAATACAAGTATCAATAATTGTTTTAAAACTTAAATTCACCTATAGATCACACGAATACGAATACAATACCAATTGTTCCAAAATTTCCCATCTACTAACTCATAATATATTTTAGTTATCTGTGTAAATGATTTTGTTGAATTGATTACAGTCTGGAGGATACTACGCGTAGTGGGAGAGTAGTGCTGTGTTGTTTCCTTTTTACATTTTTTCCAATTTTATTTCTTTGTCTGGTTGCCAGCAAGTTCTAATGTTCTATAGTTAGGTTCACATCGAAGTAGCGTACATAATACATTTGTCTTTCCAAGTTTGTGACATACGTATTTAAGGGCATCTTTGAGCAATTTTAGATAAATAGAATTTAGTTTCTTCCCCAAAGTATTATTTTACTTTAAATGAAAATGTCTGTCTAATTATAAGGAGATTATAGAGCAATAATAAGGCAATAATAACATACAAAAATTATTATGTAGTGAGCTATAAATGTAAAGATTTTTTATGGTAAATGATATGTAGATAGTACACATATATATTGTAATGGTATAATATATTTGAGTTTTACTATTGTCGGTAGTTAATGCATGTCTTTGTTTTAACTTCATTCTATTTAAATGATGATCACAAAAAATTTAACTTATATGTGTCGATAATATTAAAAATAATGTAATCATGACTTCTAATATACAGAGCATTTTTTGTAGTCTTAAAACACAATAAATACAAGCAATACTAAAAACCATATAAGCTAAGTGTTATAAAAATATGTTAATTTTTCAAGGAATAACATTGGGTTGTCAATTGGACAAGGAATGGCAATAGTACTAAACTACTAATAATAATTTTACATCGTATTCAAACAAATTAGAATCAGTTATATGAATATTTTTTATACATATTGTTTCATTTAAATTCGTTCTAGTTTAATATTATGATAAAATAGTTAATTCGAAAAACACAAGAATTTTCTATATTTTTTTGTATCAATGTGTGAACCTTTGACAAGATTTAAATTTTTGCTAACATTCATAGATGAGGACGTTTTTCTCAAGTTTAACCATCATGTTTATAAATAGTGTTGATTTCGTATTCGACATGTGCATGTCTGCATACGACAACAACAAAATCTCGTAAGTAGGTATGACGAAAGATGCAGAGTCTGTTTGACCAAGCTGCAAAAAACTGTTTATTTTGAAAAGTAGTTTTATCAGAAGTACTTTTTAGATAAGTACTTTTGTAAAATAAGCATTTTGTGTTTGACCAACTTATTTGAGAAGTATTTTTCTAAACAATTTGTGTTTGGATAACTTTTACAAAAAGTACTTTTGACTGTCAAATTACGAAAAAGTGCATTATTAAGATTTATTATGCGACTAATATTATTTAAATGTATCAATTTTAAATATTTTTTCAATAAAAAAGTTAATTCAATATTTTATTTTCATTTAGTTTAAATATAAAATATAAAAGAAATATATACTATGGTTTTTAATCAATAGAAATAATAAGGTTACACCAAATGAGGGAAGCAAAAAATAAAGTTTTATTTATATTTAATAAATATATTGGTTAAAATAATTAAATATAGTATGGTAAATAAATATTTTTGGTAAGGATATTTTTGTTTTAAAAAATTAATAAACAGTTTTTGCTTCTACTTCTGGGGAGAAGCAGAAATTTGTAGCTTCTCCCCAACAGCAGAAAAGCTGCATCTGCTTCTTCTCAAAAGTAATTTTTTCTTTTGGCCAAACACTTTAAAATTCTTCAAAAAAGTTTTTTCCTTGAAAAAAAAAATACTACTTCTGAGAAGCTTGGGCAAACAAGCTAGTAACGTATGCAGTTATTTTCCTTACTTTGTAAGACGTGAGACTACAGATATCATTTCCTACTAAAAGTTTCTTATATACTGTAGCTCTTAAAAATCTTTGCAACAAAGATAAATGAATCTCAACCGTCCGTCTCAGTAGTAGATACGAGAGCCATGAATTAGGGGAGAACTCACATGGATTAGACTTAATTCGGTTGATGGGATCTTGTGGATCTAAGTCGTCTGTTATTGGAACATGCATCACAGGCATGTCAACATGATATTGTGCACTAGTCAATCGAATATTCTAATTGATTCGTGGCAGCATAACTAATTTACAAAAAGAAAATGAATTCAAAATGCACCAAAAATTAGTGTGGTGACAAGTTTTATACAGTTCTAGAAGAGGATGTATTTCCACCGTCTAAATTTTCTTGACATTTGGAGGGCCAGCTTATTTGTTTTACTTCATTTGTTTTTTTATTGTTGGTTAACGTGGGCTCCACTATTTGTTTTATTGAAAAGAATAGTGAGGATAGTAGGAATTGGAATGGATTTTTGGTAGGCCAAAATGTTAGTAATGGAATACAACTACTATACACGCAGAACTCATGGCTCTATTGCATGGACACAAAATATGCAAAAGATGAGCTCGCAAAGCTTGAAAACAGAACCAGAATTCTTGAGAGGACTATGGCCAAAGCACTGTGGTTGCCGCTAAGGGTCGGCTCTAGTTCAAGACTTAAAGCTTTTCTAAGTCTTAAAATTACTTCTTACCATTAATAAAACGTTTTAAATTCGAAGTATTTTTCATTCGATTGAGATTATATGGATGAGTGGGTAGATTACTACTATAAATTTTCTCTTCGCTTAGTACTTTTACCTTCGTAATTTTCTCACTCGTAGATTCATTTCCTTTTGATAGATCCATAGATCATATAGTAACTTTGTTATCTTAAATAAATGTGATTCTTATAAAATTATAAGTTCAAAATATTGTATCAAAATCTGACTTTTGAACACTAATTTCACTGAAACATCTCTACTCGTCTCAAGCTTTTCACATATAGATTTTCTTCCCACTCGATATTTGTACCTATTAGAGTTTTTTTTTAACTCCAGTTACGATAATATCTTCCTTTTAACAAAAAAAAGAAAAAGAAAAAAATGAAGCAAGAGTGCCCACACTATTCTTTCACACTTGAAAAAGGATAAATGAGTGAAATTATCTCGCTTTGATTTTTTTTTTTTTTAGTATCAAAAAATCCAATGTGTTCGTCCAAAAATGGTTAAATTGCATATGTTGATAACTTGATAGTACGAAATGCAAGTTTACATGCATGTGTCTAATAAAAAGTGCCACTTTATTACTACAAAGATCTAATAATATTTCAGTCGGTCTTACATTATGGTATATATGAAAACGACTTCAATAAAAAGATAATTGGTCAAGCAGTGACGTTTAGTTCAAATTTAAAATAACAACCGGCGAAGAAATGAAGTTTCTGTTGTCTAGTTGACATTAATTAATTACTACTAAATAGGACCACATGCATGCAAATTATTATGTTTCTAATTTATGTGGACCGTTGATTGCCTACTTTTTGTAGATCAAATATCTAATCAAAAATTACTATTTTCAATATACTAGTATATTATTACCTGCGACTGCCAAAAATTAATACCGCGTTCGAACAATTTTGAGAATTTTACTATTATGAAAGTGCCAAAAAGAAATTATCTTTAGTCGATAGTAAATTAAATTGACAAACAACAAGTTTATGAGTTTCCTTTGTGTATTTCTACTTTATGATGGATTTGTCTTGTTGGAGTATTTTAGCTAGTAGGCTGCCCTAGTTTTTCTCATCTTCCACAGTTGCTCCCAAACGCACACGAAGTATACGTGGTCGACAAGCAATAAAGTATTGAATCGAGTATCGTTCCCACGAGGACTAGTGTTAAAAGACCTTGTACAGTTTCCCCCTACTATTCAGCTATGAGGGAAAGGGAGTGAAAAGTATTCCAACTATATTGAGTATCATACAGACTTTCCAGTGAGTAGAGGGGAAGATAGTGACTATATTCTAGTAAACAATTTCCTAAAAACTATTCAGTGATCTTTTTCAATAGTGGTTGTGATTTTTACTAACTAAAGGAAATAATTAAAAAGAATTAACTGAAGTCAAGTAATAGGGGGCAAATTATGGGTTGTTATCAATAATGCAGAAACAGTCCAGGGTCAGAGCTACAAACAATCCAGTTGAGTTTTCCAACTGATTCTACTTCTTGATTTCCTAGATTGCTAACTAACATGTTAATTATATTCGTGAAAACCTGTCGATTCTTCACAAGTCTACGCAAGCTACTCTAACGCCTATATTTCTATGGAATTAAATCACATGCATGCATTAAAGAACTCTGTATTTAGCTAAACAAGGCGAATAGGTATATGTCTATCCTACCCGCAAATCGCTTCCATGATGCCTAGGTTCACAATTAAGCCCTATTCTTTCTTATTTGCATCCACAGGTTCTCTCTGTCGAGTTCAACTTGTAAACCGTAGATAGTGTTCAATTATCGGGCCCTAATAACCAAACAATTAGGCTCAAGAAAGAATAAACAATCCATAGTGGTAAATCAATAGGTAGAAATCAACTTTCATGTATTTGCCCTAACTCTAGAACGAACAAACTATAGAATTAAGGAGAAGAATAAGAGAAAGAGAGAAAGAACTTGTTTAGAAGACATCTAGGGCTCCTCTGCTCTCCTCCACGTCCAACCTCCTTAAAAACCTAAATTATAATGTATTTATAATGTTTACAAAGTGCTAGGATAAGTTTAACCAAAGCCTAAACTAAGTTGGAAAAGTTGGGGTCGCTGAACTAAAAGGCACAGGGCAAGCGTCGCATGGCTCATAGCATTGCCACAACAGTGGTGCTCAAATCTCCAAAAGCTTTCTCTGGGCGTCGCATAGCTCATAGCTTCTGGATGTCGCGCGCTATACGGAAGGTGTTGCATGGCTCATAGCATCTGGATGTCGCGCGCTATACCCTTGACACGACCCTTTTACACTTAAAAGAAAAACTATTTAGTTTTAAAGAGGTTGTGACGGTGTTGATAGGTACACGAATTATTAGAGATTACGGAGTCGCCACTTGACAAGTTAAAGGTGTGCCAAGTCACCAAAGTGGTGTACCTAGAACACCTATGACTCGTAAATGGTCTGCGTCAGAGTTCCGGATAAGGATCTCGGTTGACTCGTGGGAAGGTGTTAGGCACCCTCGAGTCCTGTGTCAAGCACAGTTGCTTTTATTGACGCATTTCGACTCTTTAAATTGTTTGTATGTTTGCCTTTGTTTGTTTCGCTTTGATTTGATATTAATTTTGTTCGTTCAAATGAAAACTCAAATCGAATATAATCGCGCGAGAACTTCACTCGTTCAAAATCTTTCGACTTAAATCAGTTAAATCGCGCAGGTACTTCACCCATTCGAAATCTCCTAATTTGAATGAGTCTCAAGTGGACAATTCATTATTCGTCTTACTTGATCAAGTACTATTTAAGTTTCATCTTATCTTAAAGGTTTGCCTTCGGCCTATATAGTTGCATGTACATCTTTGATAAATTATTGACAATTGCCATGTTGCGAAATTTGTTCAAATTAAGAACTAATTTGTTTTGCTTAAACCAACCAAATTAATTACGAAAAAGAAGCGTCGTTGCCAAATTATCCTCACAAAATTCTGCCTTTTCACAACTTTTTGCACTTAATAGCCCCCATTAGAACTCTTTTCAAAGTGGTCTCAGTTTCACAAGTTATCAACGTTTTTCTTTGGATTTAATCTTAAACTTCTAAAATGGCTGATTTTAAACAAACCTTGAAAACAGATAAGTATCCAAACTATAAAGATACAACAAATATGCCTTAAAACATAAACGTAGCAAAAGTTAAAGATTGCCGATTTCTCTTATTCTTACAGGTGACAAAACAACATCATACATCATATATAAACATAAAAAGGGAGAGTTCTTTTGTGGTCCTCACATACTGTTTTACTAAATCCAACAATGAATATATTTAAAAAAAAATACAAGATTCAAGAGTAAATGTACCTAATGTAGTGTAGATTTCCTCAAGCTTACAATAGGAATGAGATCCCATTTGCTAGTATACACCGAACAATAACATCAAACGCCAACTGCAGCAGCAACAACCATCACCCTTACACTTAACCTTAACTCTTAAGCTTTCACTCTTTTTTTTTTTTCTTAATATTTCAATTCTTACTCACTCTTTTCTTCTCTTACTTTTTCTCCCTCGGATCTGAAATTTTAACAAGTGTTGGAGGAGTATTTTTTTTCAGATCTTCTCTCTCATTTTCGTGTGTTACCAGATGCTCTTTCAAGAGAAAGAAGTCTAGCTTTTTTTTTAGCTTTCTTGTGTGTGTCCCTGTGTGTGTGTTTCAGCTCCTCTTGTTTTCCAGATCTCTGTTGGTGTGTTCTGTAAAGAGAGAGTTGGTCTGTTTTTTTAAGAGAGATAGATAGATCCCCCTTTTACTGATGAAAGACCTCTATTATATAAAGGAGAGGGATGCAAAATGGGGGGAACATAAGGTAAAAATTGGGGGGAAAAGAGCTGTTGGGTGCCAAGACCCAAGCTCATAAATGCAAAATCTGAAATTTTCCTCTTTCATGCTATGTTTTTCACCAACCCAAAAAGAGGGACAAAAGCTATCCTATTTTTGGCTTTCCTCTTGTCTTACTAGCTGACTATTTGATTCCCTTTCTTTAATTTTTTCAGGCTTTCCTGAACACTAAACTAAACTAAAATTTCAAAACCAAACCTAAACTAAATGATCTGCCCAAAAGCTAATCAGACTTGAACTAAACAAGCTAGACTCACTAGTCTATTCTCTATGGACTTAAAATCACTGCTCATTTCTACATACAATTTTAATGCTAAGACATGAACAAGCAAAAGTCTTATAGGCAAGAAATCAGACAAAGCTCCATTTGGAAGAGCAAAATAAGTTCTCAGAAGCATCAACAAGCACAAGCACAAGCACGCTTTCACTTCCATAATTTGGACATTGAACAGACATACAATACAAGCTCTACATGGTAGACAATAAATATGGACAAAATAGAGGAAACGATGAATGATTCTAGGCAAATGAAAGAGCTACGATTGGATCGGATACATTACGCCAAGAACATGCTAAAGCAGACACCAATATATTGAACAATTTTACAACTTAAAGACTACATTTTGATCATTTGAAATAGAAACAAAGACTATGTATACACGATTAACATACCAGACAAACTACAATTGATGTCTGAACAACAAGGTAATAGGGAATACACAATGATTTTCCATATGCCAATGCCAAACAGTTGAAAACCATTTCACAACCAAAGGAAAAATTTATCCAAGGCATAAGAATAAATAAAGAGAATAGAAGTAACAATTCCAATCTAACCCGCTGCCACACAAACGAATCCGCCAAGTTGACTGCGAAAACAAACTGCCCTTGCGTCGACATCAATGCTTTCAACGTGCCAGCTCCACCGCGTACTCATAATCAACCACCAATGAACAAAAACACCAGTTGAATCAATTACGCCACTGCCTCTATTGTAACATCGCTGCCAAGCTACCCGAGATCATAGCTCCAACACTGCTTATCGCCATCGCTACTCATCTCAAACTCTACTGCCTCATCGCCTAAGGATCACCACTATCCTCATCTAGGCTGCCTCGACATCCATAATCAAACAGCCTCCACAGCATATCATCACAAACAACCTATCACTAAGTCAAAATCACAGTCCCTTAGCCTCGCCATCGCTGCAGCATCGTCATTGTCAACACGACCCTGCTCGACCCGAGCCTACTGCCTCGCCATTCCTGTTTCATTTGAATTATCACTGCCCGGCCTACGTTGCATCCCTAGTGTATTGCTTCACAGTAGCACAATCATCACAGTCTCACAAAACAAACATCCCCGTCGTGGCCTCAAATCTCTACCACCAAACTACTCACTAATAATCATCACATCCTCTCCGTTGTTTGACACCCTGTCGAATAAACCCAGTTCATGCTTAAGCAATTCGGATCTGTTCCCTTCTTCTTCTAGCGGAAACGATCCCATTTGGGGGTCGTTTCAGCTAGAAAAAGGAAAGAACGGATAGAGGAGAAAGAGAACAGTGTGTACCCATGTAAAATCACCAAAAAAAAATGAAGAAACTCAACGGAAAAGTTTTTGGCCGTGTTTCAAACCTCGATTCATGTTGATGCCTTGAAATTTTGGGGAAACCGAGGCCAGATCGAGGAAGAGGAGCTCGAGGCGGTTATGGGGATGTAAAATTTGGCCTGAGACGATTGATCGCCGCCGTCGCCGGTGGTGTACAGCGGCGGAACCTGGCGGGGTCACCATTTAGTGAAAGTTTTCTTTAAGTCTTGGAAATATTGAGAAGAAATGACTGAAATAGAAATTTTTTTGCTTTATACTAAGGACATTGAGCTGGGTCAATGGGATATTGGGCTGGACCATTCTCTTTTCAATTGCATTAGCCTAATGGTTATTAATTCAATTTCTATCCACAATTCAACAAACTTTCAACCTAAACAAGTTTAGACACACATATAATCATAGTAAACACTTAATCACATCATAAACATATTTCTCAGTATTTTTGGTATTTTCTACTCATTAATAAACTAAAAGTGGTTAAATAAAAGGGTAAAAATATATCAAAATCACATGATAAGTAACACAACTATTTTATGCAATTTTTGTATTTTTGGTGCCAAAATTAGGTGATTACAGCTGCCCCTCTTTGTTCGAGAACACGAAGAGTTTTTGGACAAAGACGTAATCGAAAGCTAATTTTTGCTTTTTCGGTTCTAACCGAGAATACGCTTGCAAAATGGTGACCGTACCTTGACGTTTGGTCCTAACCAAGGACAAGGCTACCTACATATCCCTGGACTAAGGAATCAAGTCAGTATAGTTCCTCGAGTGCGGTAGCTGGGGACTACCGCATTCAAACAGACACTAGACTCACAGGGGCTCACACTAAATGCTACCAAACATACTAGGACTGACTCGAGATACTTCTAGACACCTAAGGGGACTGACTACTAAACACTTCTAACACACTAGGGTTGTCGCTGCTGGTCGCTGGTTGCTTGCTGATTGGCGGTCATTGCTTTACAAAGAAAATAAAAGTACAATATTGAAAATGAAAAGTTATAACTCCTACTCTAAGTCTTCATGCTTCCCGAGAATGAGCCTCTTGGTTCTTGCCCTCCTCAATTGCTGAAAATAAAACCTCCGATCTTGATTCAGGTGGTCTTGCTCTTGTAGAAAATAAAAGCCACCGATCTTGGTTCAGGTGGGTCTTTCCTCTTTATAGAAATGGATTCCCTCGTTCTTCAGGTGGGCGCCTGGAGTTCTTGAAATGAATTCTCTCATTCTTCAGGTGGGTGCCTGAACTTCTTCAAATGAATTCCCTCATTCTTCAGGCGGGTGCCTGGACTTCTTTACAACTACTCCCTCATTCTCCAGGTGGGTGCCTCGACTTTTTAAGACTACTCCCTCATTCTCCAGGTGGGTGCCTCGACTTCTTTAAAGTACTCCCTCATTCTCCAGGTGGGTGCCTCGACTTCTTTACAACAACTCCCTCATTCTCCAGGTGGGTGCCTCGACTTTCTCTGAACTACTCCCTCATTCTCCAGGTGGGTGCCTCGACTTCTTTACAACTATTCCCTCATTCTCCAGGTGGGTGCCTCGACTTTCTCTGAACTACTCCCTCATTCTCCAGGTGGGTGCCTCGACTTTCTCTAATACTACTCCCTCATTCTCCAGGTGGGTGCCTCGACTTTCTCTGAACTACTCCCTCATTCTCCAGGTGGGTACCTCGGCTTCTCAAACTACTCCCTCATTTCTCCAGGTGGGTGCCTCGGCTTCTCAAATTACTCCCTCATTCTCCAGGTGGGTGCCTCGACTTTCTCAAAACTACTCCCTCATTCTCCAAGCGGGTGCCTCGACTTCTCAAAACTGAATTGCTTTATAAAGTTTGCTTTTGACTTGAAAGTTAAAAATGCTGCTTTGACGAACTTTGATTGAAATGCCGAAATTGCCGCTTTGACGGGATTTGACTTAAAAGTTGGAATTGCTGAAACTTGAAATTGCCGCTTTGACGGGCTTCACTTGAAAATTAAAATTGCCGCTTTGATGGATTTTGACTTGAATGCTGAAATTGCCGCTTTGACGGGATTTGACTTGAAAATTGAAATTGCCGCTCGGGCGGATTTGACTGTTGAAAACTTGAAATTGCTGCTCAGGCAGGCTTTGACTCGAAAGTTGAAATTGCTGCTCGGGCAGGCTTTGACTCGAAAGTGGAAATTGCCGCTTTGACGGGCATTGACTTGAATGTTGAAATTGCCGCTCGGGCGGGCTTTGACTGTTGAAAACTTGAAATTGCTGCTCGGGCAGGCTTTGACTCGAAAGTTGAAATTGCTGCTCGGGCAGGCTTTGACTCGAAAGTTGAAATTGCCGCTTTGACGGACTTTGACTTGAATGTTGAAATTGCCGCTTGGGCGGGCTTTGACTGTTGAAAACTTGAAATTGCTGCTCGGGCAGGCTTTGACTCGAAAGTTGAAATTGCTGCTTGGGCAGGCTTTGAATCGAAAGTTGAAATTGCCGCTTTGACGGGCTTTGAATTGAATGAAATTGCCGTTTTGACGGGCTTTGACTTGAAAGTTGAAATTGCTGCTTTGACGGGCTTTGACTGTTGAAAACTTGAGATTGCTGCTTAGGCAGGCTTTGACTTGAAGGTTGAAATTGCCGCTTTGACGGGCTTTGACTTGAATATTAAAATTGCCGCTTTGACGGGCTTTTCCTAGAATGCTGAAATTGTTGAAACTTGAAACTGCCGCTCGGGCGGACTTTGACGTTGAAAGCTTGAAATTGCTGCTCGGCAGGCTTTGATTTGAAATTTTAACTGCATCTTGAAATCTGCATATACTTTGATGATCTCTTTCATGGTACACTCCTTGGTGTGTCATTCTTTATGCCGATGTAAAATATTGGGCTCCAATTATCAAGGTTGGTCCTGACTTGCTTTAGTACAATTATGAAACTTATAAACGATCTTTGCAAACTTTCTATTGCTCGAAAAGAAAGTAGAAAATACGATAAAAGGTGAAGGGAAGAATTTCAAAAGGAGACATTGAATTATCGATGTCTCCAGAAAAAGAAAGACTTATCTGGAGGTGAAATAACGACCTTATTAAATATGACATGCATTTTGGAATCCACTCTTCGTCCGTTCACACGATCTGTCCCTGATTTTGCTCTCATTCTTCTAATCTTGCTTGATGGAAAATCTAACGACCCTCATTCGACTAGTAGTGCCCTTTCGGATTTTCACCGACTAGCCTCTCTCTTTGTTCTTTTAACTCACTATTTTCTTGTAGTGCCTTTTCAGGTTTTCACCGACAAGACTTCATTTTTTTTTCCTTTTTTTTTTCTTTTCATTTCTGTCCTTTTTTTGCTCTTTCCTTATCGATCTCCTATCTTTCCTTCCTGATCGACCGCATCTTTTTCTTTCTTTCTTCAATTTTGGCCTTTATCTTGATCTCCCGGAGAATTTCTCCTTGAATGACCTTGGTGCTCCCAGCTCCTAAATGCGATTGTCGGCTTATAAGAACGCGACTTTATAGCGTGGAACTTATCCCTTGATACCCTACTCGGCTTGACATTCCCAATAATCGGTCAGAAGGGTCTTTATTTGGACTGTAATATTGGATTTGGTTAGGCTGTGAAGAAATGGGTTCAGCATAAAAGCTCAGAAACATCTCATAAAACGATCAGATGAATATCACAAACTATGAAATCACCGCTTTTGAAAATAAAACAAACTTATTTCTCCAGTTTAGGCAAATTGGAGATTATTTCTCTTCTTTTTTTTTCTCTCTTTTTTTTTTTATTGAGTTTTTCTCTTTTGTTTGAAAAACGGTATGAAAACATCTCATGAGATTCATGAGATGATTTGGTGAATGATACAACCCTTGGAATCATTTCTTTTAAAGTAATAACTAACTAAGGCCCCAATTTGTTAAAAAATCGAGGAATTATCTTTTGAATTTTTTGATATGCAAACATAGGGGATATTGAGACTTTCCCCCCGAAATGAACACAAAGAAAGCAAAAGGAATTGACTTTCTCCTTTCTTTTATTTTTTTTTAAAAAATCTAAACTTCTGCCCGAGTTTAGGATAAACTGGGGCGCTTTGAGTTTCTACCTCGATTTCGAAACTGATATCTCATGGAACAGACGAATATATGGTATGATAAAATAGAAGTTTGTTTTTATTTTATTTTAAATAAAATAAAAACAAACTTCTGCCCCAGTTTAGTATAGAATGGGGAACAAAATTTCTTTTGACGTTGGCCGCAAACTTGGAGGCAAGTTTTGCGTCAATATGAACAGGGACAAAATGAACTTTCCTCTGTTATGACCGCACTCGAATGGCTGCCTACGTATCCTTTTGAGAGGATTTAGGTCAGACGTAGCTCTACCACTGAGGTAGATTTTGTTGTTTCTTTTTCAATTTTTTTTTATTTTCTTATTTTTCATTTTTTTCAATTTCAATCACATTGATTCCAGAGGAGGGTAGCCAAAGAAAAATACGCAAGGCTCAAAGGGCTAGAAAATTGGTATAGTGTTTGGGTAGTAGAAATGAAAGCCGTTCGTCATCCCGACCCGAGAATGTCTCGCACAAATAATGATTCAATGAATTGACCTGGATTGATCCACACATGTCCTCAACTTATGCTTCAACGATGGTTCTGAAAACTGGTATTTCAAATTCGGTCGAAGCGACCGTGCACGATTTTGAACTTCTCACCGATCTCCCTTATCGGATGACTATTGATTAATTCTCAACTTATTTCACTCCCTTTTCCTCACAATTCTGATGGTTCATTGAGACGATACGTCGGACCGCGTGTTTAGATCTAGAAGTCAACCCCGTACGATGTCATGTTATTAAGGCCGACCATCACAAAAATAAAAGAAGACAAAATTCAGAGAGACAAAAGACAGAATCTAGAGACAAGAATTGGATGACCTTTTTTTTTTTGGGAGATATATGGGTTTGAATATCAAAACGAGCAAATAATGCACTTGGATTACAACCCTCAAATAACCAAGTACATAGAAAGGATAACAAAACAAGCTACAACGATTCTCGGTCGCACAGTTGCTCGTCAGGACCGATTTTTAGACTTATGTATTGCTGAGCCCTTCACCAATTTGCGCCATGTTGATGCCAAAGACGTGCCTAAGATCCAACGACAAATTATGTCATTTCTCATTTCTTCAAACTTTGGACCTTGTGAAACATTCAACAAGGCAAGGGACAGGTATTCTGGTGGGACTGTTCCCATAGTAATGACATGACCTGTGTCCGCCATCAACTATTTCATATTTTGACCTCCATGGTTGACCTCTCATTCTGCCTCCTCAAGCGTTGATCAGAACCAATCTTAGAGCGCCTGTTATATAGCACAAACTTTGAAACTTTGGGTAACAACCCGGGTTAGCACAAAGAAATCACATATTGCAAGCCTAGGGTTGTTATGCATCATCCCGAAATGGTTCGCGGCGCAACCCGCATGTACCGATAGTATTCCCAAAATATTTCTACATGTTGCGTTAGACAAAATCAGGACGCAAATCAAAGCGACGCGTTATTCCAAAAAAGGACCAACTTGGATGATTTTTTTTTCTTTTCTTCTCTGACTAAACAAACATAATTTAAACAAACGAAACGAAACAGACTCAATAAACTGCTTAACGTGATGCACGAGTCAAAAGATATATACAAACTGACATATTGGGTGGGTACACCCGGACGGTGAGAATAATGAGACTCGATATTTTAGCGGAGTCAGATTTTTCCACGAGCATCGACGCAAAATACAACTTAGCTAATTGCAATTTATCGTCTGTACCCTGACTTAACCTTAAACAGAACAAAATAAAGCGGGACCCTAAAACAATATTTTTTTTAATGAAAAATTAATACTCAACCGGAGATTCGAAACAGAACTTAAGAACGGATTATGGAACAAACTATTTTTCTTATCTGAAAGGTGACTCCAAAATCGGACATTACGGCAATACAAAGACAAACACAATTTTTTTTTTTTGAAACAAACTCTTTGATCTAATTCGAGAAAGAATCCTAGAGTATTTACAAAATCTGGCAATTAGGACGACACTACGACACAAAATATTACACAAATTAGACGCAAAATTGGTTTCTAAAATTGGCCATTATGACGGCGTAAAACCCCAATAAATTACTTTTTAAAAAATTTGGACTAGAGATGGACACAGATTCAAACATAAAAGGATCTCAAAATTTCGCCATTATAACAGCGCAAAACTATGACAAATATTTTCTAATATCTGGGACCAAACCCAGACACAAGATGAAACTCAAAAATTCTTGAAAAAATTCGTCATAATAACGGCTTAAAAATGACAACTAAACAAAAATATTTCGAGACACGGGACTAAACCCAATTTTTCTATCCTTTTCCCTTTCTTTTTTTTTCTTCAAAATTTGGCTCTCGCCCCTCGGTGATCGGTCAGTATAACAACCCTTAGACTAGAACAAATACAACACATTACGTGCTCATGATGTGTCTTTTGGGAACGTGGGCCCCATTATGACACGAGGGAGTCAGCCTAGACAAGTGCGGTACCTTTGTACCGCACCTCACTAAGTCTAATGAAATGCAAATAAATCGGTCAAGATAAAAGCACAGGTTCAACTCTAGGTGACTCAATGGGTTCATGTTCTATAGTTTCTGGCAATTTGGAAGTGCCTCGGGGGTACCGATCGACAACGTCTAACGGCCTAACCCAACACACCTCCTCCTAAGAAGGGTTAACATTTTGTGTCCTGAGACACGACAGAAATTCCAGACGCCGAAGCGAAACTGGCGTGCATGTGTGTAGTGTTCCAGAAGACTCAGAGGTGTACGAGAGAAGACAGTTGTGTATATACAGGTCAAACATATCAAAGCAGTATCATTCAAGGCAACATATACAAACAATATTCAAATGCCGAAAGCGACAAATTTTAAAGTCTGAGACTCTTAATTTTCACTTTCCTTCCCAGCGGAGTCACCAAGCTGTCACGACCCTTTTACACTTAAAAGAAAAACTATTTAGTTTTAAAGAGGTAGTGACGGTGTTGATAGGTACACGAATTATTAGAGATTACGGAGTCGCCACTTGACAAGTAAAAGGTGTGCCAAGTCACCAAAGTGGTGTACCTAGAACACCTATGACTCGTAAATGGTCTGCGTCAGAGTTCCGGATAAGGATCTCGGTTGACTCGCGGGAGGGTGTTAGGCACCCTCGAGTCCTGTGTCAAGCACATTTACTTTTATTGACGCATTTCGACTCTTTAAATTGTTTGTATGTTTGCCTTTGTTTGTTTCGCTTTGATTTGATATTGATTTTGTTCGTTCAAATGAAAACTCAAATCGAATATAATCGCGCGAGAACTTCACTCGTTCGAAATCTTTCGACTTAAATCAGTTCAATCGCGCAGGTGCTTCACCTATTCGAAATCTCCTAATTTGAATGAGTCTCAAGTGGACAATTCATTATTCGTCTTACTTGCTCAAGTACTATTTAAGTTTCATCTTATCTTAAAGGTTTGCCTTCGGCCTATATAGTTGCATGTACATCTTTGATAAATTATTGACAATTGCCATGTTGCGAAATTTGTTCAAATTAAGAACTAATTTGTTTTGCTTAAACCAACCAAATTAATTACGAAAAAGAAGCGTCGTTGCCAAATTATTCTCACAAAAATCTGCCTTTTCACAACTTTTTGCACTTAATAGTCCCCATTAGAACTCTTTTCAAAGTTGTCTCAGTTTCACAAGTTATCAACGTTTTTCTTTGGATTTAATCTTAAACTTCTAAAATGGCTGATTTTAAACAAACCTTGAAAACAGATAAGTATCCAAACTATAAAGATACAACAAATATGCCTTAAAACATAAACGTAGCAAAAGTTAAAGATTGCCGATTTCTCTTATTCTTACAGGTGACAAAACAACATCATACATCATATATAAACATAAAAAGGGAGAGTTCTTTTGTGGTCCTCACATAATGTTTTACTAAATCCAACAATGAATATATTTAAACTAAAATACAAGATTCAAGAGTAAATGTACCTAATGTAGTGTAGATTTCCTCAAGCTTACAATAGCAATGAGATCCCATTTGCTAATATACACCGAACAATAACATCAAACGCCAACAGCAGCAGCAACAACCAGCACCCTTACACTTAACCTTAACTCTTAAGCTTTCACTCTTTTTTTTTTCTTAATATTTCAACTCTTACTCACTCTTTTCTTCTTTTACTTTTGCTCCCTCGGATCTGAAATTTTAACAAGTGTTGGAGGAGTATTTTTTTTCAGATCTTCTCTCTCATTTTCGTGTGTTACCAGATGCTCTTTCAAGAGAAAGAAGTCTAGCTTTTTTTTTTTTAGCTTTCTTGTGTGTGTCCCTGTGTGTGTGTTTTAGCTCCTCTTGTTTTCCAGATCTCTATTGGTGAGTTCTGTAAAGAGAGAGTTGGTCTGTTTTTTTAAGAGAGATAGATAGATCCCCCTTTGGGTGCCAAATGGGGGGAACATAAGGTGAAAATTTGGGGGAAAAGAGCTGTTGGGGTGCCAAGACCCAAGCTCATAAATGCAAAATCTGAAATTTCCCTCTTTCATGCTATGTTTTTCACCAACCCAAAAAGAGGGACAAAAGCTATCCTATTTTTGGCTTTCCTCTTGTCTTACTAGCTGACTATTTGATTCCCTTTCTTTAATTTTTTCAGGCTTTCCTGAACACTAAACTAAACTAAAATTTCAAAACCAAACCTAAACTAAATGATCTGCCCAAAAGCTAATCAGATTTGAACTAAACAAGGTAGACTCACTAGTCTATTCTCTATGGACTTAAAATCACTGCTCATTTCTACATACACTTTTAATGCTAAGACATGAACAAGCAAAAGTCTTATAGGCAAGAAATCAGACAAAGCTCCATTTGGAAGAGCAAAATCAGTTCTCAGAAGCATCAACAAGCACAAGCACAAGCACAAGCACACTTTCACTTCCAAAATTTAGACATTGAACAGACATACAATACGAGCTCTACATGGTAGACAATAAATATGGACAGAATAGAGGAAATGATGAATGATTCTAGGCAAATGAAAGAGCTACGATTGGATCGGATACATTACGCTAAGAACATGCTAAAGCAGACACCAATATATTGAACAATTTTACAACTTAAAGACTACATTTTGATCATTTGAAATAGAAACAAAGACTATGTATACATGATTCACATACCAGACAAACTACAATTGATGTCTGAACAACAAGGTAATAGGGTATACATAATGATTTTCCATATGCCAATGCCAAACAGTTGAAAACTATTTCACAACCAAAGGAAAAATTTATCCAAGGCATAAGAATAAATAAAGAGAAGAGAAGTAACAATTCCAATCTAACCCGCTGCCACACAACCGAATCCGCCAAGTCGACTGCGAAAACAAACTGCCCTTGCGTCGACATCAATGCTTTCAACGTGCCAGCTCCACCGCGTACTCATAATCAACCACCAATGAACAAAAACACCAGTTGAATCTATTACGCCACTGCCTCCATTGTAACATCGCTGCCAAGCTACCCGGTATCATAGCTCCAACACTGCTTATCGCCATCGCTACTCGTCTCAAACTCTACTGCCTCATCGCCTAAGGATCACCACTATCCTCATCTAGGCTGCCTCGAAATCCATAATCAAACAGTCTCCACAGCATATCATCACAAACAACCTATCACTAAGTCAAAATCACAGTCCCTTAGCCTCGCCATCGCTGCAGCATCATCATTGTCAACACGACCCTGCTCGACCCGAGCCTACTGCCTCGCCATTCCTGTTTCATTTGAATTATCATTGCCCGGCCTACGTTGCATCCCTAGTGTATCACTTCACAGTAGCACAATCATCACAGTCTCACAAAACAAACATCCCCGTCGTGGCCTCAAATCGCTACCACCAAACTACTCACTCATAATCATCACAGCCTATCCGTTGTTTGACACCCCGTCGAATAAACCCAGTTCATTCTTAAGCCATTCGGATCCGTTCCCTTCTTCTTCTAACGGAAACGATCCCATTTGGGGGTCGTTTCAAACCTCGATTCACGCTGATGCCTTGAAATTTTAGGGAAACCGAGGCCAGATCGAGGAAGAGGAGATCGAGGCGGTTACGGGGATGTAAAATTTGGCCTAAGACGAGTGATCGCCGCCGTCGCCGGTGGTGGACAGCGGCGGAACCTGGCGGGGTCATTTAGGGAAAGTTTTCTTTAAGTCTTGGAAATTTTGAGAAGAAATGACTGAAATGGAAATTTTTTTGCTTTTATACTAAGGACATTGGGCTGGGTCAATGGGATATTGGGATGGACCATTCTCTTTTCAATTGCATTAGCCTAATGGCTATTAATTCAATTTCTGTCCACAATTCAACAAACTTTCAACCTAAACAAGTTTAGACACTCATATAATCATAGTAAACACTTAATCACATCATAAACATATTTCTCAGTATTTTTGGTATTTTCTACTCATTAATAAACTAAAAGTAGTTAAATAAAAGGGTAAAAATATAGCAAAATCACATGATAAGTAACACAACTATTTTATGCAATTTTGTATTTTTGGTGCCAAAATTAGGTGATTACAACCCTAAGCGTCGCATGGCTCATGGCTTTCCAAAGTCTGAAGCTAGGACAGATCCACAGCTTGCACCATAGTTTTGCCTTCTAATGCCATATCCCACAATTAGCTAAGTTCATCAATTTCTTGCTCTATTGTATCCATCTTCGCTCCGTTTGCATTCGTATTCATCCAAACCATTCCTAAAATCACAAACACAATAGGTGAGCGCAACAATCGTAATTATTTATTTTGTGCAATGGACGAATAACGTATCAAAATGCGAGGAAATATTAAGGTAAAATAGGCAAATATTGCCAAACATCACCAAATAGGCAACTCCCCAACTAAATACCAACACTTGATAGAACAGGTCTATCTATGGTTATGGTTGATACCGACCATTAAACAAGAGCATAAATACTTACCATGTGACCCACAACATGCCAAAAATTCACCAAATTTTAAAACACTAGAACAACCAACTCAAGACATCTTAATCTCAAAAACCGACTCACTAAAACCAAGTTTCACAAAATCACACCCATTCACTCAACCAAGAAGTCAATAACTTCACCTATCTCGCGCAAACCATGTGCCCTCACAAAAAATAATGACTCAAGAGAGCGTCCCAAATATCACACACAAAAAAATTTCAAGAATAGATTAGGGACATAATATAGGAAGAATTCACTCGCTCTCAAAAAGAAGTTCACATGCCACACACACCGTACCATAGGCTTGCCCGTAGTGTAGGACTCCACTAATGTAAGCTCACTCCAATCGGGATTAACTAGGACTTTAAGGGTTGTAATGTAGGCTAAAGGACGGGTAGGATAAATATGGATAAAATCGTGACTACCTCCCTAAGCACTTTAATACATCATTTTCAATTTTTATTTTCACCATTCTTCTCAAAACTAACCAAGCAACCACCAAAATATCACACAAGGATTTTTCCTTCAATTTTAAGCAATTTGCAACTTTATTTTTTGCAACACACTAGCAAGGATTGAGATTTTTATTTTCTTTCTTTTGTTTTCTTTATTTTTCTCTTTTTTTTCTTTTCTTTTTTCAATATTTTTTCTCAACCTTTCCAATGACTTTTTTTTTTTTTTCAAAATGCACCATATTTTTCTTTCATTGGTTCCACTCAAAAGCAATCTAGTTTCTCCAACCACAACTCCATAAACATAAAATATTTCAATTAAAGTGTTCTAAGGAGTAAAGGTTCAAAAAGAAGATAATTAAGAACAAAAGGGATAAGACTTGAAATATGGGTGCCAATAAAAAAGTCAACAGGCTCAAAAGGACTTAATAAGGATAATATTAAAGGGTGGGCTAATAAAGGCTAAAAGGGCTTATCAAAGAAATGCCTGTATCATCTCCGGACTAGAACAAACCTAGAATTTTGCTTTGAACACGTACAGGGCCAGTTCTAGACATCAATATGCAAGCAAGGAACATAAAAATGGATACCTCACATCACACATGGCACATAGTTCTCTCAAGACGGTTTCATTCCAACTCTCGATTTAAGAAAATAAGGTGCAACTCTTGAAATTTAAGCACTAAGGCACAATGGTTCACAAAAGAGTCAAGTAGTTAAACCTAATCGTCTCAAGAAAGTCATTCAAATTTTTCTAGGCATGCATCACAATTTTAAGACCAAAAGGGATTCACAAATAGCAAATCCTCAAGTCTAAATTCACCGGTATCAAATAAACCAAAGGCACCTAGCATTCTACCATTTTCCTAAAATATTCTACTAACTAATACTATACTACTCCTAAAAAATAAAAATTACCCGGTTCAAAGGTCTACCAATGGAAAAGAACCGAGGCCATAAGAAAAACCACGGGGTGGATGACATATACCACTAACTAAAACTAAAAATAAAATCTGTCTGAAATTTTTTATTAGTTTTCAAATTTTTCTTTTCACTTTTTTCTATAATAAAGCAAGAAACAAATAAAAATAAAGTCAAGTGACAAAAATAAAAACTGCTAAAAAAAATTCCTAATGGTACAATCATCCATAACCTCAAAAAAACGGAAGTTCCCCCACACCCACACTTAGAATCAAGCGTTGTCCTCAGTGCGAACAAGTAAATGAATTAATATTGCAAGTGGGTAAGGAAACTCCCTGAAAGCTCTAGCCCTTGGTTCTAGCATCCTCCAAGCTTCCGTATAGCATGAGGTACTCAGACTTCCCCCAACAGGTGATCAATGTTAGGCAGGGGTGATGACACCCAACACTTAAACTCGGTATTACATGAATCTGCAATTCCAAGAATCACCCAAAGTAATATACAACTATAAAAATAGTAATAAAAAAATAAAAGTAAAGCAAGCAAATTAGGTTGCCTCCCAAGAAGCGCTTGATTTAACGTCGCGGCACGACGAAGACAATTTCATCACTTTTGCCTCCACCTTGAACTTATGAATTGAATCCCTAACTTTGCCTCAAGTTTATGACTGTGGTATCGGGGTGGTGGCAAAAATACAAAAGGACCAAGTGACCAATGTCGCATTTTACACTTCTTAGCCTTTAAATTAGAGAAGTCATTTTGTCTCCTCGGCATCACAAACTTTAAAATATCGGCACCTTGTTCCTCCTCTTTTGGTTTCTTCATAGGCTCAGGTGGCTCAATTTTCATGTCACCATCCAAACACAATGTTGAAAACTGATTGGAATGAGGTCCAATGCGCTTTAAAATTGCATTACTTTTGACACCCTCACTTGCACAAACACTAGAGTCCTCAAATATGATGTTTTCTTTTTGCTCACTTGATTCTAATGTAATTTTGTCAACTTCGGCATCATCAACTAATATTGGTTCGAATGGTAGAAATTTCACTTTTTGCTCCTCAAATTGGCTCCTAAGCTCTTCTATCTCAAATCTACTATCCATGATAATTGATAATTGGGCATTAGACACCTCAACCATATCACTCAAATTTGCCTCCAGATCATGAATAACTAAGCCAAATTGATCAATCTCTTATCTACGCTCCACTATTTCTTCCATAAACTGTCTCGTCATATTTGTAAGTTCACTTCTGAAATCCCCATATGCTTCAAAGAGTTTAGTGTGCTCCATTATCAAAGTTTCGCTAATAACCTGCACTTTATCGCTCCTGTTAAACTCATAAACACTATTAGAATCATCACACCTATTGACTGGGGAAAGAGTATGAGACTTAGGACAAGAATTCCACAGACCACCACAGAATTTGCAAAAGTTCCAGTCAAATATTGTAGAAAATTCACATAACCAGTCCTGTACGGTTGAAAGACTTGGACAATTTTTCCACAAGTGAGTTCCTCCACACAGTAAACAAAGATCATCAAACTTTGAGCAACTATCATTCGACCAGTTTTCATTAAAAGATGCCATGTTAACAAGTAACACAATAATAAACTAGACAAAAAATTAAACCTGAACAGAAAATAATAAATTGTTCAAAAAGAAAACAGTGAATCATTTAGTCACCGGCAACAGCGCCAAAAACTTGTTGCTCCCAAACGCACACGCAAGTATACGTGGTCGACAAGTAATAAAGTAGTGAGTCGAGTATCGTTCCCACGAGGACTAGTGTTAGTGACTATATTCTAGCAAATAATTTTCTAAAAACTATTTAGGGATCTTTTTCAATAGTGGTTGTGATTTTTACTAACTAAAGGAAATAATTAAAAAGAAGTAACTGAAGTCAAGTAATAGGGAGCAAATTATGGGTTGTTATCAATAATGGAGAAACGGTCCAGGGTCAGAGCTACAAACAATCCAATTGAGTTTTCCAGCTGATTCTACTTCTTGATTTCCTAGATTGCTAACTAACATGTTAATTATATTCATGATACCTGTCGATTCTTCACAAGTCTATGCAAGCTACTCTAACGCCTATATTTCTATGGAATTAAATCATATGCATGCATTAAAGAACTCTGTATTTAGCTAAGCAAGGCGAATAGGTATATGTCTATCCTACCCGCAAATCGATTTCCTGATGCCTAGGTTCACAATTTAGCCCTATTCATTCTTATTTGCATTCACAGGTTCCCTCTGTCGAGTTCAACTTGTAAACCGTAGATAGTGTTCAATTATCGGGCCCTAATAACCAAACAATTAGGCTCAAGAAAGAATAAACAATCCATAGTGGTAAATCAATAGGTAGAAATCAACTTTCATGTATTTGCCCTAACTCTAGAACGAACAAACTATAGAATTAAGGAGAAGAATAAGAGAAAGAGAGAAAGAACTTGTTTAGAAGATATCTAGGGCTCCTCTGCTCTCCTCCACGTCCAACCTCCTTAAAAACCTAGATTATAATGTTTACAAAGTGCTAGGATAAGTTAAACCAAAGCCTAAACTAAGTTGGAAAAGTTGGGGTCGCTGAACTAAAAGCCACAGGGCAAGCGTCGCATGGCTCATAGCATTGCCACAACAGTGGTGCTCAAATCTCCAAAAGGTTTCTCTGGGCTTTGCATGGCTCATAGCCTCTGGATGTCACGCGCTATACGGAAGGTGTCGCATGGCTCATAGCATCTGGATGTCGCGCGCTATACCCTAAGCGTCGCATGGCTTATGGCTTTCCAAAGTCTGAAGCTACGACAGATCCACAGCTTTCACCATAGTTTTGCCTTCTCATGCCATATCCCACAATTAGCTAAGTTCATCAATTTCTTGATCGATTATATCCATCTTCGCTCCGTTTGCACTCGTATTCATCCAAACCATTCCTCAAATCACAAACACAATAGGTGAGCGCAACAATCGCAATTATTTTGTGCAATGGGCGAATAACGTATCAAAATGCGATGAAATATTATGGTAAAATATGCAAATATTGCCAAACATCATCCACCTTTGTGTGAATATATCTGCTGAGTCTTTGGTATCCCAAGTCTTCTTATTATTAATTACTCAAGGCCCCTTCGTATATCTGTTCTTTTAATTTTCTTATATCGTTACTCATGGCTACGAAATCGTCGTTCTTAATTGGTCACATTCAATTTTTAGCCCTCCAATATCCACTTATAGTGGTGGTTACATACTTACATTAGCTAATCAAGCTAACATATAGTAATAGGTTTCATTCATTCTCTCATCCATACTCACGAAGGAATGATGCTTCATGGTGAATATATTTATGTCGTGAAAACATTATTTGTAGGTCGTTGGAGGCGAATAAAGTTAGCTTGAGTTCATCCTCAATATAAGTTTTACTCGAATTTTGTATATGCATTGTTCGTGTTTTCATCCCTCGAGCTAATTTGATAGGATGTTTGTTTGAAATCGAGCCTCAATCTTCATTATTAGCTCAAATTCTTTTACTCTCCTTATACCTTTTCTTTTCTCCCAAGAAGCTTCTCTTGTTCGAGTAATATACTTGAATTTGCTGTACTCGCTATGCCTATGCGCCATTAAACTCTTTGACAAGGTATGCATTTTAACATCCTACATTGTGATGTTGGACCTTTTCCTTCGTGAAAGTTAGAGATATGAGTCAAATGTAACTTGCCCTTTTTTTGGTTAAAATACGATACTTATATTAATAATAACATTACCGGGGGTTACATAAGATACCCATGCGAATTCCACTAGGGTCGATCACACGAGTATTTAAGTTCATATTAAACATACAATAGCATCAAGTGCACATAAGTTTCCTTGCTTGGACAACATTAAACATGAACTATCCGAAATAGTGGTCACAAAATTTGTGCCTTTCTGATCATCCACAAAAGCTTGGTGAACAAAAACAGGCGGCACTGCATAATGGACCATAAAGGTAGATTTGGACTGTGAGGGAGCTCCTAGTGCCTGGAGATGAGCAACTCGATTTCCTTGACATAAGCTATGCCGGATTGTTGGCATCATCAGCTTATGCATCAATGACCTGCAGTTATGAATAATAGATGCATAAGTAGGGGTGATTTTTCTAATAGGTTAATCATCTCCGTCAATTCAGTCTCAATTTCTACGGTGACATAATTTTGGTTAGTGGCTAAGACTAGACCATAATATAATCCTAGAAGTTCTGCATGAGTGTGATTTTGAGCATGCACTTTCTTGTGAAAACATTGTATCCATTCTCCTTTATGATTTCTAAAAACACCACCAATGCTTGCAACATTATCCTTAGGTTTATAGGATCCATCAATGTTGAGCTTTATAATGTTGTACTTAGGTGGAGTCCAGTGAACTTTGATATCGCTAGTGATAGATTTTCTAGAGTTGGTAGTAGTTAACAGTTTGAATTCTAATGGCCTATGATGAACAAAGCTATATGAAATAGTAGAATCTAGATTGTTAATATTATTATGGTTCCTATTAATCCATAAATTCCATAATGCAAAAAATAAAAATTCAGTCCAGGAATAAAATTTGTTGTAAGTCATGTTAGGCATATTTTTTAAACGATGCAACCAGTCATGACACTCAGTAATTTGACAATTTGCACCCCCTCCTTCCGAAAAAGATTTTGCGATAGGATATTCTATAAAAATATGACATGCAGTTTCAATAACATCCTTGTTTAACCTAGATCCGATTTTAGGCCAATTAACAATTAAATTTATATTTGCGGAGTCACGATCAATAGTTGAGATTAAGAGTTTAAATGACGAACCAAAGCGGTGACAGATTTGCAAACAATACGAGAATGAGATATAAATATGAATTAATAAAGATAAAGCGTAGGCAGAAGTAAGAAGAAGTAACTGTGTCGTATTGCTTATCCCCGGAGAGAGTTCTTCGATACCAGTCGCACTTAGAAGATCAAAGAACTAAGATACTAGGCAAATATGAGCAAAAAGTAATATCTGAGCAACAGCGAGAGAGTATTCTTATTGATATTGTAGACAAGAAGTAAAGTTGTGTTACAATAACTTAGAGCAAATACTATTTATAAGTCTGATAGGCACCCGCTGGGATTCGTAACCGCTGGGTATGGATCCGTCTGGATATGTAACTGCTGGGCACATATACGTTGGATGTATAACTGCTGGGTTGTAATGATTGCCTTTATGACCATTAATTGAACGATCATGAATGATTAGGTTAATAACTGCTCACTCAGATCGGGTTGGCCGTTGAAGTATTTCATAACTCCTTTGGGCCTGCTCGTAATAATTGTTTGTCCGTTAGATGTCTGTCCGTTGGAACTTCTGTCCGTGCCACGTGGTGGACACGTGTCAGCTTTCAAGTATTGTTAGCTTTTATCCAATACAGATAGTCCCCGCACTTCTCGAGCAGAGTATCTGTTCGAGAAGTGGATAGGAATTTTGGCGGGAATTTCTTGCAAAATTCTGTCGAAGCTTGGTGACGCATGTACCTTATCAGCTACGTGACAAACCCTTATGACGTGCGCATTAAATGCGCCGTATAAAAAAGTAACTGCAGCTGGCACGCTGTGCGATTGCAGTCTATTCTGAAGTGACTACTGTGCGTCCCAAGGGTAAAAATAATGATTTTAACCGCCTCAATCACGTGCACACGTCGCCTGTTGATCGCGAGGTGACCGCTGCACTTCAGGGTAATGATGATGCTATAAAATTTGGCGAAATCTATTCCTTCCTTTGACGGTCAGATCTGATTGTGGTTTCTTGGATGACCTCCATGTGTTTGGAAGGAACTTGAGGGGCCGAATTTTCACTCCTATAAATAGGGGTTTGCTGGATGAGAAACCTTTTACTTGCTTTTATTTCTTCTCTGCTGCTCCTTGAAAATCTTTGAACCAGCTTTGAATTCTTCTTTCTAACTTCATAATTCTTCTAAAATCATGACTTCAAGAGCTAGAAAAAATCAAAGTGCAGACATGGCTGGTAGTTCTTCAGCGGCCACTCCTAGGCCCAGGGCTACTCAGGCTACTGCTGCAGAAATTATCCCCAAGAAGTGGGGTGAATTAGAGGCGGACTGTAACATCAAGTCCTTCAATAATCATGACGGGGACACGCGCAACTGGCCGGCGTATAGATTCAAGTCTGGGATCTCGAAGGAGTTGATCTTACGAGTGAGGATGGACTGTCATTGGGATGATGGGGTTCCCCTCATGTCGGTCTCTGAGGAGGAGAATATTACTTCCCACAGGGCTGGGTGGACAACCATGTGCACCTACCCTTTCACAGTGGGATGTAGGTTACCCTTGCACCTTGTGCTGGAGAGGCTCTGCAGGGAGTACTTGCTCTGCCCGGGGCAACTGTGCCCCAGTATATAAAGAATAGTTACACTTTTAGATTGGTTTGCGACGGAAACCGATCAATCTTTTGGATACGAACATTTTATTTCTTTGTACAGTATACAAAATTTTTAAAGATGGCTATGTGAATGCCAGGATGCGCGGGAGCAAGGGCTTGGTACGCAGTTCTGAGGATACAGGTGACCGAGGTTGGTTACACCGGTATCTGTTCGTGCGCTCCTCGGACTTGGCTTTCGGCGACAAGACTTACCTTCCCGAAGTTTGGAACAAGAAAAGTAAGTCCCCGAGTATTTTTGAGATTTTTCGTGCTCTTCCTTTTCTTCTCATCTGCTTACTTCGTTCAACTTCTTTTTCATAGCGGCCAAGCGACCCTACGACGGGCTCATATCTGTTGATGAGCTGACGGCGTGGGTTGAGGCAATTTTGAAGGAGCTTGCTCCTGAGAGGAGAGAATGGGCGCATTTTGCTACGCATAAGGGTCTGGCCGTGAAAAATCATGGTGAGAATATTTCTGCTTTCATGATTAATCTTCTCCGTGTCTGACCGTTTTACCTTTTGCAGATCTAGGTACTCAAGGAGATTTCTTTCCTGCTCCTCCCTAATATGGGCCTTCTGAGCCTGTCGCTGACCCCGATGCTGAGGCCGCGGCTATACTAGCTTCGGTGGAGGCACTATGCAGCAGGGAGGGTGGCGAAGAACTCTTGCCCGGTGGCCTGGGCTCTCTGAAAAGAAAGAAGAAGAACCAGGATGAGGGCGGAGCACGGAAAAGGTCTGTTCGTAAGACTTCCGTGGCTTCCGGGCAAGCCTCATCTGCTGGGGGTGAGCCTTCGCCTAAAGCCAAGGCACCAGAGGCCGCAGGAGAGAGTCTCAAGACTACTGCTGAAGTCGCCGAGTCTGCACGGGGAGAAGGTTTAGCCAAGGAGGTTATCTATCTTTCAGATACTGAGAGCGAAGCTGATGAACCCCTTAGGCGAAAGCCTTATCTTCGAAGTGACAAAAGGAGAGTTGAGGAGGAGGCTGTACGTACTCCGGAGAGGAGTCCCCGAGGTGATGACGGGGTGAAGGCGGCTCCTTCTCGTGTAGACAAAGGGAAAACAAAAATAGGTGAAGAAGAAGAAGAAGCAAGGGAAGAGGTTCCCCAAGAGGGTGGCCGAGGTCCTCGTGTTTTTCGTTTCGAGGACCTGGAGAATGTGGCTACTGAGGGGGCGACGCCTGTCGGTCTTCGCGAGTGTGAGACGATAAATCCTGGAGTGGAAGGTGATTCCATCCTATCATCAACAAGGTTCATCTGGCGGTCAGTCATCGGCAGCCAAACCGAATTGAAGGATATCAGGGGTGTTCGCTACAAGTTCGGGCCAAACTATCCTTCTGAACAGGCTTGGGAACCCAAGTACTGTGAGAGGAAGCATACCATGAAACTTGCCCCTGATGTTAACTTCATAACTGGACCGGGTGGTTTAGCTAAGGCTGTCTCTTCGCTCATCGGTCCTCGCGAGGAGTGGGTGATGAGGGAGCTGAGTGATGAGGAGTTAGCCTTTCAGATTGCTGCTGACTCTTCCCGGGTAAGTGTTTACCGCTTTGTGTTGGAAAAAACTCTGGCCCCAGATTTCTAACCTTCACTTATTTTACTTTTTCAGTCAAGTATGCTGGCTGCTGAACTCATGTTCCGCTCCAGGATCAACAACGTCGATCAAGTACTCGAGGTAAAGAAAGAGTAGTTGGATTCTTTGAGGGAGAACAAGATCTTGACAGAGCAGTATGGTCTCCTAGGGAGTGAAGTTAATCGGCTAACTGATGTTAGCAATGAACGACTTGGGCAGATTAACGTACTCACCAAGGAGAAGGACCTTCTTCTTGAAAAAAAAGAAGGGTTCGCACGCTCTGCCCAAGGTCTAGAGAGATTACTTGAAGAATGTACAGCTTCTTTGAACAGTGCTATTGATGATCGTGCATCCCTTGAGATGAATCTGCAAAGGGCTAACGAAGAATCTATTAAGGCCAGAGCTGAGCTTCAGGCTGTCAAGGATCAGGTCTCTCAATCGATGAGTGCTCATGCCGCACTAACCAAAGACTTGGCAAACCTGCGTGATCAGTCTGAGATTAAGGCGAAGCTTGCTGCGCTCGAGGCTAAACGTTCATTGCTCGTGCAGATTCAAGCTAAACAAGTTAATGTTGAAGAGAGGATGCAGATGACAAAAAGCGTTGTTCGCAGAATAAGACAAGCATTGAATCTCTCTCCTGAGGAGTCTGAAGGTGAAGACGAAGATGAAGACGAAGACGATGGCGATAATTCAGGGGATGATGGAAGAACCGATGGAGCTGGTGCGTCGGGTTCTGATCGTAGCCCAAAATGTTGATGCCCTTCCCTAATTTTTGAGTTTTTTCATCTGGCGAGAGCCAGATTTGGTTGTTTGTGGACAGAGGTCTGGTAAAGACTCTCTGGTCTCTTGTATGGCCGGTTTCATTTGGCCTTTGATCACTCTGTAAACTTCTGTCAGCCGTTTTCGGCATCTTATCGTTTTACAGGATAATGTATATATGCTTTTAGATCTATTCAATGACTATATTTTGCCTGAATTTTTGATCTTTCGTTTGTATATATTGTGGCTTTCATGCCTTATGTTTGGGAATTTTCTGAAGTTTGAACTTTATTAAGTTCTGGTCTCCAAAAGTCTGCCCGAATGTTTTTAACTTAGCCTTTCGTTGGGAAGAGGTCGTAAGTTGTGAATAATCTGACCGAATCGTGGTCGTTAGATTTTTGGCCGAATTGTTGTTATTTGTGCATAACTTTGCTTATCGTTTTGATAATTGAAAGTTATTGCACGACTTTGTAGATTGGCTCTGGCCGAGTCGCTGGCCTTGTGAACGACTTCTCTTATTTTCGTGGAAGTCTTGTCACGTAAAAGTTTTTTTGAAAAAACTTTAAAAATTCGCCTTTTGGCAAGGTCTTTTGCCTTTATGAAGGTCTTACCTGGCCTACGGGGGCCCCTCACCACCCCCCTTGTTTTTATGTTGGAGCACGGGAAGTGATAACATAAGAAGAGTTGAGGCGAGCTGCATATATAACACATATAACCAAACGAGGAGTGTGTCCGTTGTGGGATTCGAACCCATAGCCGCGAAGTTGAAGAACTTCGAGCTCTACCAATTGAGCTAAACGGATCTGACCTTGTTTAGGTCGTTAGTACCATTTAGAGAGAAAATATAGTAAAGGTAAGAACTTTTGTAAAAATAAAAGGCAAGTATAAGATAACTAACCGTTTTACCACTAAAAAGTGATACCTTTTGAGGTGAACTACATTCCAACTGTTCGAGATAGTTGAGCCGTCTGGTCGTGCCAAGCGATAAGATCCCTTGCCAACTGAAGCAATTACTTTGTAGGGGCCTTCCCAGTTAGGGCCAAGGTTCCCTGAATTTGTTTCTTGTGTGCTGTGGGAAACTTTTCTAAGTACAAAATCTCCAACCTGGAAGCTTCGTACGCGCAGTCCCCGATTGTAATATTGTTCAATTTGTTCTTTCTGAGCGACTACTCGTACAAGGGCTAGCTCTCTCCGTTCTTCGAGGAGATCCAGCTCTTCGGAGAGGTTGACTGAGTTTGATTCTTCAGTGACATGTGCGTAGCGCAGGCTGAGCTCTCCTATTTCAACTGAGATTAAAGCATCTGCACCATATACCAATGAGTAAGGAGTCTCTCCAGTACTCATTTTATCGTTGTGTGGTAAGCCCATAGTACTCCAGGTAACTCTTCTACCCAACATCCCTTTGCCTGCTCGAGGCGCTTTTTAAGGGATTCAACGATGATTTTATTGGTAGATTCTGCCTGTCCATTGGCAACAGGATGGTATGGAGAGAAAGTTATCCTCTTGATGTGCAGATCGTCGAGGAACCTAGTCACTTTCTGGCCGATAAACTGTGGGCCGTTGTCCATGATGATTTCCTTAGGTGCTCCAAAGCGGCATACGACAAAATGCCAGAGGAAGTCGACAACCTCCGTTTGTCGTATCCTTGCATATGCTGCTGCTTCGACCCACTTGGTGAAGTAATCAGTGATGATTAATAAGAAATGGATCCCTCTCAGAGTGGTGGGAAGAGGACCGACTATATTCATCCTCCCATTTCATGAAGGGCCATGGAAAGATTATTGAATGGAGTGGTTCTGCTGGCTGATGGAGAAGATGAGCGAACCTCTGGCACTTGTCACATTTTTTGACAAATTCGTTCGTATCATTCTCCATTTTGTCCCAATAATAACTTGCGCGAATTAGCTTTCGGGTTAATGCCTTGCCTCCGGAATGATTTCCACAACAGCCTTCATGGACTTCTCTCATCACATAGTTTATTTGACTTGGTCCGAGACATTTTGCGAGAGGTCCTTCAAACATTTTGCGGTAGAGTTCGCTGTTGAGAATTGTATACCGAGCAGCTTTTATTCGGAGTGTGCGAGCGGCTTTTGTGTCTATGGGTAGAGTCCCATGGATAAGATAGTTTGTTATCTCATTCCGCCAGTCCCAAATAGCGTTGATGGTGTTGACTTCGAACTTTTCTCTGTCTATGGTCGTGTAGAGAAGTTGAACAACATCTGAGGAGCTGGCTGCCCCTATCTCTGCCACTGATCCCAAATTTGCGAGAGCATCGGCTTCATGGTTTTCTTCCCGTGGAATCTGAAGCGCCTCCCATTCATCAAATTGCGCTACGAGTTCTTTTACTCGGGCGAGGTACACTTGCATCCTGGATTCTCGTGCAATGAAGCCTCCAGTTATCTGATTGATCACCAGCTGAGAGTCACTTTTGAGTTTGACGATGCTTGCTCCGTAACTTCGGGCTAGTTTTAATCCTGCAATAACGGCCTCATAATCGGCCTCATTGTTAGTAATAAATGGGCATTTGATAGCCTGCCTTACCGTCTCACCGGATGGAGCAACGAGAACTAATCCAAGCACGGACCCTTTGACGCTCGAGAAGCCGTCTGTGTGAAGGGTCCACGTGCCAGGAGCCTGCCCAGCATAAAGAATAACTTCTTTTTCTACTTCAGGGCATATATTAGTGTTGAAATCCGCCACGATGTCTGCTAAAATTTGTGATTTTATTTCTACCCTAGGCTGATAGGTGATATCAAATTCAGATAATTCTATAGCCCATTTTACTAACCTTCCTGAAAATTCAGGATTGTGCAAAACATTTCGTAAAGAAAAGGTTGTAACCACAGCTATTGAATGACTTTGAAAGTAAGGGCGTAACTTACGAGCAGCAGTTACCAGTGCCAATGCCAATTTTTCTAAGAGTTGATAGCGTGTTTCTGCGTCGATTAGAGCTTTGCTAATGTAATAGATAGGAAGTTGTTTACCTTTTTCTTCCCGAACTAGAACGGCGCTTACCGATGATTCTGAGACTGCCAAATAAATCAGCAGCTGCTCACCTCCTGAGGTGTAGAGAGCTGTGGGGGATTGGATAGGTACTTTTTCAGATCCTTCAATGCTTGTTGCCATTCAGGGATCCATTCGAACTCCTTGTTTTGTTTTAAGACGTCGAAGAAACTCTTGCATCGGTCGGATGATCGAGAGATGAATCTTCGTAGTGTCGCCACTCTCCCCGTCAGTTTCATGACGTCTTTAATGTTGTGGAGTATGTCTGGAATTGATTCAATAGCTTTAATTTGAGCGAGATTGACTTCAATTCCACGCTGGGAGACGATGAAGCCAAGGAACTTTCCCGATCCGACTCCGAATTCACACTTCTCCGGGTTCAGCTTCATGTTGTACTGATCCAGGATTCGAAAAGCTTCTTTCAGATGCGCCAGATGGTCCTCTGCTCGTTTGGATTTGATCAACATGTCATCGATGTACACTTCCATAGTCTTTCCAATATGGTCATGGAACATTCGATTGACTAGACGCTGATATGTTGCACCTGCATTTTTTAGTCCAAATGGCATAACTTTGTAACAATACGTACCTCGACAGGTTATGAACGCTGTTTTCTCCTGATCTTCAGGGTCCATCAATATCTGGTTATATCCGGAGTACGCGTCGAGGAAGGTGAGCACCTCGTGTCCGGCTGTTGTGTCGATTAGTTGATCTATCATGGGAAGGGGATTTGACTCCTTCGGGCAGGCTTTGTTTAGATCCGTGAAGTCAATGCAGACTCGCCATTTACCATTCTTCTTAGGTACAACGACCACGCTGGCTAGCCAGTCCGGGTATTTGACTTCACGCATTGATCCAATCTTCAACAGCCGGTCGACCTCGTCGTTGATGACCTAGTTCCGAAATGCCCCTTGCTGGCGCGTCTTTTGTTTCACCGGGCGGTGATATGGGTCGACATTCAACCTGTGAGTAATGATGTCGGGAGAAATACCTGTCATATCAGCGTGGGACCAGGCGGCGCTCGCTCAATTCGGTCCCTAAGTATACCTTCCGTTCCGGCTTATCGGCGAATAATTCTTCGGGTTCCAAAGCTTCCACGGTCGGCATGTGGTTTTCTCTTTCGTCCATCTTCGTGATGAATTCCGGGACCTCGTACTTCGCTTCTTCATGTGGTATATGTTGAACCCTCCCTTAAAAAAATGCACACAAGTGTGCACCAGGATTTGATTTCAACAAAATGGGACTCCAAAGGGTTTCTTTGGAGTCGCCACCTAATTTAAGGATTATTAGGAACCTAAGGTTAACTAATGAGTGCAATTTTATTCCTTATTTAAAAGAAATTAAATTAAAATCAGAGATTCTGAGTAAGTGGTTCTATTAAATTCGAAAGAAGGTCCCTTGCGGGAGCACTTTCGAAAATCCGCTAAATGCGGTTAATCCGGCGGTTTTCACGAATTTGTTAAGGATAATAGAATTAATTTTAACTAAGGATAATATAAATAAGATAAGGTTTTGGTTACGCCGATACTTAGATAAATAAATGATGAAATCTTAAGATTAATTAAATGGATAAATTACAACCTGGCTGATTGATTAGTTAATTAAATAAATAAAGGATAAATAAATTAAATAAATTAAATAAAATACACTAAGTAAATAATTAGATAAATAATAATAATAGATTAATTGATCGCTTAGGTAAATGGATAAGTAAATAAATAGATAACTTAATTAAATAAATTAGTATTTATATTAATTTAATTAAATAAAAGAATAAATGAATAATAATTGATTAAATAAATAAATGAATAAATAAATTATTATTATTAATTAAATAAATAAATGATTAATTAAATTAAATAAATAAATAATATTAATTAAATAAATAATTTAATAAATAAATATCACATAATTAATCCGATTAATGAATAAATGAGTAGATAGATAAATAAATATTTAATAAATAGATAAATAAATATGAATAATATATGGAGATTTATAATTTAATTAAATTTGATTTCTTTTGCACGCGATAATTAACCATAGATTAATATTATCTTAAACTAATTGGCGAGTCCCAAAGAAACGGGATAAGCAATTATATAATCACCGTAAACATGCAATAAGATAACCATTCAATGAATGCTATCCTACCAAGCTTCTAACATGCAAATCCTAGTCCGGTTTTAGGGCTTCCTAAAACATGCTTTCTAAAGGGAACGGGAAAGCGGGAGTTTTAGAAGGTAGAACCCGGAAGCGCAACTCAATCATTGACCCTTGAATTTAGAGATTTTTTGTTTTTTTTTTTTTTTTTACATTTTCGGGGATATCAAGTCCCGAAAATGCGGAGCGGATCAAATAACTATCAATGCATGTAGTCATCCCGTTTGTGAGTTTTATTTCAACTCGTCCCCGAAGGTGTACATGACAAGGAAAACAATAAGCAAAAGATTAGCATTCATTCTAAGGCAATCGTAAGCAAATGCAATAACACGCACAAATCATAACACGTTCTACTGATGACTTCCCACACTATTTTATCCCCTCGCCTAAAATGAATGAGACAACCCGAGACTAACTCTCACGCTAAGACAATTCTCCACACCTTTACTAACTCTAAATAACAACTCCCAATTACTTTCACCATACCCGGGATGAACTTTCAATTATTTTTAATACCAGACTGCAAATCATGAAAGGCGCCAATTGGGCTTTCAAAATAAAAACCTCACTGGTCCTCGGCTTTAGTCAAGCCTCTCAGTTTCCTTGGTTTTGCAAGGCTCATAGACCTTGCTCATAGGGCTCCTCACTGGTCCTCGGCTTTAATCAAACCTCGCAGTTTCCTAGGTAGCCAAGACCGTACTGGTCTCCAAGGAGGGGCCCCACTAGTCATTTAAAGACGCAGGGGCTTCACTCTCCTAGTATGCGACAAGCGTACTTCTTTCCACAAAATTTGCGGCTGGTTAGTCAACATCGGCCTGCACACACGCAAAACCATTCACGAGAGGGACCCCACTGATCTTTTAAAGATACCAAGGGCTTCGCCTCTTAATACGCAACTTGCATACTCCAATCACATTTCATTTATCAACCGGCATCCCATACCCTCCAAACAGAACCTGAACCCACATTCTCATAACTACCCACACCTATTGCCCTCACAATCACCAAACATCCCTCATAACTAACCAAAGCTACTCCTTAAAACAAAAATGCATCATCACAGGCCACCTGATACCCTCACATCATCTCATAGCTCCCTTTGCCTTCCTCTGCTCACAGCTACAATACCCTCTCACAGAGGTAAAGAGCCAGGGGGCTACCTGAACCTCCTCCAGGCCTGCTTATTGCTGCAGGCTTCAGACTTCACAACAACCCTTCTACAAATTCCCTCACTGCCCTAAACCACTTCAATCAACCAGAAAAAAACTCCTCAATACTCTCTCCAGACCTACAAATCTAATCTCTAAACACCCGGAAACAAACCCCTGAACTTCTATAAACCACCTGACCAAATTAGAAACTCCCTGCCCTTGAAAACCTACAAACCAAGATTAGAAATAACATAGAACTCTTGCACCCACTTCCTAGCTATTTGAACCACCCTATACAACTCTACAAACTACAACTGAACTTCTCTTAAGCACCTGCAACATCAAGACTCCCTTCTCCTAGCTCCTGAACAGCCAACCCAGATTCTTTCTCCTTTTTTGACAAACTGCATTCCACCTTTTCAAACTAATAGAAACAAGTTATCATGCCAGCAGGTACCAGAAGCACATTTGCTGACTTGATTTGCAACCAGTAAACATTGAACATGCATTAAAATCAATACCAGACTTCACTAGAACCAGGTAAGGATAGCTGAACTTACAACTACTAAGCCTTCAATAATTTGCTTTCTTTCAACTGATAATAAAATATCAGACATGCTTATTCCATTAAAAATTTTACACAGTCAATCTCCCAACTTACTAGAGCCTAAAGATCTGACCTTTACTTAGAAAACTTCATTTGAATACAATCGGTTTCTAACCTTAAACTTGGAGCGGTTTAGAATATTCTCATGGACGACGACTAGTTAAGTTGCTTAATTTATATGCAAATTGCTTCAAGACATAAATTCCAAAGAATACTAAGGTAAAATTTTAACATAACAATGAGCTACACAGTAAAGACTAAAGCTTTAACCACAGAATCCACATTGTAACACAAAATCAATCTCAACTAATCTCGCACATAATTATGCAGAAATGAAAATGCTAATGCCTAACAGAGATAAACAACATGAGTAAATCATTTTGCATACAAGTATACTATTATTAGCAAAATAAATAAATAAATTAAGGTGAGGCTATTACCTTTTTGCGAGCAGTGAACCGGGAGCGAGGATTCGAATAAAGCGACTCGAACAAAGCGACTCGAACGAGGTTAACGACTCAAATGACGATGCGACGATTAAGAAGAAAAACAAGAATATCAACTGGAATCAGCTAGAAATCAAACCACAATCACTTTAAAACCATTCATCAGTGAACTAAAGATTTCTATTATTTTTTTCCTTTTCTGCCGTTTTTTTTGTTATATGAAAATTTTCAGAACCCTAAACCCTACAAACAATGATAAATATATAGGAAAGCTTTAGGGTTTTACCTTGGTTCCTACCTTTGAATTCAAAGCCCAAAATTGTATATTCCTTGTAGAACAAGGGTGAATTTGGTCAAATCCCTTATGGATTGTACCAAATTCATCCTTGTCATCAAGGATATTCCCGTTATTGCGATCGAATAGCTCGGATTGAATCTCCTATTCAAAATGAATGGTTAGGATTCACTTAGCTTTTATATGAAAAAGCAAAGAGAGAACGTGAGGGGACCAGTTTAGTACGAGTTTTGGAAGTATTCAAGGGTTTTTGAGGGGTTTGCAGATCAATCGCGGGTCAAAAATTGGGGTTTCGGGTCGAAATGGGGAAGACGCGTAAGGGAATGGTTTTTTTTTTTTTAAATGGGAAATGTGTGTAGTGTATATATTGCTTTGCACGTCTAGGCTAGATTTTGGCACATGGGAACGAATTTAGCCTATTTTAAGCTAGTTATATAAAATAAAGATGTTGCGCAGGTAGGTTATATTTTAGGGTTATGAACAAATTTAGCCCTCTTTTTAGGACGAATTAAGGAAAAGGATAGATTGTACGGGGTAGGTTGAATCGGGCTATGCGTTGCATTTTAAGCCCCTTTTCTTCAAAATTTCATTAATTCACCTTAAAATTTTAAAATTAGCCATATTTAAAATAATTAGATATTAATTTCGGAAATTTCGAGACAAAATTGGGTGTCAACAGTATATCTGGTCTCGATCGCTGTAATTTCTATTTGTTCTCTTGGGGCGGTTTGAGAGCCACCAAATAGCAATCTCGGGCAGAGCGTTGCTCTCCTCGGACCTCACGTACCCCCATTCGGATGGGAACTTCAATACTTGATGATAAGTTGAAGGAACGGCTTGCATATCGTGGATCCAAGGTCTCCCCAAAATGATGTTGTAGGCTAGATCCGCATCAACAACATGAAAAGTTGTCTCCTTCGCTACCCCTTCGGTGAGAGTTGTCAGGGTGATCTCGCCGAGAGTCTTCTCGCTTGAGTTGTTGAAACCGGAGAGAACTCGAGATATTGGTACGATCTTATCCGACAACTGCATCTCCCTTACAACCCGTGATTGGATAATGTTTGCCAAACTGCCTGCATCAATGAGTACTCTTTTGACATCGAACTCCGCCACGCGTAACGTTATTACTAACGCATCAGCATGTAGGAATTGCGAACCGTCTGCATCAGAATCCTCAAATGTTATTGTTTCTTCTGATCGTGGGCATTTGTTGTTTGTGATGGAGACCTTTGCATACTTCTTCGCTGTGAAGGTAACGGAGTCCACCTCGATTCCACCTGAAATGACATTAACTGTCCTCCTTGGAGAGGATGCTTGTGGAGGGCCAGGTTTGTTCTGCTGTGCCTTCACGTGAGTCTACTTCCCCTTCTCGGTCAGGAACTCCTTCAAGAATCCCTGTTTCAACAAATGAGCAATTTCATACCTTAGGGCCTTGTAGTCCTCAGTTGTATGACCATGGTCACGATGGAAATCGCACCAAGGGTTTTTGAGGGGTTTGCAGATCAATCGCGGGTCGAAAATTGGGGCTTCGGGTCGAAATTTTGGGGAAGACGGGTAAGGGAATGCTTTTTTCTGAAAATGGGAAATGTGTGTAGTGTATATATTGCTTTGCACGTCTAGGCTAGATTTTGGCACATGGGAACGAATTTAGCCTATTTTAAGCTAGTTAATTAAAATAAAGATGTTGCGCGGATAGGTTATATTTTAGGGTTATGAAAAAATTTAGCCCTCTTTTTAGGACGAATTAAGGAAAAGGATAGATTGTACGGGGCAGGATGAATTGGGTATGCATTGCATTTTAAGCCCCTTTTCTTCCAAATTTCATTAATTCACCTTAAAATTTTGAAATTAGCCCTATTTAAAATAATTAGATATTAATTTTGAAAATTTCGAGACAAAATTGGGTGTCAACAGCTGCCCCTCTTTACCCGAAAAGGATGAAAGAGTTTTTAGGGTAAAGAAGTTGACGGGAAACCAATTTTGTCACGATAAAGCCAAGGACTTCGATTCCAAGGACCAAAGTGCGAGGCTTATGGATATGGCCGAACTCCGGTTTTCGAGTTGCCTACATATCTCGGGCTGAAAGAGAATCAGGCCATATGCAGTTCAAAGACACTTAGATACGAAAACCCGCACGATTGATTGAAAAAGGCGCACGAATAGGAAAGAATTCAAACTGACCCCTAACCTGGAATGAAAGATTAGGTAAGACTTTGCTTGTTCGAGTGCGATTCTTCAGATCTTTGTTGACGAGTCTAGCTCATATCAACAATTGCCCCAGTTCACTGCTAAGAAAGAGTTCCACGTTATGCTCCAAATGTTGTTGCGGTATTGCCAAAATCTGTAAAGACTTAACAAACGGTAAGCGAGCAACTGCTAATAAACTATAATAATTGGAATAAGAAATAAATAAAGGGATAATATAAAATTGTAAATGTTGGTTGTGATGCTATCAACAAGTTCTTCTTTCAATCAACTGACGAGGCGCTCCGCCCGGAGAAACTCTAGGCTGATCATTATTCTGAAACAGTAAAGTAAGACAGTAAGTAAAGTGAGAATGAATTGTAGAATGCAATGCTTTCATACGATAAGTTGACTGACGAGACATGATGTCTCAAGTCGAATCGCCTATCTTTATCATCTACTTCAATTATAACATGCCAATATTGCAAGACAACCGACATTGTGAAACACTCCTAAAGTAGTGCTCCAGCCGACTTGTCTTAGATTATCAATCTACTTTAAACATAACATGCCAATATTGCAAGACAACCGACATCGCGAAACACGCCGAAAGCAGTGTTCCAGCCGACTTGTCTTAAACTATCAATCTTTTTTAAATATAGAATGCCAATATTGCAAGACAACCGACATCGCGAAACACTCCGCAAGTGGTGCTCTAGCCGACTTGTCTTAAACTATCAATAAATGCCAATATTGCAAGACAACCAACATCATGAAACACTCCGAAAGCGGTGCTTCAGCCGACTTGTCTTAAACTATCAATAAATGCCAATATTGCAAGACAACCGACATCGTGAAACACTCCGAAAGCGGTGTTTCAGCTGACTTGTCTTAAACTATCAATCTAATTTAAATATAAATTCCAATATTGCAAGACAACCGACATCGCGAAACACTCCGAAAGTGGTGCTCCAGCCGACTTGTCTTAAACTATCAATCTACTTTAAATATAAAATGCTAATATTGTAAGACAACCGACATCGCGAAACACTCCGAAAGCGGTGCTTCAGCCGACTTGTCTATCAATATCGCGAGGTAAATTCTATCACAATGTTAAGATGTTGAGAAAAGAAAAGCGCCGCCTTTTCAGCAATAATCAAATGTAATGCTTAGATGCCGCAAGAGTAAATTTGAATGATCTGTCAATCATAATCATATGCGTCGTCAATTTAATTGGTGTTGCTTGTACTGATAGTGGTGCAGAGTGTTGAATGCTCCCTTCAGTTCATATTGAATCTGATGTTCAATTCCTGCAAATTCAAAGTAAATGCGTTGGAAAACGAGTGAATAATGAAGCAAAGGCTATAATGAAAAAGATAGATTTGCGCTGCATATGCGACAAGGCGAATAATCTCCGAGAAACTGATGGTTGACCTGAAAAAGTAAAGTGAAGCATTAATTTAAAGCAAATAGAAAGGCAGAATTTAAAGCAAGTGCAAAGCAACGCAGTGCGGAAATGTAATCAGTGCAATAGCCATTTGATAAATCAATTGGCGAGACAATCAGGCAATGATGGTCTTGAGCAGACTGTCAATTAAAATAAGGCAATGCTTATTTTGGCGTGATTTGAAAACATAACGCATGCATCGGCTTCCTTGCTTATTTGGGAATGAAAATCATAGAGGTAGTAATGCCGCCTGTTCGGCAATAACTCATGACGAAGCATAATGCTTTAAGTCATGAAAAGGCAATGCAACGCAATTTGCAAGGCAACTTTGAATGCGCGTTCAATAAGTTGTTCATCCATAGTGCGAATGATCCTTTCATTGCAAGCTTTCATGTTCCTGCTCTCAAAGAAAAATTTGTTAGTTTTGGGAGGGGTGTTTGATTTGTGTTGATTCATCTTGAATTTGCTGCTATCGCTTCCTCTTCTTCGTGAGACTTGGGCTTTGAAAACCTCCCTCGGAAACTTGGTTTATGAACTCCCTAGTATAACTCATTTTAAGATAGAGGCAAAAATAAAGTAATTTGGCAAAATAGCAAGCAAGTAATCATTGATATGCAAATGAAAAGTGTATAATGCATTTAAAATTCCTGCTTTAACTCAAACTCATGACATATCTCGAAACAAACTGAACGTCCTTTGTATTTGCAACTTGTGCTAATCTTGAATACTTTTAGAACTTTGCTGCTTCATCCTTTGATAAGCAAACCAATTTTTGCAAAAAATCTGTCCCAGTTATAATCTTTATGAGTTATAATCTTTATGCCTTCGAACTCTTTTGCAAAAATTGCCCCAGTTTCTATCTTCAAATTATCTTGCAAAATTGCCCCAGTTGCTATCTTTCAAATCTTCAAATTATCTTGCAAAATTGCCCCAGTTGCTTGCCTTAGGGGAGACTGAAAATTTTAATATTATAGAGTCGAGCCCATTAAGAGCGCCTACGTATCCCTTCACGGGAATCAGACTGTGCGTAGTTCTGCTTACATAAAGATTTTGGGGAAAATATGGCAATCTAAGTACGAAGCCGCATCCGAATTGGAAAATCCACACATCTGCCCAGATGCATAGTTCGGCATTACATCATAAAAGATAAACAAGCCTAAAGTGTTATAATATTTTGACCGAATCCGACGGGGATTGCCTACTTATCCCGTTGCCATTCCAGGAATCAGGTTAGAAGTAGTTCAAACTTACATAAAAGATGAAAGTGGGAAATTCTTATATCAATGCAACCAGACTAGATGTGAGTTACTACGTATCGCCTTGGGATTCAGGTCACGCGTAGTTCGCATTACATCAAATATTACATTCAAAACCATGCTAACTTGCGATTGCCTCAGACGTAGTATCTTTTGACATCATCTGCGTTGATTGCTTTTAGCCAAACTTGACCATCCATTTCTGCCAGAATAAGTGCTCCTCCGGATAAAACCCGATGAACCATGTATGGACCTTGCCAATTCGGTGCAAATTTGCCCCTTTCTTCTTCTTGATTAGGAAAGATCTTCTTTAACACCAATTGTCCCAGTTTGAAGTCTCTCACTCTCACTTTCTTGCCAAAGACTTGATCATGCGATTTTGGTAAAGTTGCCCATGACAAATTGCATTCATTCTTTTCTCATCAATAAGCATCAACTGTTCACATCTGATCTTCACCCATTCAGCATTTTCTAACTCAACTTCTTGAATGATTCTTAAAGAAGGAATTTCTACTTCCGCCGGCAAGACTGCTTCTGTGACATACACCAAAAGATAGTGAGTTGCCCCAGTTGAAGTTCTAGTGGTGGTGCGGTACCCAAGAAGTGCAAAAGGCAACTTTTCATGCCAATCTCTATAATTATCAATCATCTTGCGAAGAATACGCTTGATGTTCTTATTTGCCGATTCAATAGCTCCATTCATTTGAGGCCGGTATGCAGTAGAGTTGCGATGAGTAATGTTGAAGCTTTCACAAGTTACTCTCATTAAATCACTATTCAAGTTTGCACCATTATCAGTAATGATTGATTCTGGAACTCCAAATCTACAAATGATATTGTTGTGCACAAAATCCGACACCACTTTCTTGGTTACGGACTTGTGAGAAGTTGCTTCCACCCACTTGGTGAAGTAATCAATAGCCACCAAAATAAAGCGATGTCCATTTGAAGCGGCCGGCTCAATAGGACCAATAAGATCCATTCCCCAAGCAACAAAAGGCCAGGGAGAACTCATTACATGAAGTTTAGAAGGAGGTCTTTTGATCATATCTCCGTGAATTTGACATTGATGGCATTTCCGCACAAACTGAACATAATCAGTTTCCATAGTTAGCCAAAAATAACCTGCTCTCAAGATCTTCTTTGCCAAGACAAAACCATTCATGTGCGGTCCACAAACTCCCGCATGCACTTCCATAAGCAATTTATTTGCTTTAATGGCATCAACACATCTTAAGAGTCCTAAGTCTAGGGTCCTCCTATATAGGATTTCACCGCTTAGAAAGAATTGATTTGCTAATCTCCGAATGCTCTTCTTTTGAACACTTGTTGCATTTTCAGGATAACTCCCAACCTTGAGATAATTCTTGATATCAAAATACCAAGGATGGCCATCTCGCTCTTCCTCAACTTGGAAACAATAAGCTGGCCTATCATGCAGTTCAATTTCGATAGGATCAATATAATTCTTGTCAGGATGTTGGATCATAGAAGATAAAGTGGCCAAAGCATCGGCAAACTCATTTTGAAGTCTTGGAACACGCTTGAACTCAATCTTTGCGAACCTTTTGCACAATTCCTTGACACAACGCAAATAAGGAAGAATCTTTGCATTCTTGGTGTTCCACTTACCTTGTACTTGGTGAATCAGCAAGTCAGAATCCCCGATCACTAAAAGTTCTTGAATATTCATATCATCTGCCAATCGAAGACCCAAAATGCATGCTTCATATTCAGCCATATTGTTAGTGCATGGAAATCTGAGCTTGGCCAAAACAGGATAATGCTGACCCGCTTCAGAAATTAAGACAGCTCCAATACCAACACCCTTGAAATTTGCTGCTCCGTCAAAGAAAAGACGTCAACCATCATATTCAGAAGAAATGTCTTCACCCAAAAACAAGACCTCTTCATCGGGGAAGTAAGTTCTCAATGGCTCATAATTGTCATCAATAGGATTTTCAGCTAAATGATCCGCCAATGTTTGTGCTTTTACCGCCTTTTGGGTAACATAGACTATGTCGAATTCGCTCAACAAAATCTGCCATTTTGCCAATTTCCCCGTGGGCATCGGCTTTTGAAAGATATATTTCAAAGGATCCATCCTCGAGATAAGATAAGTTGTATATAATGAAAGATAGTGCCTTAACCTTTGTGCGGTCCAAGTCAAGGCGCAACAAGTTCGCTCCAAGAGAGTATACCTGGCTTCATAAGGGGTGAACTTCTTGCTTAGATAATAAATGGCTTGTTCTTTCTTCCCGGTCTTGTCATGTTTCCCCAAGACACATCCAAATGCATTTTTCCGAGACAGACAAATATAGGATCAATGGTCTTCCAGGTTCAGGAGGAACTAACACAGGCGGATTAGATAGATACTCCTTGATCCTATCAAAAGCCTTTTGACAATCTTCTGTCCACTCAATAACAGCATCTTTCTTCAATAGCTTGATTATTGGTTCACAAATAACCGTGGATTGTGCAATGAAGCGGCTTATGTAGTTCAAGCAGCCAAGAAAGCTCATCACATCCTTCCGGCTCTTTGGAGGGGACAAGTGTTGGATAGTCTTGATTTTAGACGGATCCAATTCTATACCCCTCCGGCTTACGATGAAACCCAACATCTTACCGGCGGGAACACCAAACGCACATTTTGCAGGATTAAGCTTCAAGTTATACCGCCGAAGGCGGTTGAAGAATTTTCTCAAATCAGTCAAATGCTCTTCTTTCTTCTTTGACTTGATAACAACATCATCTACATAGACTTCAATCTCTTTGTGAATCATATCATGGAAAAGAGTTGTCATCGCTCTCATATATGTTGCCCCGGCATTCTTCAAGCCGAAAGGCATAACTCTATAACAAAACACACCCCAAGGCATGATGAAAGCGGTCTTTTCAGAATCATCTTCATCCATTAAAATCTGGTGATAGCCAGCAAAGCAATATACAAAAGACTGAAGCTCATGTTTTGCACAGCTATCAATAAGGATATGAATATTTGGCAATGGAAAATCATCCTTTAGACTAGCTTTGTTGAGATCACGATAATCAACACAAACTCTAACTTTGCCGTCTTTCTTGGGCACTGGCACAATATTCGCTAACCAAATGGGATATTTGAGAGATTGAATCACCTTAGCGGTCAATTGCTTTTGCACTTCTTCCAAAATTTGTTTGCTTGTGGAAGTTTTGAAGTTTCTCTTCTTTTGATTAACAGGCGGAAATGAAGGATCAGTTGGCAACTTGTGAGTGACAAGATCGGTGCTCAAACTGGGCATATCATCATAAGACCAAGCAAAGATGTCTCGATACTCGTTCAATAGTTCAATATAAGCTCTTCTTTCTTCCGAGGTCAAATAAACACTGATTCTGGTTTTTCTAACATCTTTTGAAGTCCCCAAGTTGATTGACTCGGTTTCTTCCAAGTTAGGCTTTGGTTTGTTCTCAAACTGATCGACTTCTCTTGTTATTTCATCAGGAACAAAATCTTCATCAAATTCCCCAATATCCAGTGCATCGGTACCAGTTTGTTCAGTTGTTTCATTATATGTCACAAGCAAAGTTTCGGCAGTTTTGTTAAGTGGAAAGCTGAAACAGATACAAACATTAATCAAAAGCGTAAAATAAAGTAAATAATTAAAGCATATCAAAATAATAGTAGGGGGAATGCAGGGCATTTTATTTGTTTCAAAAGTCTAGTTTAGGGAGGCAATACATTAAAGTAAAACATGCAGAATGTAAACAGGTTATTTGAAAAGACATAAACATAAACCAAAGGTGAAACACAGTTCAGGGCCTCAATCTGACTGTGACGCCAAAATAAACTAGTGAGTTCATTTATCAAGTCTCGTCCACTGGGACACAGGTCCAATTGGCCATCGGATCCTTTGCCTCGGCATTCTGCACAGGTGACTGCTCAGCATAGTCTTCAATAAAAACACTGCATTCCCAATCATCACTCAAAAACAAATTACCAACTCCTTCAACCAGATCTGGTGTAACTATTTTTGGTGCTGGGACAAATGACTGGTATAAGGAAGGAAGAGGTTCTGGCATAACAATGGATGGTTTCCTTTTTACCTTTTCAATCTCCTTTTTGGTAGGACAGTAACCCAAGCCAAAAGTACCCAGATTCTTGGGCAAGAAGATAGGTTCAGTAATGCCGTTCAGATTTGCTCCCAATCCCGAACCAGGTTTGAAGCCGTTTTTTAACATTTCCACAGCAATTATCTTGGGGACTCTAGGTAGGGTACCTCTCTTCGAATCATCATTAGATGCTCGGGTCACATTCATTAGCTCAATAGTGTGAAAAGTACTCCCATCAAGCTCAGTGGCATTGTCTACCATAGGAATTGTGGTGCTAGCATGCATGGGGCTGTTTCCCTCGCCCTTAACCACTACTTCTTCGTTATCCCATATGAATTTCACGCTTTGATGCAAAGTGGAAGGGACGGCTCCGGCCATGTGGATCCAAGGTCTTCCCAATAGCATATTATAGGTAGATGGGATGTCGAACACTTGAAACTCCACAGAGAAGTTCACATGACCTATTTGCAGATCAAGATCGACCTCTCCTAGGGTGCACCTTTGAGCCCCATCAAAAGCCCTTGCTTTCACATTACTTTGTCTGATTTTACCGGTGTCAATTCCGAGTTCCTTCAGGGTTGCTAACGGACATATGTTGAGCCCAGAACCACCATCGATCAATACCCGTCCGACAAATTTGTCCCTACATTTGACAACAATATGCAAGGCTTTGTTGTGTCCGAGACCCTCGGGTAGAAGCTCTTCTTTGAAGAAAGACACCTTGTGAGATTCTAAGATTTGGCCAACCAAGACGGCCAAGCTCTCACCCGTGGTTTCAGCCGGCACCTCTGCTTCCTTGAGCACTTTCAGCAATGCATTTCTATGTGTTTCAGAGCTCATCAGCAAAGCCATGATGGATATCCGGGAATGAGCATTCTTTAAATGCTCCAGAATAGAGTAGTCTTTTGACTGCATTTTCCTCTAGAAGTCCTCAGCCTCAGTGTCAGTCACTTTTCTTACAATGCCCTCCTTTTCCCCAAGGCCTTGACCCAACTTCTCAAGCGTATAGCATCTACCGGATCTGGTCATGCCTTGTGCAGCAGCAACAGCAACGGTTACCTTCCCACTTTCGATAGGCACTTCAGAATAGTTCCAAGGAACTCTCTTGCTATCATATTGAAGGGGGAGGCAAGCATAATAGTGACAGTTGGCCTTGGGATACCAGCTTGCACCAGAATGGGAGCTCTAACCTGCACAAATATTTTGGTCTCGTTGGCAACCCTCACATTGCTAACGGGAACAATGGTTCCTTTCCAATCGAACCCCTCATCAAGGGAACTGACATTGACAGCATTGTTGCCATAGGTAGGAAGATGATTATCTTGCACATTTGGTTGAGTTCCAGTAAGCTGAATAGTGCCTGATTTGATCAATGCTTCGACTTTATCCTTGAAGGCATAACATCTTTCAATATCATGGCCCGCAGCCCCAAAATGATAAGCACAACGTTTGTTAGCATCATACCACCTTGGAGGAGGATATGGAGTGTTATCAGGAACGGGCTCTATAACTCCGACGCTTCTCAGTCTTTCAAACAATTGACCGTAGGATTCAGCTATAGGAGTATAGGTTTTGGGTGCTCTCCTTTTTAGCTTTGGTTATGTCCTTGCGCATTTGGACGGATAGAAGCACGGGGTTGGTAATTTTATTGGCAAGGAGGGTATTGTTGTGGTGCTGGTGCTCGTGGTGGATAATAACTGGGTTGTGCTTGGTAGATAGGATATAGAGCGGGAGGAATTTGATAGTGACTAGGATAATTTGGGAGTGGCGCACTTGGGTAAGGAGGAGGAATATTTGGGTAAGGAGGGGGTGCATTAGGGTAATGAGGAGGGGCATTTTGGTAAGTAGGGTAGGCGGGTGGATTGTCAAAGTTCAACCTTCTAGCTGGGCGGTGGTCAATGTCTGCAACAACAGATGTAACTTCTTCCATCTTTTCTTTCCTTCTAGAGTGATTTGGGCTGGCTTGGGCATTCTGGGCACTTAACTTCATTTCAGCAAAGCTTACAATCCGACAGGATTTGATGCCTTCTTCCACCATCTCCCCCATTGTAAGAAGTTCAGCATAAGGTGCACCCATCATAGAAAGCATATGCATGTAATAAGATTCATCTTGAGCACGAATAAAGTACTTCACCATATCCTTCTCGGTCATCGGGGGTTGTACCCGTGCAGCCTGTTCATGCCACCTTAGGGCATATTCTCTAAAAGTTTCTGTCGGTTTCTTCTTCAAATTGGCTAAGGTTATGAGGTCAGGGACCATCGCAACATTGTATTCAAACTGCTTTGTGAAATCATCAGCTATATCATCGAACTCATGCCACTTGCTTATATCCTGTCTTGCAAACCATTCAGCAGCAATACCTTCCAGACTATGACTGAAGTAAGCCATCAGAAGTTCCTCTTTGCCTCCCGCAACCCTCATTCTGTTGAGATACTTGGTCAAATGAGCAAATGGGTCACCATGACCATCATACATATCAAAATTTGGCACTTTAAACCCGGGAGGAGGAGTAATGTCAGGGTATAGAAAAAAGACTGCGGTAGGAGGCGCCTTGATGTTTCTTAGTCACCTGCAATTCCTTGATAGATTGCTGCATGCTTTTCATCGCTTGGATTATCTCCTCTTGTTCACTTGTCTTTCCCTATTTTTCCACAGTTACGGGCACTTCATTCTGTGGCGGATAGTATGTAAAGTCCACATTCTTACCATTAGGGTCATGCTCATAATACAGCGCCTCGGGATATCCCTGTCTTGGATCATTGGTGTTTGGGGGAGCAATGGCTACAGCAATGGGTGCTTGAGATTGTGGAGGAGGGGGAGTGTCTTTGGCAGGAAAATATTGGTAGTAAGGAGGAGTGGGGTCGTTAGGATATGGATAATATGAAGGATAACCAGCAGGTTGGGTATTTTACTGAGCGGGCGGGATATTTTGACTAACTTGTGGGCGGTTTGGTGGTTGTGGTGTTTGATTAAGTGGGTTGCTTTGGTATGTGGGTACATTGTGAATAGGATTGTCATTTGAAGGTGCATTTTGAGGGTCATGCCCTTTAATTGTTGCTAGCTCATCACTCAGCATCTGTATTTGTTTAGTCAGATCTTGAGCAAGGATGATGTTTCCCCTTGAAGATCCAGGAGTTTCAAGAGTCTTATCACTGAGAACGGGAGGCTGATCCTCGATACCAGACATTGTCGAATTCTGTTATGTATATCAATGTGCAGAGAAGTCTTTGGATCAGCTCAATCAGCACAAATCAAACTTCTGCTTGGGAATAAACAAAACAAAAAGAAAAATTCAAAAGGTAACTGTGTTAGTTTGCATGTTGTTGGTAAAATTTGCATACAATCACATAGCGCGCGTCACGTAGCGCTTTTGCATTTTAAACGAGCGATAAATTAAGGCATGTGGCAACCACAAGTAATGTGCGTAAAATAAAAATGCGGACGCGTCCTACCCTGTAGGGTGCCTCTTTGTGCTAGAGGTAAGCCTAATCGCGCAAATAAATGATAACGAAAAACAGTCACAACCATTTTTGAGCAATTCAAATTTAGAGTAAGACATTTCATTAAATAGACAAAGCTGATACAAAATTGTCTTTCATAACATAACCTCATACTTTCATTCTCTTCTCTTTCTTTTTTTTTTCTTTTCTTTCTTTTTTTTTTCTTGTTTTCTCTTTTCTTTTTCCATACATAATCCTTACATAGCAAATGAAAATATAATAAACATAAAGACATAATTGAAAATACATCAAAACTAAAATAAATCTGCCACTTCGCCAATCAACTGCATCATGCTGGTGTGGGTGCATTGTTGTGACTGAATCCTGCTTTCTTTGCTTCATCATCATCAGGTCTGCATCATTGTAATCAACTTCCTTCATTATTTTCTGCTTTTTCTTCTCATTTCCTATTTTTCTTTTTCTCTTTTTTTCTTTTCTTCTTTTTTTTCTTTTCTTTTCTCTTTTCTTTTCAATATATCATCATTACATAATAAATGAAAATACAACAATAGAAAGCATAATAGAAAGTAAATCAAAAGTAAATAAATAAACTGCTATTTGTCCAAGCTCTGCATCATATTCTTGCTTGCTTCATCTTCTTGCTTGTCGGAGCGGATGTTTCATCATGACTGATTTTCGCTCTTGCATGTCTTATTTTCTTCGTCATGTCTGCATCTTCATAGCCAACTCTTCCTGGTGGACTGACACCTAAGCGCCGCTCTTCTTTGATCCTGGTGAGATATTCTGGTGTACAGCTCTGGTGCTCTGTTGACACTTTTACTGTTTGCAGATTCCTCCAATCTTCGAGTATTTCTTTCATTCTTGGAATTGCATTCGGCAGGCTGTAACGAGTTTTTGATTTTGACATATCGGCACAGAGGGGAATAAATTATTCCATCCCAAACTGACGGAGGACCCTCAAAGATGCATAAGGCTGAAGCCCAGTTAAACCAGTCAACTCGATGTAGTATCGCTTAGAAGTCCTAAGCACTATCTCATCTCCAGGAGCATAAATTAACTTCCACATTACTTTCTTATCAGTAAGGTGGGCCAAGAAATCATACCATCCCGCAAAACTTTCAGGTTTTTCACACCACCTCGTTCTCATGTTTTGGGTAGCAATAGGATTTATTAATTTCTGGCTATCTTTCACTTTACAGATATCCATCATGGGCTTTCGATGGCACACTTGTTCTATCGCCCATACTTGAAGGAGAAGATTACAACCTTCGAAATACGTCGAACCCCTTCTGCATTCATTTAGAGCTCGGTATATTTCTGCTAGAATCATAGGAACAATTGTGGTGGACTTGTTCTTGTTAATCCCGTCAAACATTGCATGGGCCACTGAACCAATACATGTTCTAATATGTCCTTTTTCTTCAGGGAAGACTATGGCACCCAAAAAGGCGACAACAAAAGCTCTCACACGCCTCTCCTCCCAGGTCTCTTTACTACAAGCGAACTCCATCCCGAAATCATGATAACCCCATCTACTTCCAAACCTCGTATACAAATAATCTAAATGAACCCAATCTTTGTCAACAAAACCCAATCTATTATCTCTGTCTAGCCCCAGCTTCTGCTAGAATTTCATCCCTCCTTGATGATTTGGGAAGATCATATCCCTACCCTGACATTTCAAACCGGTTATTCCAACCATCTCCCCTAGAGTGGGTGTCAGCTCAAAGTCCCTGAATTTAAATACGGCTCGTGTCGGACACCAGAACGGGACAAGAGCCTGAACCAAATTGCGATTTGGGGTGACACAATAAAGCAAGTCCACCATTCTGCCTAGTTTTTCCTGAACTGTTGTTTGCTCTCGGTCAGTAAAGCTTTCCCACCACAACTTTAACTTCTCTGGGATTTCAGTGACCATGTAAATTTTGTCAAACTGTTGTTCCATTCTTTAACCTACAAGACAATGAAAACAAAATTTTTAAATTTGATTGTGCTCAAAATTCAGCTGGAACTGGAGATTTGTTATCACAAAACACATAATATGCGGGTCATCGGGTTACAAGAGCCCGTTGACATAAGGACGGATTCCTGACTATGGAGGCGGTACCAAGGACCGGGTCCAGACTAAGGTGTAAATGCATGCATGCTCCTAAAAGCTCCGTCTAAGAGTGGGTTAACGGTTGAGGCTAACAGGTGAGTGGCAAGCGGTCTCGCAGTCGAATTACTCCTACGATGGCCGCCGGTGTACCAACTCGTCATAGGGTTTTTTAGTAGAAGAAAGTGCGGGTGCGCATGGGCACACCTCGCAGATATTTGGGGTGAAAATGCAAGAGGTTCCCAGGAGTGGGGGAAGTATGAACGGAATGCCAGTTTATATATGTGCACAAATAAGGGTGTAATGACATGCTTTCGTGACACACAACAATCAATTAGATTAATCTAAACATGCTTGCAAATAAAGAATATATATAATCATGCTAGTTTCAACAATAGTTAAATAAGCTACGCATACTAATATCGGCATACAATTCAGACAATACAAACAAACAAATTCGTGAAAGCCTTTTGGTTAGAACCATTTGCTAATCCCCAGCGGAGTCGCCAAGCTGTTGAACCCTCCCTAAAAAATGCACACAAGTATGCACCAAGATTTGATTTCAACAAAATGGGACTCCAAAGGGTTTCTTTGGAGTCGCCACCTAATTTAAGGATTATTAGGAACCTAAGGTTAACTAATGAGTGCAATTTTATTCCTTATTTAAAAGAAATTAAATTAAAATCAGAGATTCCGAGTAAGTGGTTCTATTAAATTCGAAAGAAGGTCCCTTGCGGGAGCACTTTCGAAAATTCGCTAAATGCGGTTAATCCGGCGGTTTTCACGAATTTGTTAAGGATAATAGAATTAATTTTAACTAAGGATAATATAAATAAGATAAGGTTTTGGTTACGTCGATACTTAGATAAGTAAATGATGAAATTTTAAGATTAATTAAATGGATAAATTACAACATGGTTGATTGATTAGTTAATTAAATAAATAAAGGATAAATAAATTAAATAAATAAAATAAATAAAATAAAATACACTAAGTAAATAATTAGATAAATAATAATAATTGATTAATTGATCGCTTGGGTAAATGGATAAGTAAATAAATAGATAACTTAATTAAATAAATTAATATTTATATTAACTTAATTAAATAAAGAATAAATGAATAATAATTGATTAAATAAATAAATGAATAAATAAATTATTATTATTATTAATTAAATAAATAATTAATTAATTAAATTAAATTAAATAAATAAATAAGATTAATTAATTAAATAATTTAATAAATAAATATCGCATAATTAATCTGATTAATGAATAAATGAGTAGATAGATAGATAAATATTTAATTAATGGATAAATAAATATGAATAATAGATGGAGATGTATAATTTAATTAAATTTGATTTCTTTTGCACTCGATAATTAACCATAGATTACTATTATCTTAAACTAATTGGCGAGTCCCAAAGAAACGGGATAGGCAATTATATAATCACCCTAAAAATGCAATAAGATAACAATTCAATAAAGTGGCTATCCTACCAAGCTTCTAACATGCAAATCCTAGTCGGGTTTCAGGGCTTCCTAAAACATGCTTTCTAAAGGGAACGGGAAAGCGGGAGTTTTAGAAGGTAGAACCTGGAAGCGCAACTCAATCATTGACCCTTGAATTTAGAGATTTTTTTTTTTTTTTTTTTACATTTTCGGGGATATCAAGTCCCGAAAATGCGGAGCGGATCAAATAACTATCAATGCATGTAGCCATCCCGTTTGTGAGTTTTATTTCAACTCGTCCCCGAAGGTGTACATGATAAGGAAAACAGTAAGCAAAAGATTAGCATTCATTCTAAGGCAATCGTAAGCAAATGCAATAACACGCACAAATCATAACATGTTCTATTGATGACTTCCCACACTATTTTATCCCCTCGCCTAAAATGAATGAGACAACCCGGGACTAACTCTCACGCTAAGACAATTCTCCACACCTTTACTAACTCCAAATAACAACTCCCAATTACTTACAACATACCCGGGATGAACTTTCAATTATTTTTAATACCAGACTGCAAATCATGAAAGGCGCCAATTGGGCTTTCAAAATAAAAACCTCACTGGTCCTCGGCTTTAGTCGAGCCTCTCAGTTTCCTCGATTTTGCAAGGCTCACAGACCGTGCTCATAGGGCTCCTCACTGGTCCTCGGCTTTAATCAAACCTCGCAGTTTCCTAGGTAGCCAAGACCGTACTGGTCTCCAAGGAGGGGCCCCACTAGTCATTTAAAGACGCAGGGGCTTCACTCTTCTAGTATGCGACAAGCGTACTTCTTTCCAAAAATGCATCATCACAGGCCACTTGATACCCTTTAAACAAAAATGCATCATCACAGGCCACCTGATACCCTCACACCATCTCATAGCTCCCTCTGCCTTCCACTGCTCACAGCTGCAATACCCTCTCACAGAGGTAAAGAGCCAGGGGGCTACCTGAACCCCCTCCAGGCCTGCTTATTGCTGCAAGCTTCAGACTTTCACAACAACCTCTCTACAAATTCCCTCACTGCCCTAAACCACTTCAATCAACCAGAAAACAACTCCTCAATACTCTCTCCAGACCTGCAAATCTAATCTCTAAACACCCGGAAACAAACCCCTGAACTTCTATGAACCACCTGACCAAATTAGAAACTCCCAGCCCTTGAAAAACCGGCAAACCAAGACCAGAAATAACATAGAACTCTTGCACCCGCTTCCTAGCTATTTGAACCACCCTATACAACTCTGCAAACTACAACACCTGCAACATCAAGACTCCCTTCTCCTAGCTCCTGAACAGCCAACCCAGATTCTTTCTCCTTTTTTGACAAACTGCATTCCACCTTTTCGAACTAATAGAAACAAGTTATCATGCCAGCAGGTACCAGAAGCACATTTGCTGACTTGATTTGCAACCAGTAAACATTGAACATGCATTAAAATCAATACCAGACTTCACTAGAACCAGGTAAGGATAGCTGAACTTACAACTACTAAGCCTTCAATAATTTGCTTTCTTTCAACTGATAATAAAATATCAGACATGCTTATTCCATTAAAAATTTTACACAGTCAATCTCCCAACTTACTAGAGCCTAAAGATCTGACCTTTACTTAGAAAACTTCATTTGAATACAATCAGTTTTTAACCTTAAACTTGGAGCGGTTTAGAATATTCTCATGGACGACGACTAGCTAAGTTGCTTAATTTATATGCAAACTGCTTCAAGACATAAATTCCAAAGAATACTAAGGTAAAATTTTAACATAACAATGAGCTACACAGTAAAAGACTAAAGCTTTAACCATAGAATCCACATTGTAACACAAAATCAATCTCAACTAATCTCGCACATAATTATGCAGAAATGAAAATGCTAATGCCTAACAGAGATAAACAACATGAGTAAATCATTTTGCATACAAGTATACTGTTATTAGAAAAATAAATAAATAAATTAAGGTGAGGCTATTATCTTTTTGCGAGCAGTGAACCGGGAGCGAGGATTCGAATAAAGCGACTCGAACTAAGCGACTCGAATGAGGTTAACGACTCAAATGACGATGCGATGATTAAGAAGAAAAACAAGAATATCAACTGGAATCAGCTAGAAATCAAACCACAATCACTTTAAAACCATTCATCAGTGAACTCAAGATTTCTATTATTTTTTTCCTTTTCTGGCGTTTTTTTTTTTTTGTTATATGAAAATTTTCAGAACCCTAAACCCTACAAACAATGATAAATATATAGGAAAACTTTAGGGTTTTACCTTGGCTCCTACCTTTGAATTCAAAGCCCAAAATTGTATATTCCTTGTAGAACAAGAGTGAATTTAGTCAAATCCCTTAAGGATTGTACCGAATTCATCCTTGTCATCAAGGATATTCCCGTTATTGCGATCGAATGGCTCGGATTGAATCTTCAATTCAAAATGAATGGTTAGGATTCACTTAGCTTTTGTACTTAAAAGTAAAGAGAGAACGTGGGGGGACCAGTTTAGTACGAGTTTTGGAAGTATTTAAGGGTTTTTTAAGTGTTTGCAGATCAATCGCGGGTCAAACATTGGGGCTTCGGGTCAAAATTTTGGGCAAAACGGGTAAGGGAATGGTTTTTTCTGAAAATGGGAAATGTGTGTAGTGTATATATTGCTTTGCACGTCTAGGCTAGATTTTAGCACATGGGAACGAATTTAGCCTATTTTAAGCTAGTTATATAAAATAAAGATGTTGCGCGGGTAGGTTATATTTTAGGGTTATGAACAAATTTAGCCCTCTTTTTAGGACGAATTAAGGAAAAGGATAGATTGTACGGGGTAGGTTGAATTGGGCTATCCGTTGCATTTTAAGCCCCTTTTCCTCCATATTTCATTAATTCACCTTAAAATTTTAAAATTAGCCCTATTTAAAATAATTAGATATTAATTTCGGAAATTTCGAGACAAAATTGGGTGTCAACAGTATATCTGGTCTCGGTCGTTATAATTGCTATTTGTTCTCTTGGGGCAGTTTGAGAGCCACCGAATAGCAATCTCGGGCAGAGCGTTGCTCTCCTCGGACCTCACGTACCCCCATTCGGATGGGAACTTCAATACTTGATGATAAATTGAAGGAACGGCTTGCATATCGTGGATCCAAGGTCTCTCCAAAATGATGTTGTAGGCTAGATCCGCATCAACAACATGAAAAGTTGTCTCCTTCGCTACCCCTTCAGTGAGAGTTGTCAGGGTGATCTCGCCGAGAGTCTTCTCGCTTGAGTTGTTGAAACCGGAGAGAACTCGAGATATTGGTATGATCTTATCCGACAACTACATCTCCCTTACAACCCGTGATTGGATAATGTTTGCGAAACTGCTCGCATCAATGAGTACTCTTTTGACATCGAACTCCGCCACGCGTAACGTTATTACTAACGCATCAGCATGTGGGAATTGCGAACCGTCTGTATCAGAATCCTCAAATGTTATTGTTTCTTCTGATCGTGGGTGTTTGTTGTTTGTGATGGAGACCTTTGCATACTTCTTCGCTGTGAAGGTAACGGAGTCCACCTCGATTCCACCTGAAATGACATTAACTGTCCTCCTTGGAGAAGATGCTCGTGGAGGGCCAGGTTTGTTCTGCTGTGCCTTCGCGTGAGTCTGCTTCCCCTTCTCGGTCAGGAACTCCTTTAAGAATCCCTGTTTCAACAAATGAGCAATTTCATACCTTAGGGCCTTGCAGTCCTCAGTTGTATGACTATGGTCACGATGGAAATCGCACCACATGTCCTGGTTTCGCTTGCTTGGGTCGGTCTTCATGTCTTTCGGCCACTTGACCTTCTCTCCCATGTCTTTGAGTGCTGCCACTACTTCGGTCATTTCCACGTTGAAGTTTGGCAGGCTTGGGGCTCCACGGAGGCTTGATTCTGAATCATCTCTCCGGGACAATCCTTTGTTGTTGCGGTTGCGTCCTTTGGAATGGCTGCGTGACTGATCAGGGTACGGCTCATAATGTACGTCTGATCTCTCGGTCTCTGCCTTCCCGCCGGATCCACTATTGCGTGCCTGGGCCCTTCCTCGAGTACCTGTTCCAATCAATTTATCTTCGTCCATACGTACCTTTGAATTGTAACGGTTGTAGACGTCTGACCAGCTGGCTGTTGGGAACTCGCGAAGAGACTCATAAAGTCTGCGCGTGGCTTCTGAGCTCCTAATATCCAGGCTGTTGGTGAACGCGATTACTGCCCATCTGTCCGGTACTTTGGGAAGCATCATACGTTCTCTTTGGAAGCAATCTGCGTATTTACGGAGAGACTCGTAGGGTCTTTGCTTGATTTCAAAGATATCCTCTACGCGGGTTTCTCTCTTCTAAGCGCCTGTGTGTACCTTCACGAACAACTCAGCCATCTCTGCGAAAGACCTAATGGAATTCGGTGGCAGCATTGAGTACCATCGTAGAGCTCCATCTGCTAGGGTATCCACGAAATTTTTCAATTGAACAGATTCGATCTCCTCGTCGGTGAGATCGCTAGCCTTTATAAAGTTGCTGAACATCATGAGGTGATCGTTGGGATCAGGTGTTCCGCGATTCCTCGGAATGTTTGGCATCTTGAACGTCTTAGGTATCGCCTTTGGGGCTGCCTCCTTCTTCCAGGGCTGCTGGGAATACCATTGGACATCAACTTTCTTCAGTGTAGGTGGAGCGCCTGGTATCTGATCAATTCTCTCGTGAAGAGACTTTTCAAGTGCTTCCTGGCAAGGTCGGCTCGACAAAATTGGGGGCCTAAAGCCAAACTTCATATAGAGGCCCTATTTTTTTTTTTAAGAAAAAGAAACATCCTTTCTATCTTTTTTAGATGCGAAGTCATTAATAATTGTTTTATTATTTATTTGTTCTAACAATTCATATCCAATTGATGATATAGCTAGTACATTCCATCTCTCTTAAGACATGTTGATCTTAGATAACTTTTTGTCAGTTTTAGTTTTGGAAAACTTCTTTCGGCTGAGTCAAAAGTTACAGAAATAATTAACACTATTCTATAAAAAATATATGTATTTCGAAAATATCTTGTTTTTTATTTAATTGAGTATTCCGATTAGATAATTATCTTTTACTCATAGTTTCTCTTAGTACTTCTAAAAATAAGTGTAAATCATCAATATCATAATGACTATTACTATTTGTTGAAGAAAGTTCAAGGTTAAGATAATATTTTTTAAAATCCTTATCATCCAGTGATCTCAAATTTTAAACATTTAACCAATAATATTTTCGTACCTTCAAAAATGTCATCGTACTTTCTTCCCAAAAGTTTCTCTTCAAATTTAATACATTAAATTATATTTAATTAGGCATATAGGAGTATATATCTAGTAAAACAATGGGGCCCCAAAAAAGTTGGGGCCCCAAGCCATTGCCTTAGTGGCTTTATAGTTAAGCCGGCCCTGCTTCCTGGCTTTCATTAAATTGTTTGGTGAGATCTTCCACAACAAGGCTCATCTCCATAGGCGCCATAAACCCTCTATTTTGATTCTGATTGACTTGGGTCGTTGGGTCGGCAGTCCCTCCGTTATTCCGTTCTCCACCTTGCCTCGAAGTATGTAAGGAAGGAACATCACGACCAGGTGTTGCAGCGTCAGCTCTTGCAGTTGAAAGGTTACTCCTTCGGAGAGAGGTGAGCGCCTCGTTTATTCCTCGGTTTACCTCTGACTGTCCCTGCATGAAAGCAAAGAGTGTTTCCTGGAGGTTCCCTTGGCCAGGGGAGACACTCCTATGGCGTCGTCTCCTGGGTGGGGTAGTGCTCTGAGAGATTTCGCTGCCTGACCGGTCCTTGGGAAGACTGTTGCTGCCCATCGGACGAATAGTCGGGAAAATAATCAGGAGAATAATTAGGACTGAGTGGTGGAGTATTTATCTGACTTCCGCCTACGATAGTTCGTTGTGAACTGCTTTCTGCCATGTTAGTTACAGAGAAAAAAGACTGACGAAAAGAGGTGTAATATCAGAAAAGATAAACTTTTAACCTACGAAGGCTATTGACCAGCTCTCACTGTGGTCGCCAAATTGTTTAACCTAGATCCGATTTTAGGCCAATTAACAATTAAATTTATATTTGTGGAGTCACGATCAATAGTTGAGATTAAGAGTTTAAATGACGAACCAAAGCGGTGACAGATTTGCAAACAATACGAGAACGAGATATAAATATGAATTAATAAAGATAAAGCATAGGCAGAAGTAAGAAGAAGTAACCGTGTCGTATCGCTTATCTCCGGAGAGAGTTCTTCGATACCAGTCACACTTAGAAGATCAAAGATCTAAGATACTAGGCAAATATGAGCAAAAAGTAATATCTGAGCAAGAGCGAGAGAGTATTCTTATTGATATTGTAGACATGAAGTAAAGTTGTGTTACAATGACTTAGAGCAAATACTATTTATAAGTCTGATAGGCACCCATTGGGATTCGTAACCGCTGGGTTTGGATCCGTCTGGATATGTAACTGCTGGGCACGTATCCGTTGGATGCATAACTGCTGAGTTGTAATGATTGCCTTTATGACCATTAATTGAACGATCGTGAATGATTAGGTTAATAACTTCTCACTCAGATCGGGTTGGCCGTTGAAGTGTTTCATAACTCCTTTGGGCCTGCTCGTGATAATTTTCTGTCCGTTAGATGTCTGTCCGTTGGCACTTCTGTCCGTGCCAGGTGGTGGACACGTGTCACCTTTCAAGTGTTGTTAGCTTTTATCCAATACAATCCTTACAAATAGGGCACATAGAGTCTATATTAATGCCAATTTTGTAAAGATAAAGCCTAGTAGGCAACCTAGTATGTTGGCATTGCCAAATAAAATGTCGAATTTTATTTGGAACATTTATCTTCCAAAACTACATAAAATCCATATTATCATCTATAGGAGGATTTAATTGAGCATAAAGAGAATTTAGAACAAAAGAACCATTCTTGGTTAGACCCCAAATAGGGTAATCAATATCATTTTGGTTATGAGAGGTAGCTGTGTGGCTAAGCAATTCATTTACACTGTGGGAAAAATGAAAAGAAATAGTGGATAGGTTCCAGTGACTGCCATTAAAGATGTCACAAACTTTTTTTAGGTTATATTCCCTAGTTAAAGGACCATAAATCAAGTTTCTAAGGCTTCTCCCATTTGATAGCCATTTATAATCCCATAAGGAGATAGTTTTACCATTACCCACTATCCATTGAGAATTATTATAGCATAGGGGTAAGGTTTTGCTAATACCCTTCCATATAAAGGAGGCTGCTTTAGTAGTAGGTCTATAAATATATTTATTACTAATCACTTTGGACCATAGACCACTAGGAGTTGTGAGGAGTCGCCAAGATAAGCTAGTAAGTATGACATTGTTCTTAGTATTAGCCTTGTTGATGGATAGGCCACCTAGATATTTTGGTCTAGTGATTACATCCCTTGAGGAGAAGATGAATTTTATGCTTAGCATCGGTCGTACCCCATAAGAAATTTCTTTGAATTCGATCAATACAATTTAAAGTTTTCCTTGGTAGGAGGTGAAATTGCATAGTATGATTAGGGAGAGAATTTAGGATTGATTTAATGAGTATAGCACATCCTGCTAGGTTTAGGAATTTTATTTTCCAGCTAGTGAGCCTACTATAAAGATTATCTAATATAAATTGATAATGCCAATGTCTAGTGTTTCTATGTAGAATTGGGAACCTAGGTATTTCCCAAAGTGCTTACCAATTGAAGAGTAAGGATATTACCAAGCTGAGTAGCTAAGGTGGGACTAATATTATTAGAGAAAATTATCTTAGATTTGGTAGTATTAACTTTCTCACCTGACATTTTACAAAATAAGTCTATAGTATTCTTAATTATACATGCATATTTGACATTAGCTCTAGAAATAAAGGTTAAATCATCAGCAAAGAGTAGGTGTGATAAATCAGGGCCCTTAGGAGCTAATTTTACAAGGTCCCATAATTTCTCTTCAACCATTTGATTTATGTAAACTGAAAGCAACTCAAGACATAGGATAAAAATATAAGAGGATATGAGATCCCCTTGTCTAATCCCTCTAGATGGAGAAAAATAATTTGTTTTACAACCATTCACAAGAACAGATATTGTAGAAGTAGAAATACAAGATAAAGTTAATTTAGAGATGTTAGGTGGAAACTTAAAAAAAAAAGCTAACATTGTATGTATAAAGGACCATTCAATCCTATAAAAAGCTTTCTCTAAATCAATTTTGACGATCATTTAAGCCTTATTCCCTTTCATATGATTTAATTTCTTAACAATTTCTTATATTATAATGGCATTGTGAGAGGCTCTCATATTCTTAATAAAACTAGCTTGGAAAGGGCTAATGAGGGAATCCAAATAGGGCTTGATACGATTTGCTATAATTTTAGTAATGATTTTATAAACAGTGTCGCAAAGCCCTATTGGTCGAAAATTCTTTTAATCAACAACATTCTTAATATTAGGAATTAGACAAATGTATGTTAATTTAAATATTGAGGCATGGAACCAATTTGAAAAACTTGATGACAAATATTTTTAACCGAGGGTACCAACAATGTCCCAATATTTTTGAAAAAAAATTGGATGTAAACCATCCGGCCCCGGAGCCTTATGTGGTTTAAAAGAAAAAAGAGCATTTGTAATTTCAAAATCTAAGAGAGGCCTATCTAATAAAGTTAAATCAGAGCCTCGATACCATAGTGCATTATTATGCACAGGTTCTATGGTACTCATGGTGTGACTAGTGGAATAAAGATTTTGAAAATGCACAGCAATATGCTCTAAAATTTTGTTTGGCTCAAAAACTAGGTTTCCATCACTACTTGAAATCAGGACTTTTCCGACCGCCCATATGGTCGGACAGCCAAACGTTGTCCAACCAAACGAGGCAGTCGGCTAGATGGTGGTCGCGCAAAGGTGTCCGACCGACTCGGTCCGACGTTCCGACCAAAATTCAGTCGGACACCGGTCGCCTAGTGTAATTTCTGAAATAAAATATGATGAACCAGGCGACCGACGCGGTGGGAGGTTGCAAAAATCTGAGAAAATTTTTTGAGCTGGGCGGCCGCGGCGGTGGGAAAGTGAAATTTTTGGGCAAAAAAATACCCAGATTTCGGACCGATTTGGTTGCAAATCTGGGTAAAACCTGCAATAAAAAAACCTGCAATTTGAGCTACACCACCTATAAAAAAGTAAAAACAGCACCAAGAAGAAGATTAGGCTTCTACAAGCCTTAAATTTTTTTTCTAAACAAGGCTTATTGCCTTTAAACTGAAACTTTAACAATTTACATAACATCAATAATTCATAGCGATTCAAACAAGTTAAAATTAACAACAACAAGTCTAACAAGTTTATCAAAAACCAACCACAAGTCTAATACATGTCTAAAACATCAACAATCCATTATTACTACTTTGTTGCCTCAAAACTAGACTCAGAACCCGACTCAGATGACGAGTTGTATTGACGTTTGCTCTTGCCTTTCCCCCCGACTTTTGCTCTTGCTCTTGCTCTTGGTCTTGCTCTTGCCCTTGCCCTTCTTTCCCTTGTCCGCACTACCACACATAATGTTCTGCATCATTTTCCACATGGCTCTCATATTTTCCTCATTGCGCAAACGATCTTCTTTACTCTTTCTCTTAAGTTCTTCGATTTCATTGCGCAAAGAGGCTTCCACCGAGGGATTAATTGAACTAGCAGGAGGAGTGTAAGTGCCAAACAAACCTGGATTCCCCACCGACCCAGTGACACACCAACCACGCCCGTGCTGGTAAATGAAAACCACCTCGACCAGATCAGAGTAAACAACAATGTCGAATCAGGTCTACTTTTGGTCATTCTTCTCTCTGAAAAATAAAGGGGCAAGGCAAAACACACTCCAAACAAGTTGCTGGCTTTTCATCAGCCGCTGCGCGAAATGAAACTTCCCTTCTTTCAAGAGCTGAATCGATAGCACTAGGAATCTATCCTAAAGAAAGAATTGACTGACCTTGCGCTGGTATCATTTCGCTTGAGCCGGGAGCTCCTGTTTACCTTGAGAAGGGTGTTGCTTCTTATAGATATCACCGAAAAAGCGGAAGACTAAGAAGACTCGGGGTTTTTCAGGTGTCGAACTCTTTTATCTTCGCCATGAAAGAGAAAAAGAATTCTGCTTCACTAGCCTTTTCACCCCTTCTCTTCCATCGGTGCTAGTCGGCTCGGCAAAGTTGTAGCCCAAAAAAAGGTTCGGAAGGGGGAATCAGACTAGGCTTTCACTGTTCTAGAAGAGGAAGGAGTTATCCACTAAATGATAGAAAGGCTACCATCTTAAGGAGGAATACCTCTTTCAATATAAAGCAAAGTGTAAGCAAGCTTCTTTTCGACCAGACTGACCTGGCAAAGAAGTATCTTTCTATAGATAGCATATCCCCGTCCCATAAATCAAGGCCTTCAATGACTCCTCAAAACCGCACTAGAACGACAAGGAGAAGTAGGAGCTCCCTAAAACCTAAGTAAAGAAAGAATTTTGGGCTAGGTTTAAGGTATCCCCAAAGGCTCTTGGATTGGACTAAGCGGCAATCCTTACTGTGGAGGCATACTGCGATCCAAGGCCGTAAGCACTTCCCTGCTTTACTCCGTCATTCACATCCAACCATAGTGCAGTTTCCTCCTCTAGTGTCATTTGAGCTGGGGTACTGCTACCACACTTGGATGCCTGACTAGCCATCCTTTCTTCATAAGCCGCAATAGCCTTTACTTATAAAAAAATTTAATAACAAGAATTAGATTTACAAATATTGACGGATTTAATAACTTTAAAAGATTGAATTTAATAACTTACATATAGCTCTCTAGCGCGGTCCTCGACCCACACTTCTTCTCCTTTTTTGTTTCTGTATATATGCCTCTTCTTAAAGATTTCAGGCACACGTACTGGCCGCCCTTCTTCCTTTTCCTACAAAATTAAAAAGATGACAAGTTAGGTAGAAAATTAATGTGAGTTACATAAAACAATATATATAATAATTAATAAGTTACCAATAGCATCCGCTGAGTCGCTGCGCTAACCGAACCCCCGGTTTGCAGCGATCCACCCTTTCGGAGGCTCGTGCGGCTTTTCCTTTGGCGCTCCTCTTCTTAAATTCATCACTATCCCAATATTCCTGATATTTTACCCAAACGTGATCGTATATCCACTCGGGCTTCTTTCCTTTGGCCCGACAATCATACAGGTTATCTTTGACTCTATCTGCGCACTTTTCATGGAAATTGCTTCGGGCAACACTATCAAAGGCAGGATGCCACTTACACTTTGTCTGAAATAATTAAAAATATTAGATTTTTAAAAACGTGACACTTAATTAAATTATTAAAAAAAACATAGTTATTACCTGAAAATCGTCAAACATGGACAGCTTTACGGGGAAGGGTACCCTACTCCAGGATGGCCATGGCTCACTCCATCTAGATTTAATGCATAATGTGACTAAGGGAGTAGCCACGTTCGAGGGAGTAAAACTAGATAAAAATCACTAGAGTTAATAAATACACTAAAAAATTAAAATTTATAGTAGTATTAAATAGTTAAAAAATAACAAAAAAATAATACTTACCCACGACTACCCTCAGGATAAATTCTCACCCTCCCGTCATCATTATATGATCCTGCAGTACTAATGTAAAAAGGCGAGTTCGGATCATAATATGGTACAGTGGGTGGTACCGAAGCGTCCACCGAGCTCGGATCAGAAGGTGGTACAGTAGATCCAGAAGGAGTAGATGATGAAGGGGATGGTGATGGACTGGAAGATGGCGAAGGCATGGATGATGAACTGATGCCATACGGACGAACGACATAACTAGGCGATGTAGGAAGTGGCATGCCGGGGGGAAAGATAGGGGGAGGAATGAAAAAACCTGGAGCATATGTAGACGGAGGATGTGTAGGAAGCATGTAAGGTACATGTGCAGGAGTAGTAGTATGACCTGAAGCAGGAGAGGTACTTTGAACCTTTCTTTTCCCCCTAGCCTTCTCCATAGATGACATATCTGTAAAATAAGCACAATAAAGATGCATAAAACCCTTCATATAAAGATGCATTTCAACATCTTCCAAACTTTGTCCTTTTGTGGAATTGCATTTCATACAAGGACACTTAATCTGGCCACACCGTATAAAATCATCAAGTGTTTTCGCCTTTTCAATAAATTCTTGAACACCTACTGCAAATTCTTCCCTCATCCCGGCCGCCCGGGATTATTTTTATTATACATCCAACTACGACTTTCATGTTCCATATCTACACAAAAATTACAAGTTTGAGATGCATATTAAATTGCAAAGATTTAAACAAAAATTTCTTTGATACACTACCAATTTTCATAAGATTAAGTAATTGGAGTACAAACTAATTTGTTCTCTAAGATTATTATTTAGTAATTAATAACACTTTTCATTTGCAACTTATATCTATTTATTCAAAATGATAAAACTATTTAGTTATCTATACTTAGTTGGAGTAATTTAAAATCCAATATTTGAAGGATCAAATGAAATAGAATAAAATATTACAAAATGTATATTTACAAATAACTTATTTCATTCAAATCAATTTACAAAATAAAGTATTTTAAGTTGTTTAGCTACTATATTATTTATAGCTAATGTCTCTTAAAATATAATATAAATAAATCATACATTATTAATCACTACATAAAATATTCATATTACTAATTACCCAAAAAGAACATAATCTTAAAATTTTCATACTTAATTATTTTTAATTTTTGAATTCTAGTTCTAGGCCTAATACTTATTTTTTATTCACTAGACTAGAGCATGTCTAACTATTATGTCTGGTTCCTAACTAATTTATTCTCTAAGATTATCATTTAGTAATTAATTTTATGATTCAAATCAATTTACGAAAATAATTAAGATATTTTAAGTTGTGTAACTACTATATTACTTATAGCTAATGTCTCCTAAATTATTGTTAAGTATGATAGTAACACACTTTAAGCTATGAAAGTAACATATTTTTTCCCTAATTTGTAAAACAAGTATCCCATTCTAAATTAATGGTTAGAAAGATTCAAACTTAAGCAATTTAGGAGAAAACAAGAACCTAACTTTCTCCCTATGTTCCTAACTCTCTAACTATTAGCTAGTTCAATAAAGCATATCATAACGGCTACTAATCCTATTTTATTTTCTACATTATACTCCTCTTTGATACAACAACAAAGTTCATTATCAGTACTACCAAAATAGGATCCACAAAAATATTCATTTCCAACTTACAATTATTCAACAACAACAACAACAACAACAATATTCAACAACAACCACAAAAAAATTCATTAACTCCATTGTCAACTTTCAAATTTTCCAACAATATCAGCCCCAATACCAAGACCACACGCTATACTTTTCAATTCAAAATCTAAGTTTTTATTTCAATTAAACAACAATATTAACCCCAAAAAGATCCCTATCATTCTTTTCTTTCTCGTTTTCAATTTTCACCTACAAAGTTAACAACTCAACTTTCCATAACAACTCCAAAGGCTAAATCCAAAACAAAAACCAGATTTCAAAGTGTATCACCATTTTTTTCATTTTCTACCAAAATCCAAAATAACAATTTACAACTCACATATGAATGTTCATCCAACCATGGCAACATCATCACCCAAACACCATAATAACTACATAAGTTCTCATTTTTTTTTATATTTTTAAGTAAACTAGTTAACTTTCTAAGCTAAACTAATAAATTAAATGAAGTAATACTACATAAAAAATGGAGTAGTTTACTACTAATCTTCAACTAATAGTTAGCTTTCATAATCCTAGTTTGATATACCAATTCAAGATCATAGCAAAAAAAAAGGAACAAAAACACTTACCTAGGTGGCGGGCTGCCTGAGGTGGCGAGATGCCTGAGATGGCGGGCTGCTGAGGTCCACCGGAGCTGTGGTGAGGAGGTGGCGGGCCGGATCTATGGAAAAAAAATTGGGGTTAGGGTTTGTGAAATTGAAGAAAAGAATGAAAAAAGATAGTGAAATTGAAGGAAACTTACCAAAGAAAGAGTATTAGATTTTCGGAGAAATAATGAGTTGGGGGACAGATTTGTTTGAATTTGGGGGAAGGGAAATGAGAGATTTGGGTATGTGTGAGAGAGAAAGAGAGAGAGTCGGGTTATCATTTTGGGGGGGATTAAAAAAAATATTTAATTAGTATCCGACCGCGGCGGTTGGATGATATAAAAAAAATTATTTAATTTAAATTTGCTAAACTGTACGACCGCAGCGGTTGGATAAGTGGTGCGGCCGAATTTCGGTCTGAAATATTCGTGGGAAATCTCCTAATTTTTAGAAGTGCATCATCATCCCGAAAATAAGTGATTTTGTTTCTCCTTCTACGATTTAAATTTGTAATATAAAAGACTTTGTGTTTGCATCACCATAATTCAACCAATCAATTCGTGATTTCATTTGCCAAAATTCTTCTTCTTCTTGTTTTAGAATATCATTGTAGTCAGAAATAAGTTTCTTTTCCAGGTTTTGCAAAAACATACTAGTAGCATAGTTTAGAGAAAATTGAATGCCTTTTAGTCTTGCAAGAGTGTTCGATTTTCTTTTAAAAAATTTCCAAAAGTTTCCTTATTCCATGTAATAACATTTCCTTGAAAAATCTTGATAGCCTCATTTAATGGTCTGTCAAGCCATGCATCTTGAACAATATCTTTAAAGCTTGGATGCAAGAGCCACATAGCTTCTAGCCTAAAAGGTTTGGAATAATGCCCACCTATGTGTTTACTTAGATTGATAAGCATATGATTTTGATCCAAATATATTTTAGGTAAGTGAATCACATTTGCATCTTTAAATAGGGTGATCCCATCGTGGTTAGCAAGATACCTATACGTTCAAGAATAAGACCCCCTCTCCTACGTCTATGATTTGACCAAGTATATCTTTGTTCTTTAAAGCCTAGGTCAGTAAGATGACAATAATTTATACATGCACGAAAATGAGAGGCACGATTTTGGTTCATTGGCCTACCATCCCATTTGTCATCTTGAGACAATGCTTGATTAAAGTCACCACTAATTAGCCAAGGGCCTTTATAGTTATCATATATGTTTCTAAGATCATTCCATAAAAAGCCTTCTATCAACATGATAATTATTAGCATAAATTATAGATAGTAACCAAGAAAAATTAAAGGATGGATGTAGTACCTTTATCATGGTATGTATCTCATTTCCTCGAATGTGAAAGTTAGTGACAGTCACACAATTATTTTTCCAAAGAAGAAGAAGGCCTCTCGATCTTCCCTCAGAGGGAACCTCAACATAGTCAGTGAAATCAAATCTTACTCTAAAATCATGATGGTCCTCCATTTTGGTTTCCAATAGAGCAACAACCACTGGCTTATAAACTTCTAAGATAGCACTAAAATTCCTACGAAAATCAGGGTTACTTGCACCGCTAGCATTCCACGCAATTATATTAATTTGTCTATTCATATTTAAGTTATTAGGGTTGTTATTAGCAATGTCCAGTTCAGGATCAGTCCTCAGTGTAGGGTTTAGTACCACTGCATACTTCCCCACTGCCCTGTTTGATGGGGCTGTCACATCCAAGGAGCACTTGTAAAGAGCTGGATGACAAGTTAGAATAGTTTTTCTGTCGAGTCTTTCTTTGAAAAGAAGTATGATGATTTCCTTTAGGTTTGCAAACTCCGTGTGATTCTTCCTCCCCCTTAACACGATTTCCTCTACTTCCTCTCTCATGTTTCCCTCTTGTTCTTGTGGATTGGGTTGGTGTTGGGGTGATGGAGGTGGTGCAAGAGGTGGTGAAACATCCATTTGCATGAAGGTGGAGGATGGAGGTTCACATTCATTGGGATCATGTTGGGGTACATCCCATTCATATCGATTGGTACATGCATTGGCTGAGCTACTATCAGTTCACTTTAAAAACACATCAGAAAAGGGAGATAAAAGTAATTCTATAAGAGCTACTATCTTCAAATGAGAATAAAAATATTTCAACAGCGCTGAAAGGAAAAAGACTTAGAGCATGTTTGGCCAAGTTATCTAAATCAACTTATTTTGAGAAGTGCTTTTCAAAGAAGTGCTTTGCGAGATAAGTAATTTATGTTTGGCCAAATTTTAGAGAAGTACTTTTATTATTAATTTGTGTTTGACCAATATTTGAAAAAATTACCAAATTACAAAAATGGAAGTTTGATATGGGTATTATTGTTCCAAATAATCAAAAGCACTTATTTTTTCTAGAATTTACTTTTTTCAGCTTCTTCCCCACAGCAGAAAAACAGCTTCTGCTGCCACTCAAAAGCACTTATTTTTCCTTAGAAGCTTGGCCAAACACCCCAAATTTCGAAAATAAGTACTTATTGAACAAAATAAGCATTTTTTACTCCCTAGAAGCTTGGCCAAACTGGCTCTTAAATGGTGATAATTCGTCGTGTTAGAAATTAAACAAGCAACTGACATTCTTCTTTTGTCGAGTATGACTCTTGATAGGAGAGTTTTCTCGCTAATACCACTAAATAGACATCATGAAATGCATAATAATGGAATCGGGTTTGATGTTCGGAAACATCATATTCGTAACAAAATAATTGGATCTCTTAATTTGAGTTTAATGGTTGGTGCAAATTTGGAATAGTCAAGCATATTATCCACTTTGACCAATGTGGTTATAAATTGGTCACTATTTCAAAATTGTAGACTAATCCACGTTTTAAAACTCAAAACCAGAAATACCAAATTATTATCTATTTTTTTTTTAGAAATAAGTGGTATTTCAAAATAAGAATTTTTGGCTGAAGACATCATCGAACCATGAGTCAAAACTAAGTTTCTTCATCCAAGTTTTAAAGTGAACAATAAACATCACTAAACTATCCAAAAATTAGTGCAAAACTTACTTCTGTTAAACTAAAGGGCTTTTTACAAAAATATACAAGCCTAGCTATAAAATTACAAAATATACCAATATTATACACTTTTAAAAAAATAACAACATCTTTTTTACATAGTATATACATTTCCAACAAAACTAACGTATTAGGGTTTCTTCCTCCTTCTTGCTACCCCAGCCCACTACTGCCACCCCAGTCGCTGCCACCAGCCTACCATCACCGGCCGCCAGTCACAGCCGACCACCCACCATTATTTTTTTTTATTTTTTGGATCTAAAAAATGAAATTCACTATATACATTGATTTCTCTTTGAAAATATACTTGAAACATATATATTAACAAAAAATATATGCAAATACACAAAAAAAAAATATTTTACATACACTAGACACACATACATTCAAAGATCTACAGATCTACAAAATTAAACATACAAATTTATATATGTCACACATATACTTGATATACACACAAAAGCACATACAAAAAATACGAATATATACTCAAATATACACGTTCATTTAATGATATACACATATACATACTTGTGTGCTTGAAATAAACACATGTATATACACGAACATACAGATACATACACCAATAGAAAACTACTAACCATACACTTTCTTCCACCTCCAAACAACCACTAGCAACCACTGTAATCACCAAAATATGCAGATACATGGAAATACAAAGGGATCCATGAATATACACATACAAAAAAAAAAAAAAAAAAAAAAAGAAGGAAAAGAAGCAGATCTGAACCAGCAGCTCCGGCAATATCAATTCTTTAGCAGCAGCAGCGCCGACACTCCGGTGACGGAGCAGCGGAAACGGGACGACGTGGGGAGTAACGAGCAGTGGCTGTTCGACGGAGGAACAACAACGGCGATCGGCGATGCGGGAGGTTGGGTGGGTGGGTGGAGGAGGAGAGAGAAAGAGGGAAGAAGAAGTTAGGGTTTTTCGTTAGGGAGGAAAAAAAATAAAAAATGGTATATGTAGTGTAACAAATTTAAAAGTGATGGTATGCATCATAAGAGTTTGAAAGTATTGATATATTTTGTAATTTAGATGTTTAAAGTGTCAACTAGTGTGAAAATTTCTAAACTAAAGTTAAAAACCAACCGGCCTATATCTCAGATGCAAATCATGTTCACGTAACAAGAGCTAATGCATTGCACTTCTCGCCATCGTAGTGGCTTTGTCCTAACATCCCCTTTTTCAGAGTTTAAAAACTCTCTGAAAATACTATTTTTCTCTCTAGTGCTACTACAATTAGAGTTAAAAAATGATCTATCCAGTGCTACAGATACTAAAGTGCCAACCAAAGGAAAGGCTCTAGTACCCACAGATCTCAATGTCGATGTTCCTCAAAGAACCTATGAAACCAGGTTCAACTTGAGGTGGAGCAGCTTCAAGTAGTTGTGGTGGCAAAACAGAATATTCATTCAACAAAGTGCATAAAACTTGAAACAATCTACAGAGCCTGGTGCCTTACTATCTATTCATGCAGGACTTCTAAAATCTGCAGCATGTTTTCAACAGTAAACAAATAGAGGGCTGAATTGGTGCTGAATTTACCAGCATCTGCTTGGTTATGCTAAGAACTGAAGATAAAGAGAGCTAAATTTGTTCTGCTTGTAACACTTTGGTGGACAAATTTTAACAGAACTATTTACATCATTGCTATTGCACTAAAACTTGCACAATAGATCACAGTGCAATTACAAATGGTGAGAGAAAAGATTGTAAGAGGGAGATGGAAGAAGTGCAGTGACTTAGTGCTTTAATTTGAGAGTTGAGTGTGAAGAAGCTGGAGTACAATCTATTTTATTTTGGAGAAGGAGAAATAAATCACGTGATTTGCACCTGAAATATAGGTATGTTAGTTTTTTAACTTTAGTTTAAGAAGTATGTTTAGTGCTAACTATCAGATAGTTTGTTGATATTTTTTATTCACTTTAAAACTTGGATGATAAAATTTAATTTTAACTCATAGTTTGTTGATGTTTTCAGCCAAACATTCTCAAAATAACACAAAAAATAAAAGCAGAAGGAATTGGGTTGGGACCCAGTCTAATTTGGACATTTTCAAAATTCAAAATATATGGTTTCAAAATTTAAGCCCTCTTTTCACAAAATTTAGCCATTTTTGTGTTCCATCATTTCCCCTCTCCTCTAAAGCGATTAAGCACAAAGCTTCCCTCTCTCCCCAAACAAATGGTAAATTCTCATCTATATTGCTTTACATTTTCAATCCTTACAATTCTACACTCAATTTTGTCCGCAAGTAAAGAAAAAATAAGAGCAATCTAGCTCAGAGATTTAGGGTTTTTATTTTAATCGATTTTTTTCGAATTTGATTTGTTATTCATATTTTGCATCATGATCTATATCATCGTATAACAGAACTTAAGATTAAATTTTAACTTTTTAGCTGAATTTTTGTTTATATTCACTTCACATATTAGTTAATTAGTTTTTGGAACATTTGAGTTTTCAAAGGTGCTTGTGAGAAATAATATTCCATTTTGATATTGATTCTGTAATTATTAAAGATAAAATTTGGTACATAATTAGAAATTAATGTGGAAGTACTGTATACCTTGCTTTTATTATTATAAAAGGATTTAAGAAATCTCTGAAAATGTCCTTGTTGGGGAAAAATGTTTTTTTGACTTGTCGAGTAGTGGTATTTTCTCGATAAAAAGGAGAGAGCGTCTTTTAGGCTTTAGCAAAGAATTTGTGGTTATTAACCTGATGAGTGACAAGGTAAAATCGGATGTTTTATATTGTCACTCTACCCCAATTGTGGGTTAACACTTGTTATGTTGTTATTGTTATATCTTCGCTCTTTAGGATTTAGAGTTGCTAATAACTGAAGAAATTTTTACCAGTGTCGTGTTGGAAGCAACACGACACGCGTATTGTTTTAGTTAATAGAAATTAACACTCTTCTACTGCTTTATTACATTTGGGGTACAATTAACAGTTCGGTGAAACAAGTGGGGACTTTTGTTTAGATCAGAGTTAGTGCAAGAGGAAATGAAAAATAGTTGGAAATATGGATGTTTGCTTCTGTTTTAAGAACGTGTAGAACTGCAACTTTGTTGTGGTTGTAGCTGGTTGTTTGGAGGCTTCAATGCCTTCTTCTATGCCTTTATTTTGCATTTATGGCCAACTTAACTTGGATTAATGACGACTGTTAAGCTGAATGTTCGATACGTTGTAGCTTAGTGCATTTGAAATTCAAATGGCACTGCTATTGGCTTCAACAACGACATGCTTTGTTAAGAGTTGCCTATAACCAAAATTTGATTTAAATATGAAAGGATGTCTAGAGTAACTTTTGTGCTGTAAAGAGCTGTTTGATGTTCTAACTCTGTGAGAACAGTTACAAGAATGCATATTGCTGAATTGGTTCTAATTTGCAGTTTTGTTTGACTTAAGTCAATTATAAGATCTTATATAAAACTTCCTAATACGACCAAATTACTATGCCTTCATCAGCCATATCTGTGGGAAATTGCATTTGCAGATGTTTCAGTCTGCATCTTCGTATGTTTACAGGTGTTCAGAAATAGACAGATTAAGAGTTTTACACTTTTTGAAGGAAGAATCTATTAAAATAATTCAAATTTGCTAATTAAATTAAAAGACTATTTTTTCTGATATTTTCTGACCCATAGTAATTGTATCTTCTTGCAGGATGGGCATGATGCAGATAACACTAAGCAAAGCACTGCTGATATGACTGTGTTTGTAAGTTTTATGATGAACACCACTTTGAATGTCGTCATTCGATGTTAAACACTGAATTTTCACTCCACTCCATTCTGAAATGACAATCTCGAATGATTTCTAGTCGATTGCAATATGCTTACTGCTGAGTTACTGAAGCGTGCTTGTAAAACGTTAGGTCCCAGGGATTTTTTCCGTTCCGTTCTGATAGTGCTGTCAGTGATTTCATCATCGAATTTATTTCTAACATTCTAGCATCCCCCCTTAAGAACTTTCAAAATGACTGGCTCTATAGTACCTGGAACATGACACTTAAGCCTTTTGTGATGCAATGCTTGGTGGTTGCAATATTATCTGCTTGGTGTCTGCCATCTCTTAACTGGCTTTCTATAGCTTTGTGTTGTTCACTATCACTGATGTCATAAATGAGACATCAATAATAGGCACGCAATTTTTCTAACTAACTTTTCCTACCTCCTTTCTGCTCTTGCAGGTCCAGAATCTTCTTCAGCAAATGGTGAGTCTGCTTTCCTTGCACCACCATGATTTTTCACTAGCTTTTATTGGATTTAACTCTCACTAGTATGGTTTTCTCTTTGCAGCAAACCAGGTTTCAGACTATGTCTGAATCAATCATCTCAAAAAATATCCTTTTCTGATTTTTTGTTCTTTTTAATGATAAACTAATGTGATTATTGTCTTGATCTATATTGATTAGTCGCTGCACGTGTCGTCTAACAAGTGAAGTAGGTTATATGTAGCATGTCATATAGCTCTGATTTCAAGAAACTTGGAAATGTGCCCGCAGTTTTCATGCTGAGTGGCTCATGAGAACTTTTTCTACTCCAGCTCCATCATCTCCTAATAGTTTTAACAACCAAAATTAGCCTTATTTGTTTCATGAAAAAGATGAAAGGGATATTACACTGACCATCAAGATTTGTTTGTATGACTTCTGATTCTTCTCAACCGGATTTAGATTTGTTATTTTTGTGAAATGCACGAAAGGGACGTTGCACTAGCAACATCAAGATTTAGTCGTATGACTTCTGGTACTCCTCAACCAAAATTGAGCCATCATTAGTTTTCTAAAATTTACGATGGGAATATTGCACTAGCAACATCAAGATTTGGTTGTATGACTTCTGGCACTCAACCAGAAATTAGCCTTCTTTAATCTCATGGAATTTACGAAAAATTTATTGCATAACATCATTTTTGTGTTGACATAATTTCAATGTATTTAAAGGCATGTTGGGTATCAGTTGTATGAGGGTGTTTGGATTGGCTTTTGAAAATGTGCTTTTAATCTAAAAGGCAAAAGCAAAAGCTGGGGAAGTCCAACTTTTAGCTTTTAGCTTTTCGCTTTTCTTTTTCCATTTTTTTGGGTTTAAAAACACATTTGCTTTTGCCAAACACTCCAAAAACTAAAAAAGTGCTAAAAAGTTTTTTTGGCTTAAAAGCACCCAAAATAAGCCAATCCAAACAGGCTCTATGTTTGCTATTGAATCTCACTTACGTTTTCTGTTCTCCTTTGTATTGGGTGGATATGTCCATACGACATCTCAGGGTCAACATGGTCTAAATATGTATGCTTTGTTGTTCTCTGTAGTCTCTAGTACAGTATACATAGCAATTGCTTTTATTCTGTGAGATCAACTTGGACAAAGTATGTTAAACCTTGACAATGCTGCACTTGATGAGATGGGGAACAGAATTGATGAACTGGAGCAGAGCATCAACGATTTGAGAACAGAAATGGGTCAAGAAGGTTCTCCATCGCCTGCTGCATTGAGGTCAAAAGATGACTCGAAGTCTGCTGATGATTCTGCATAGACCAACTGATGCTAATTCCAGAGAGTTTTGGAGGCAGTTCCATCCTGTTTACTACCGTTATTTAGATTTAGAAGTGTGTTATCTTTTTTGGCTGTTATGCCTTTCAGTTTTTGATCAATAGCTGTACTCTATTCATGGATTCTCTGGTTCCTGATAGAGAGACGTGCTATTGATCATTGATGTGATTATCAATATATGTTTTAACAATGGATTTGTTTTAGATATGATGTGTTCAAGGGTGTATTACAAAGGATTATTGTATTGTTGTGATTTTACATCTCTTCAGAAGAGGACCAATGTTCTTGTCAAAGCCCTTTTTTTGTTGCTTTATTCTACTGATTTTACAAAGTTAAATCCTACAGGGAAATAACTGACTTTTCTCTTTTGTTTCCCATCTTATTCAAAACACTCTCCATTTCTTTTATGATCTGAATTCTGAAACTGTGTTAGGTAGATGCAGATAGAAATTGGAATGAATAAAGCATCTCACTAGCTAAAGGACTAGTATAGTTTCGTTAAATTTTGTCGCCCTATTATTATCCTTGAAGGATGATGCGAACCATGGGATTAGTATCAATTATTATTACGGCCATTATAATTAAAGCATTTGATGAAGGTAGTACATTACAGATTTAATTTTTTATATATAATTTGTACATTAAATCACACATAAGTATTACTTTACTACTTATATAGAAAGGTGAAAGGGAGCAGCTTGAGGTCGTCCTCCCGTGCCATGATTTGACAAAACAGCCACTTTTGTTATTTCAGTTGACTAGGTAGCCAATTTATGCATATAGTACTTATAAGTTATAATATACTAATTTGCTAAAACAACCACTTTTTATATTTAAGTTGACTAGGTCGCCATTTTGCATATGTTATATTATACTGATTTGGCAATTTTACGGTTACTGATTGGAACTGTAGTCACTCTTTACACCGCATGCAGATCAAGAGGCTACACATTCAAAACTATAAATTGAAGCATAGCCAGCGGTAACAAATTAATGCAAATCAAGGAGCCGTATTCAAATCTATAAATTAAAGCAAATGTTTATTTTAGCGCATTATGGCGATCCAACAGGATTTGATAGGAGCCTTTTTAAATCATATTCCCAGCGATTTATTAAGAAATTCATTTAAAGTTTGTCGGCCAGTGTCCAAGTTCTGACTATAAAAGCTAAAAGTTAAACAATTTTTATGGAGATTTATTGACACTAAAATATCGTATTAATACATGAAGTTCAATCTTTTCCAAGCTTGGGGCTCATCGCCCCTAGTTGTACTATAAACCAATACATAAATGAAACTTATTTTCATGTTTAAGAAATACTTAATGAAATATTTACAATTATATAAAATTATTAGGGTCGTTCGATTCAACAAAGGATTATCCCGGGATTAATAATGACGGAATTATTTAGTGGATATACTTTTATGGGTAAATGTTTGGTTCATTGGAATAATAATGGGATATAAAGTGGGATAAACATTTATTTCCATATTTAACCTTGACTTTCTTAAAAATCATTGGAAGAAGAGCTTAGAAGGACAAATGTGTCTTTTGGTACTTAATCCCGGGATTAGTAATCCCACAAGTATGTGATAGAAATAATACCACAATTAGAGGTCGTTCGGTACATGGGATTAGCATTAACAATCCAGGGATAAAATGTAGGATTAAGTTATTCCATGTTTGGTAGGAATTTTAAAACTGGGATTATTAATCCCTGGATTGCTTATACCACAATTGTGGTATTATTTCTATCCCATCCCTCATGTGGGATTGCTAATCCTGGGATTACTAATCCCGGGATTAAGTACCAAAAGACACATTTGTCCTTCTTCTAAGCTCTTCTTCCAATGGTTTTTTAAGAAAGTCAATGTTAAATATGGAAATAAATGTTTTTCCCACTTTATATCCCATTATTATTCCAATGAACCAAACATTTACCCATAAAAGTATATCCACTAAATAATCCCGTCATTATTAATCCCGGTATTATAATCCCATCATTATTAATCCCGGGATAATCCTTTGTTGAATCGAACGACCCCTTATGGTATAAGCAATCCAGGGATTAATAATCCCAGTTTTAAAATTCCTACCAAACATGGGATAACTTAATCCTATATTTTATCCCTGGATTGATAATGCTAATCCCATGTACCTAAGGGGTCGTTTAGTTGGTGGCATTGAATTAACAATCCCGAGATTAGATTTGGGATTACAGTTATTCCACGTTTGGTTAGTGGGATTAAGTAATCCGTGATAGATTTTATACCACAAATGTGATACTATCTTATTCCATAAAAGGTGTGGAATTATTAATTCCGGAATTATAATTTTGAGATAAACTTAATCCCAAATTTATGAGATATCCTTCGTTCTTAGTCCCGTAAACCAAACGACCCGAGGGTAAATATGAAAATGGAAGAGACAACTATAGAGAAAAGAATGTGCAAGAAGAAAGATGCCAAATGGGTTGGATCCCAGTTGTCAGGTGTATATAGATGGACTGTGAAAAGGTGTATAAAGATGACAATGAAAGGGTTAACTTGTGTACTGTCTTGTCTGTGAAGGGAAAAAAGAGTAATTGCTCGTGACTCGTGAAGGTTTGAATTTTGATGAGTGTGTGATTATAACACATGTCCCAACAAATCAAATACAGTACATTTTTTCTTTCTTTTTCCTACTCTTTTTTAGGTGCACACGATCAGATATTCATTGCCAGCCTTACGCACATTTTCATCATTTATGTTTGTTGACATTATAACTGTATAAGATGTGATCGATTTTTATGTTCCCTCCGGTGCTAATCTAGATCTCCGTTGAAAACGGAAATTGACAATTGTGTTGTGATTAGCTTAATAAACGCTAATTATTTCTCATATGTTGAGCTCACCAGGTCTGTTTGGTATCACAAAGATTACGTATTTCTTTTGATAAATATTATGCAAAAGTCAATCTGGTATTTTGAAACTTTAAAATCTAACTTCCGTCAATTATGGACAAAATGAATTCCTTGGAATTATTTAGACTCTAAAATAAATAAATATTACTCCTATACATCAACCGAAACCAAAAGTAAGGACGAGTTAGCAAACTTAGTACTATATATTAGCCAAACCCGTAAAACAGTAATAATAAAGGTTCTTCTAAGCTCAAGAATTCACTTAACGCTACAAATTATCTCAAACGCTACACTAAATTATGCATATGTACAAGGCCAATAATTTAGAGAATAAATAGCCAGCTGTAGAGCTGTTATAAGTAAAATTCTCACATAGGAGTAATATTTTGTGCAATCCAAAAACTCCACAGTACACTCTTTTCAAGCAAAATATGTCACATACAGTGAAAAGATAAATTAACACACATTTGATTATACTAATTCACAGTCCAAGCATGATTGGAGAGTTAAAGGAAGAATTGCAACTCTCTCTTGTCTCACCAATTTAGTATTGACATATAAGAGAACGCCCTTTAATCTAATTGCTCGAACTCCCTTAAATCTCAACAATTATAGTAGGCATTTTTTCCCCGGAATAAAAGGCAATTTACTAATGATATTATGATAAAGAGTTCATAACATTATTCGTAATAAATATAAGTGGCATGATAATAATAAATTAATATTACAACATGGTACAACTATGAACTACTACAAGAATGTTCTCTCACCCACATTTCCCAAATGCACTCACAATACATACATTATAGAAAGCATTACAAACCTCCAAAAGAATTTTAACTTTTTACCAGTCCCACAGTAAAACCTCAAATTTTAACCGCGGCAGCGCGTGATGCGACTGCATCCACGGCGGTACGGATTCGCCTGAGCTCCGGGACGGCAATTGTAATAAGAAGCACCTCTTCTAGAACACGGTACTCTGTTCCTACTAAGCGCACCATAGCTAATGTATCTCCTACGGAATGCTAACATGCGCCGGGTGCTCTCCGACTCCATCCCGAACTCATCTTCACTTCCATTCTCAGCCAAACACTCCCCTATTGAACCCTCACACATCGGTGATGATGACGTCACTGGATAGAACCCTAGCTCGTGGACCCCACTTGCTGCGGCACCAACGATGAGGAAAATCAAAGAGATCAATAAAATGGTAAGAGATTTCATTTTCTGAGAAAATGAGGAATTTTCTGGAGAAAGTTTTTTATTTCTAAATTTTTTGGATGAAAAGTTTTAAGGAAAAAGAACTACTAGTTGAAAGAGAGAAATAAAGGAGTGGGGAATATTTATAAGTGAGGAGTAAGGATATTTAAAAAAGAACCTTTTAGATGTGGAATAATAACGAGAGTGCCATGTGATTTTTGTCATTTTGTTAGTGAATAATGCAAAAGCTAAATTTAGTTGAGGAGGAATAATAATAATGAATAATGACTAGTGGAAGTTATGATAGTTGGACGGCTATGAAATTGAGTTTTCTTTCATTTGTTTTTTTTTTGTTTGTTGATCTTAGATTCTTTCCTAAGTTTGTTATGTAGTCAACATTTGTATACAACACAAACATTCTTCTAATTGTGATTTGTTGTAATCAAAGAAACTAATGATAAGTTGTGAAAATAGTAATTAATGCAGTATTTGTTGCTATGTTGGCTTGGTTGGTACATAGTAGGTTCCAATAACTCGATTTGAATTAAATAACGTTTTGAAGAAAATGCATATACATAAAGGAATAGTACAAGCTAGAAAATATGGAGTTACATATTCGATCAAGTGATCATCTCGACTTATCTAATTCTCAGGAGTAAAACATGAAAAACATTGTAACCATTGATTTAGAACCTTTTTGCAGTCCCACTACACAATGAAAACATATTAGATATTACTAATTGGTTACTTGGCATTGATAGGGAAGATCTATATGCTTTGAGGATGAGTTGAGGTGTAGTGTTTCGTATATTAATTGCTAGTGAATAAGTACTATCGACTTATTATTCGGATTCTAAAACATTGGGAAAAAAATGACTAATAGAGGAGGGAGGAGGGTAGACATAGGCAACTAAGAGGTGAGATATAAACATTTCATTCACAAATGTGTAATGCAGGGGAAGAACATGTACTAGGAATAACGTTTAAAATGGACTCTCTTGTCAAATAATATCTTATTACATCCGTTTTGAGTTCTAATTTACGTTTACTGTTTGCATTCTCATCTATTGCAATCAATTTATTTCTCAAAATATATATAAGAGTTTGAACCCCACTCATATTTAGGGATGTCCGTGGTACATTTCACATTTCAGTTTTGGTTTTTAAAAATATCATATCATTACCATACCAAACTAATTCGGTATGGTTCGGTATTTTCATGTTCGGTTTCGATAATTTCGGTACGGTAAGTCGGTAACCGTAGTTTATTCGATTTCGACTTACCTATAATAGATATATATGTTGCAAAGAAATGCGAAAGGAACTAAGAAACTTCATCTGGAAATTAACAATAAACCTTCACAATGCATTAGCGAAAAATACAAAAATATCATAAAATATGTAGCAAAGCTCCAATGTACAAATAACACTAGCCGAAATCTAATTAAACCAACTTTACTACACAAACTTATATAAAAAATTTTATTATTGAAATTTTAATTCTACTTATGATTAGCTAATATATTTTTTACACACAAAACAACAAGCTTTTGAGTTTTGACGGTGCTTGGAAGACAACTCTCTAGTAAATAATTAAATTACATTTGACAGTATTGATACTATTTTATTTATAAATATTTATAAGTTTTAATTACATATATAATCATACCACAAGTTTTAGATATTCTATTTAAAATTTTATTAGCTCATATTTAGATTAATTAAATTATTATGATTCACATAAATACACTATATATAATTTCTGTATGTAATTAAGTATTTCGGTATTTTCGGTATTTTGGTATTTTCTTTATAGATATCAAATATCGTACCAAATACCAAATACCGTACCAATATCAAAATATAATTACTAAAGTAAAAAATATTTCGATTCGGTACGGTAATTCGGTATTTACCATACTATGCGCAGTCCTACTCATATTTACTGGTACTACCATTCTTAGCCCACGTCATAAATTCCTATCGTTTTCTCATTTTTATCAATTTTAAGGTGTGGACCATAGTACTTCCTAGTGTAACACAATTTTCAGCTCCATATATAGCTAGGTGATGATCAATGAGATTACCCACTCAAATAACAATATCGAGGAACACCAAGGTGCTTGTATCCTTATTCAATCAAAGTAAAATTTACATGGCTAAATTCTCACAAAAAGGGAAAGATTTTCAATAGAAAATCATAAGAAACCGTAAGCTCTCAAAAAGTGTAAAATAACAAAAATCATTTATACACAACAAAAATTTAATCGTACTTCTTTAATACTCAATTGATGAAAACATTTGACTACATTCTTTAGATTTTTGTGATCTATATTAGAAGGTTGTGTGTGCTCTAAATTCGATATTTCTGTTAAGTAATTAGCCTTGTAATTTGTAGGCCACAAACAATCAATTATATGGAGATTTTAATGAGTTCAACGGACGTGAATATATACGTGTTGTAGTAGATTAAATACTAGTAAGGTGACAATTGATTGATTACGAATAAGTAATGGATAAATGACAGTAATAAATAAAGTAATAAAATTATCACATCACTGGGAAAGAGAAATCTTATTGATATAAGCGTGAATAGCTTCGGTGATGACAGGTTTCAAGTGGCAGCAACAACAATGGTAGTAGTAATGAACGACCAAAAGAGCAAACTAATACTATGTTTTTCGTTTTTTAGAGATTAAGCGATACAAATGTGGGGAGGGGGAATATTTATAGGTGAAGAATCCTCTAAGTAAACTACTCACTCTCTCACATCTCTCAACAACTCAAGTGTGCCGTTGGGACATGATTAACTTGTCCACGAAGAGAGCGGAATCCGTTGGAACCAAATCCTTATCCGCGCAAGTGTCCGTCTTGATTTACCTCGAGACTGATCATCCATTCTTTGATTCGAATGGTCGATCCCCTTGGGTCACCGTTTGAGCTTCCTACATGTCATATGAGGAAATCTTGTCTCTGTATTACTCTATTCGTGTCATCCAGATACTTGGCACAATGTGTCTTAGTCCAATTTTCACCAATACAACTTGTTGTTTAAAAGTAGTTTTGTTTACTACTTATTATTTGTTTTGAATATTAGCTTGAGAAAAATCATGTTTTTGTTATAGTGTTGAAAGATATATTTGAAGAATATTAGTAGTAATTTTCTTATGTTGATGGGAAAGAATTAATTATGATTGGATTTGATCTAATTAAAAAAATACACTATTTGGTTTTTTAATCTAGACGTGTTGATTATGATTTGGGAAGTGGGGCATCATTTCATTTAAATGGAAGTAGATGGTACAAATGATGAGCTGGGGTTACTGATTGATGAAGCAATCGCTTTTGTACGTGTCAGATATATTGTGGCCACATTGTTTTCCATTTTTCTATTCTACAGTATTATTTTTACATGTACAACGCCGTTTTGGTCTTTCTTTTGGAGTTAATTTCGGCTTTATTTGCGGCGCTACGAGTAATTTTTCTTTTTAAATTTCATACTCCATGAAGAAAAGAAACAATGAGAGAATTTTATTATGAATACTGTTGCAGGAGCTATAAATTATAATCTCCTGTTGCACTATCTTGCGGATTTTTTTCCAGAATTTTCACCTGGTACTGAAAATGAAAGAAACTTGATTTCACTGCTTATCAATTAGTTATAATAAGATATATCAAAGTCTCGAAAAAAAAAAAACTCACAAGTATCTCAATTTGCTTATTTAAACATCAGAATTAAAGAGTTTTACAATCTAGTACTGACATAATTATTACATTAATCTGTGAAGCATTCTAAATTTAGCACTGACTATGGTTAAGGTGAATACTGTTAAGAAAAAAAATATGGGAGTGCCAAATAATGCTTCAAATTAGTTATATTTAATATTCACTTAGTCATTTGCCAGACTAATTTAGAGTCCATTAAAAAAAAATGCTTCACACTATTGAGTTTTTCATGTTCAGAGCTCAAATACGAATCTTGTAAAGGTGAAAAGGTCACATATACTCTTTGTGGTTACATTTTTTTTTTTTGGTAAGTACGACATATTATATATAACATTAAAATTAAGTTGGATTACATAAAGAGACAATACTTCTAGTAAGAGTTTCCGTATGGCCTGAAGTACTAGCATAATTAGAAACAGCTGTGGATGTTAATCCATAAGCACAACCTAATTTAGCTAAATGATTAAAACTAGCTTCTGATATAGTAGTAGCAAAAGTTTTCCCCCTTAGATCATCCATGTACGCCTGGTGCACAAAATTTGGAGGTATGGCATAGTGATAATGAGTAGCTTCATTGGACTGTCCAGGAGCTCCCTTGGCAAGAAGATGCGCCACTTTGTTACCCTGCCGGAGATTATGCTGGATCGTTGGCATCTGCAGCTGGAGCATCATTAACCTGCATTTTTGAATAATAGGTTCATAAGATGGGTGAGAATGCTGTAACAAATTAATCACATCTGTGGAGTCAGATTCTACCACCATAGGAACAAGATTTTGATCAATAACTAGAGTAAGTCCATAGTATAGGGCTAGGATTTCTACATGGGTTGCATTCAGGGCATTGACTTTCTTATGAAACCCTAAAACCCAATGACCTCTACTATCTCTAAAAACTCCCCCAATGCTGGCAGTTTTGGTAATATGGTTAAAAGCCTCATCTATATTGAGTTTAAAGGTATTCTCTTCCGGGGGTTTCCATCCTATAAGGACATTTCTAACTTCATTTTGTCTAACATCTTTCGAAGTTAGGAACAGAAATTCTATCAATCGAGAATTAACCATTTGATGGGAGAGTTGCCTTGTTTGATTGTTAATATTATTAAAATTCCTATTTAGCCAAAGATTCCATAATGCAAAGGGAAAATAATCTGACCAGTTAGAATATTTAGTAACCGTGTTGAAAGAAAGGTGTCTCAAAGTATCCATCCAAGTAGCAGACTCATTAATAGTAAAACTATAAGGAGTAGTAATCCAAAAAGATTGAGCAATGGGACATTGGATAAAAATGTGAAACATGGTTTCACTTATGTTTTTACAAATAGGACAGTTACCATCAATATTGATACCAATTTTGTTAAGATAAAATCGAGTAGGGAGACGGTTGTGATAACACTGCCACAGGAAGAATTTTATTTTGTTGATAGTCTTTAGTTCCCATATCCAATTGAAGTCTTCTTTGAAAGTAGGAATCTTGTCTATCAAGTTATAAGTCGAACTTAGTTTAAATATACCATTACTAGTGGCATTCCAAATCGGATAATCTCTATTATTCTTAATGGAGGAGGATAGGGTCATCTGGATTTGGAGTTTTGTTTCAAAAGGAATCTCAAAAGACAATTTTGAGTAAGCCCAATTACTATCTTGGATAAGAGAGGCAACAGATGCAATTGACTCTTGATAAGTAAGGGGACCAATAAACTGACTTCTGAGGGTTTTATTATTAGGAAGCCAACTTTGGTACCAGAGGGAAGTGTGACAACCATTACCAATTATCCAGAAAGTATTAGTGTTGCAGAAATCCAGGCTCCTAGAAATGTTCTTCCAAATGAAGGATGGAGATTTTGAGTTGTTGGCTAAATATCTATTTCTAAGAGTGGTAGCCCAAAGGGAGGAGTGATTTGTAAGAAATCTCCAAGTTAAGGAAGAGATAATAGCATGATTTTTAGTTTTAGCTCGAACAATAGAAAGGCCTCCCTGGTCTTTTGATTTAGCCACCGTTTTCCATGATAGCAGGTGAAGTCTTCTATTATGACCAGTAGATCCCCATAGAAAGTCCCTCTGAATTTTATCAACCTGATAAAGAGTCTTGGCCGGTAACATATGGTACTGCATAATGTGATTGGGAATGGTATTTAGAGTTGACTTAATGAGAGTGGTCCTACCGGCCAGAGTGAGAAAATTCAGCTTCCAGTTTGCAAGTTTCGATTGTAAATTATCTATAAGGAATTGATAATCCGTATGCCTAGGAGAGCGATTGAGAATGGGAAAGCCAAGATATTTTCCAAAAGATTTCTTAATATTGATATTAAGAAGGGATCCTAGATGATTTGCTAGGGAAGGAATTGTATTTTTTGAAAAAAGAATTCTAGATTTGGCTTTGTTGACTTTCTCTCCTGAGAGGTCACAAAATAAATCCAACGTTGATTTAATAGCCAGGACAGATTTCTCATTTGCTTTGGCCATAAAAGTGAGATCATCCGCAAAAAGAAGATGGGAGATTTCTGGACCTTTAGGGGATAATTTAATAGGATTCCAAAGGGCCAGGTCAACATTGTGATTTATGTAAATAGAAAGAAGTTCTAGGCATAAGATAAAGATATAAGGAGACATAGGGTCACCCTGCCTTATACCTCTAGAAGGTGTAAAAAAAGGGGTTTTCTCACCATTTACTAAAATTGAGATAGAGGAAGATGTGATACATGATAAAATTAGTCTAGTAATATTGGGGGGAAATTTAAAAAAGAGTAGCATTTTACGAATAAAAGACCACTCAATTCTATCAAGCACCTTCTCCAAGTCAATTTTAATGAGCATTTCCCCTTTTGAGCCTTTCATTTTAAAAAATTTACTAACAATTTCCTGGATGATGATAGCATTATCTGAAGCCCTTCTATTTTTGAGAAAACTAGTTTGACATGGACTGATAAGGGTATTTAAGAAAGGTTTTATTCTATTAGCTATTATCTTGGTAATAATTTTATAAATTGTGTTAAAAAGTCCAATCGGACGAAAATTCTGTAAATGAACTGCATTTTTGAATTTTGGGATTAAACATAAGTAGGTTGTATTGGCATAATCCGGAATACTAGAGGATGAGAAAACTTGATGACAAAAGGAGGTAACAGATTCCTCAAGGATGTTCCAATACTTCTGAAAGAGGAAAGGATGAAGACCATCTGGTCCAGGGGCTTTGAATGGTTTAAAAGAGAAAACAGCTTGCTTGATTTCAAATTTTTTTAGAAGTTTATCAAGACTAGAAAGGTCTGTCCTTGAGTACCAACTATTATTCTGAGATACTGGGGTACAAGGACTAGACTCATGATTCGTGGAGTAGATAAGACTGAAGTATCCTAATACATGTCTTAAAATAGCTTGTTGATCAAAGATAAGATTACCACCATCATCCTGGAAGTGAGTAATAGAGTTCCTTCTTCTCCTATTTAGGGTAGAGACTTGGAAAAATTTTGTATTGGCATCTCCTGAGTTTAACCAGTTTATTCTAGATTTTAGTCTCCAAAATTCCTCCTCATTTCTCAGGATAATATTGAGGTCATTTATTAAATTAGTTTCAAGGTTCCTCAAGAAGATGCTAGTAGGATAATTAACAGAAGATTGAATACCGTTAAGTCGAGCAAGAATTCTCCTTTTATTTTTAAAAATATTACCAAAAACAGATGGAGCTGCTCTTCAAAGAGTTTAGAAGCATCTTGAAAATTTCTATCCTTCCAGGCCATTCTAGTTATCTCTTTAAAATCAGGATGAGACATCCACATAGTTTCTAACCTAAAGGGCTTATTGTTACTCGCAGGAGATCTTTTATTAAGGCTAATAAGAATAGGATGATGATCGGAGTAAGTCTTAGGCAGATGAATTATGGAGGCATCAGTAAAACTAGTGACCCATTCATTATTAGCTAAGCATCTATCCAACCTTTACAAAATGAGACTAGAGCTAGTTTTACTATGATTTGACCAGGTGAACCTTGGACCCTTAAAACCTAAGTCCATCAACTTGCAATAATTAATACAATTCCAAAAAGTATTAGCATTCTTATAATTCATAGGATTACCACCATACTTATCAAATTGTTTAAGAATTTGATTAAAATCCCCACTCCCAAGCCATGAGCCCTTATAATTATCATATATGGTAGCTAGGGTTTTCCAAAGTAAGTTACGATTAGAACTACTAGTGCTAGCATAAACAGTAGAAAAAAGCCAAGGGAAATTAAGGGCAGAGTTGTGTACCTTTATCATTGCATGCACTTCATTACCATTTATATGGACATCAGTAATGGAAACCAAGTCACTTTTCCAAAGTAAAGCAATACCACCAGAACGACCCACACTTGGGACCTCAGCATAATCAGTAAAATCAAAACGAGCCCTAAGATCATGATGGTCCTCCATTTTGGTCTCAAGCAGTGCCACCACTACTGGCCTATAAACTTCTAAGATAATATCAAAATGTCTCCTGAATTCTGGATTATTAGCACCCCTTACATTCCAAACAATAAGATTAAGTTGTCTATTCATACTTAAATTAGGGTTTTCTATTATCATACCATCATCTTCTGAATTAACCCGTAGGATTGGGTTTAGTATCACAACATACTTTCCCACTAGCCTGTTGGCTGGAGCCCTCACATCCAAGGAGCATTTGAAAAGTGAATGATGAGTCGTGAAAATTACCTTCTTGTCTTGTCTTTCTTTGAATAGAAATATTGCTATTTCTTTTAGGTTTAGAAATTCCGTGCGACTATCCCTCCCTCTTAATGCGATTTGTTGCTCTAGTGGTTCCCTCCTGTCTACGTCCTCTTGTGCGAGTGGATTGTGATGGTGCTCCGGAGAGGGCGGGGGAGCTGGTGGAGGCGGGATATCCATTGGCACTGGTGGAAATTGTTGTGGAATCCCATTCTGAGCCATTGGAGGAAAATGATTTCCCAAATTGTTCACTAGTTGCTGTACCTGCAACGGCTGGTTGTGTACCAAATCCCATGCTGTGAATATTGGCATTTGAGGTGGCACCACACGAGGAGGAAAAAAGGGAAGGTCGTTCAGTGCAAAATCCATTTGGTTCATTCCATTCATAAGATGTGGCCACGTTGCATTCATATAATTCTGCATTGACATGTGCATCCCTTCGCTTACAACTAGAGCAAGATACATCGGGTCTTGAATGACCACATGAGCTTGTTGGCCAAAGATCACGATTGGGACTGTTAGAGCTTGTCCCCACAAGGTTGATTCTAGCCATGACTGGGGTATCCGATTTTGTAGAGGTGGAACATTAAAGATTAGTGTTTGTAACATCAGAGGAGGAGGAGGGAAAGTTTGGATGTTTGGATTCATTTTGTGAAGTGTTTTCCTTCGATGTTTCGCAAGTAACTTTTGTATTTTGAACCGTTCCTCTGCTCTTGCATGTGAGCTTTGGTTTTTCATTTGGAGTATTCTGAGCTATAAAAGAAGATGGAGTCGAGGAGGTATTATGAAGTTTAGGGTTATGATGATGGTCAGAAGAAGGAGGCGTGTTTGAATGGTTAAAGCTTTGCATGGGAATAGCAGAGGCAGAGATGTCGTCGTCAGTTTTTTTACTTGTTGTAAAGATTTGCTCTTGCATGGCTATATCAGTGTAGTTATTAGGGTTTGGGTGTGGGGTATCAATGAGTGAGCGGGGGGTGCTAGGAGTAGTATAGTCAGATAGTTTGGCTTTGTCTTTTTGTGTTTGTTATCCTCAAGTGGGTCCATACTTGAATTGTTAGTGCTAGGTTGGTATTTAATATCTTTGACCGGGTTTTGACCAAGGATAGATTGTAACGACTCATTTTGGATTGGTTCTTGTGGGGACTGCTGAGTGTGCATTTTTACGCCCCCACTTGATAGTTTTTGAGTAGAAGATATTAGTGGATTAAAACTATTAGAATTAATAAGGGAGTAATTAAAAACTTCTTTTTTCTGGTAAGAATTTTTATTTGAGACTATTAAGTTAGAAAACTTACCTAAGAGATCCGACTTGGCCTGCTTCGAGGATGAAATTTGTTCAAACTTTCTTGAATGAGTAGTATTATGAGTAGGGTATAATTTATAATTATCACCTTTCTTTTTTTTTTTTTGGGAAAATTACTGTCTGCCATTCTTCCTCTCCTTCTTTTGTTTTCATTTTAGGTTGAGGTATAGGAGGAGGGTTATCAGTAGAGGGTTTAGCATTTCTTTCAGTATAGGCATAAGCACAGGTTTCCTAAAGATGGCTTAATCGACCACACACTTTACACAGGATGTTTTCTCCTTCATAAACAACTTTTTGTTTATGGTTTTCAAGGAATATGTAACTCCTTACAGGAATGTCAACAAGGACTTCGATACAAATACGCGCATATCTAGCCCTTATTGCTGTGGATGTCTTAAAATCGACCTTAAGTAATTTGCCCAAGGATGAGCCAATTTTTCTCAGAATACCTTCATCGAAAAATTCTGTAGGTAAATTTGGCAGACGTATCCATATAGCTGTTGACAATAATTTGGCTTTAGTAGCTACAAAATTTGGCTCCCAGCATCGAACTGATAAGAAGAATCCATTAACAAACCAGGGACCATCAGTAAGAACTTTATACAGACTGTCGTATTTGGTGAATTTTGCTACATAAAAATCTTCCCCTAGATCAATTAAGGGAAATTCTTCCGAAAGTTGCCACAATGATTTCAACTTTTCATATAGATATTGATGATGTAGTCGTTTATCCAGTAATTTAATAATAATTGAATTTAACCATGGGGCATAAATGCGCTGCTTTTCATCCTGTGACAAAGAGATGTGATCAAGTAAGCTATCTTCCATACTATCTATGTTCTGCATGGAAAGGTTTGACAAAGGATTATACAGAATAGGAGTTATCTTGGAACTTTGTAAAGTAGTTGAGGATAATACTTTTTCGATATAGGTTGGCTTGTCAGCCTCTGCTAGATTTTGTGTAGGAGAGTTTAATGGATTGTCAGGTGGTTTTGGTTCTGTAGAATGAATCTCTGTAAGGGATTCATTGATATCTAGGTCCATGTGCAAAGAAGAGTAATGAAGCTAGAGAAGAGAGAGGAAGATTTAGAGAGAAGAAGGAGAACTAGCTTTTTTTGACTCATCGGACTTCTGTTCTCTTTCTAGTTAGTTAAGTTCCTTTGTGGTTACATCTACATATATATAAAAGGAGGATAGTAGTTATATTAGTTGGGGAAGTTGTTTAAGATAATAAGACAACATTTGTAATGAACATTTAGTTCAAATTCAAATTAAGAAAGACAAATCTTGAATAAAATTGATAAATCTTGAATCTTGAATTTAAGTTGCAAGCAATTACGAGTAACTTCTTTAAATTTTGGTTGTTGATATTTCGTAGGGTGGTTAACTTTTAATTTGAATTGGAGATAATCTTTCATTTTGAATCTATACAAATATAAAAGGAGAGTAGTAGTTATATTAGTTAGGATAGTTATTGGTAAATAGCTAGGATAAAACAATTTGTCCACTGTCTTAAAATCTTCTATTTATATATATATATATATATATATATATATATATATATATATATATATATATATATATATATATATATATATATATATATATATATATATATATATATATATATATATATATATATATATATATATATATAAATGAGAGTAGTAGTTATATTAGTTAGGATAGTAGTTAGGATAAAAATTTAGGACAAAATATTTGTTCATTGTCTTAAATTAAAATATGAATGTTAAATTTAAAAAATAACTCTATGTAAAAATAAATACAAATTTAAAACTAAACAACTTTATCTGTATCTCATTTAAATTTTAACTTTGTAGTTACATAACTTTTTCATTAAAATGTAAATTATAAACTTAAATTGAAAGGCAACAATCTGCAAATGGAGATAAATGATATAGTCCTGAAGTATGAGATGTAATTTTTAATTTAAAATTAGATGACTTTATTCTTATCTTTAACTACAATTTTTTTAATTGAAAACTGAATCTCCTAAAGGATATAATTTGTTTTTTTTTCTTCTGGAAAGGATATAATTTATTAATGTGGTTATTTTGTCTCTGAATTGAAAAGTTACGTATTCTTTATGAATACATCAGATAATTATTTTTCCAGTGTCTATCATTATCTTAAACAATTCAGGTAGTTTTATCCTTATTAGAGTTGGAATATATCTAATGATATTTGATCTTAGATTCTTGTCTATCCAAATATGCGTTTTCAAAAGAAAAAATCCTATTCTTAACAAACTAATATGATTTTATAATTTGAATTTAAATAAACTCTGAGTGGGAATAAAGTTTCAACTTCTTAATCTCTTATATATACTCCTCCCTGTTAGTATTTCTACAATGTAATATACACATCAAGAGCAAAGTATGCAGCGGAATTAAGTGATCGATTTACCTCCGGCCATTGTCCGGATTTCGTCGCCGGAGTCGAGCTCCCTCTGGTAAGTCTTTCTGATTATGGAAGAACTTCTAAGTACTCAAATACCTTATCAGATGGTGTAGTTCTTAAGGATGAATTTTGTGCTTAGGGACCTATCCATGACTTTTCTATTTATAGTGCTCTACCATCAAGAACAACTTCTTCAACTTAATGAAGTGAGCCTTTGTTTCAATTACTTAAAGTGGCTGTTTTCAGAATTGATGTGGGGATGAAGTTTCAACTGATCCATAGTAAATGAACAGTTTTATTATGTCCAAATACAGGACCATAATTTTGAAACGTTCACATGTTGAACGTTACTTACATTCTCCCACTTGCTCCGTATACTTAATGCCAAAAATTATAGTGCTCACACTTTAAAAGAGGATCATAATACATGAATCATAGCAATAGTTCCTCGAAGACCGAGTAGTATTTTCCATGTATCTCAATGCATTATGCCTCTAAACTTTAGCCCATATTTCTTAATGAATAAACCTAATGTTTATTCTAGGTCCATACTGAAGGGTATTTCTCAAAATAACATAATGTGTGCACAATAATAAATATGAGAAATATAACATCAAATAGAGTTTCAGAAACAATCGTGACTATAACGAAAGCTTACATAATGGAACCAAGTCCCATATTACCGACATGATCCTTAAATTTATATGGTGACATGCCTTTAGTTAAAGGATCAGCTAACATTAAATCAGTGCCAATTTGTTCAACGACCGCTTTCTTATCTCTAACACGTTCTTGCAAGGCTAGATACTTAATGTCGACGTGCTTATTACCAGTTCTGGTATTATTAGCCAGCAAAACAGTAGATGAATTGTCGCAATATATCCTCAATGGCCTAAAAATAGAATCAACAATTCTAAGCCCAGAAATGAAACTCTTCAACCATCCACCATGTTCGGCAGCCTCAAAACAGGAAACAAATTCAGCCTCCATAGTGGAAGTAGTAGTCAAGCCTTGCTTGGCACTTCTCCAAGATATAGCTCCACTGGTCAACATAAAAATATATCCTGATGTTGATTTGAGTGAATCAACGCAGTCAGCATAGTCTGAATCGGAGTAGCCAATCACCTCCAACTTTTCTGATCGTTTATACATAAGCATGTAGTCTTTTGTCCCCTGAAGATATCTTAGGACTTTCTTTGTAGTTCTCCAGTGGTCAATACCTGGATTAATCTGATATCTTCCCAACATTCCAACGGAAAATGCAATGTCAGGTCTTGTACAAACATGAGCATACATCAAGCTTCCAACAACAGAAGCATATGGAATATTTTTCATCTATTCCCGCTCAAAGTTGTTCTTCGGGCACTGGTTCAGACTGAACTTGTCACCCTTCACTATGGGAGCTACACTTGGTGAACAATCCTTCATATGAAACCTCTCTAAAATTTTGTTGATGAAGGTTTCTTGAGATAAACTCAAAATACCTTGATGTCTATCTCGATGAATCTTTATGCCAATGACATAAGATGCATCACCCATATCTTTCATATCAAAATTTTTAGAGAGAAATTGTTTCACCTCATATAGTAATCCCTTATCATTGGCTGCAAGTAATATATCATATACATATAGAATTAAGAAACAAATCTTACTCCCACTAACCTTGTGGTATATACATTGATCCATAATGTTCTCAACAAAACCAAACGAAGAGATAGCATCATGAAATTTTAAATACCACTGGCGAGAGGCTTGTTTTAATCCATATATAGATTTCTTTAGTTTGCATACCAAATGCTTACCATTACTAGAGGAGAATCCTTCAGGTTGTTTCATGTAAACCTGTTCCTCTAGATCACAAATGCAGTTTTCACGTCCATTTGTTGCAATTCTAAGTCAAAATGGGCTACTAATGCCATCATGGCGCGTAAGGAATCTTTCGTAGACACAAGAGAGAAAGTATCTATGTGGTCGATTCCTTCCCTTTGAGTGAACCCTTTAGCAACTAGTCTTGCCTTATATCTTTCTATGTTGCCCAATGCGTCTCTTTTAGTCTTAAAGACCCATTTACATCCAATGGCTTTTACACCATTAGGCAACTCGACAAGATCCCAGACATTTTTACTTTTCATGGAGTTCATCTCGTCTTTCATGGGATTATACCATAATTCAGACTCTTCGCAATTCATGGCTTGTGAAAAAGACTCAGGATCATTTTCGGCTCCAATGTCAGATTCTTGTAGATACACAACAAAGTCATCAGATATTGTTGATTTTTTTTCTCTAGTAGATTTCCTTAATGTTGTATCAACATTTTTCTGAGAATCATGTTGTTCAACTGGTTGTTCAATTGCTTTTGGAATTTCTTGAACAACTTGATCTACTGGAATATTTTCAGCAGCTTGTGGATTTTTACTTGAAGTAGAAGGTTGATCTTTTAAAGATATTGAATTTTGAGCATGATCGCTCCCACTAATCAAGTCATTCTCAAGAAATTTCGCGTTTCTTGATTCCACAATTCTGGTGCTATGAGATGGTGGTGCAAGCAAACCCGAGGGAAATGCTAAACACGAACGCGGAAGAAAACAACAAGGAAATAAAAGATAGAAGCAAGACAAATCTTGCTTCGATTCAAAAGAACAGTGAGGAACCTGTCTCAAAGCTCGATTGAAGGGAAATCAAGACGCACCTATACTATGCAACAATCCTCAAGAAAGACCCACTTCTTGCAAATTGAATGATCAAGAAAAAATTGTTCAAACGCATCACACCGGTTGACACACGTTCTCTAAAAGCCCACATCGGGGTTCGGCTCCATCGGAGACTCACAACAGCACTTGCTATGTTTTTCATATACTAAAAACTGGATCCTTTTTAACGAAGTAAAATAGAGTATTTATAGGCTGTGCTAAGGATAAAGTAGTAAATAGTCACAAGTGACTAATAAAAATAAGCCACGCAGGGCTGAGCTAAGTGTGTGTTCGGTAGCCTTGACTTCGGTGCACGGTTGCTTGCTCAAACTCATTGTCCTCGGACGCTCACTTGTCTTCGAACACAATTTGTTGGTGTTCGGTCACTTTGTCCTCGGGCTCAATTTTGAAGATGACGCCTTCGGTTCTTGAGCCCGACCACTCAGCTTCGAAGCAATTGCTTTCCTTCGGCCAGGCCAAGTGAATGTGCACATCGTGCAGCAACTTGGCTTGGCTTCATGTCATTGGTCTCCTCGGTGGATCGAACACTTGATCAGCACATGTTCGGGCTGCATCATCCTCCCCTTCTAGAGAAGATTTTGTCCTCGAAATCGAGCCCTCCCCGTCCTCCGAAGTTTGACCTACAACACAAGGAACTAAGTCATCAACATTAAAGGTGTTGGACACGTTATACTCACCAGGGAGGTCGATCATGTAAGCATTGTTGTTGATCTTGGTCAACACTTGAAATGGACCATCCCCTCGAGGAGCCAACTTTCCTTTCCTTTGGTTCGGGAACCGTTCCTTTCAGAAGTGAACCTAAACCCAATCCCCCTTCTTTAACTCCAGCTTTTTACGCCCCTTGTTTTTCTTTAATGCAACCTTTGCATAAGCTTCCTCGAGGTTCTTCTTCACCTTTGCATGTAACTCAATCAAGGCAGCTGCTCGTCGAGTACCTTCAAAATCAAGAACAGAATCTCGAGGCAATGGGGTTAAATCAAGTGGAATCAAAGGATTAAAACCATACACACATTCAAACGGGGTCATATTGATCATTATATGCACCGTTCGATTGTATGCAAACTCCATCATGGGCAAACGATCAGCCCAGTTCCCAACCTTACCTTTGGTCATTGCTCGAAGCAAAGATCCCATGGTTCGGTTAACTACCTCGGTCTGTCCATCAGTCTGAGGATGGTGAGACGTCGAGAATAGTAATTTGGTGCCGAGGGCATCCCACAAACACTTCCAAAAATGACTCAAGAATTTTGAGTCTCGATCACTCACAATAGTACGAGGCACACCATGCAATTTCAACACATTAGAAACAAACAAGGCAGCTACATGTTGTGCATCATCACACTTTTTGCAAGGAATTAAGTGAGCCATTTTTGAAAAATGGTCAACAACAACAAAGATGCTATCATGTCCTCCCCCGACCTCGGTAATCCCAACACAAAGTCCATGGATATATCAACCCAAGGTCGATCAGGCACAGGCAATGGGGTATACAAACCATGAGGGTTGGACTTCAATTTTGCTTTCTTGCAAACGAGACAAGCGTTGCAAAGCTTTTCCACATCTCGTCGCATTTTGGGCCAATGGAACTGCTCGGTCAAGATACCAAGAGTTTTGTCAACACCGAAGTGTCCCATCAGACCTCCAGAGTGAGCTTCTCGAACTAAGAGCTCTCTCCATGATGACACTGGCACACAAACCCTCCCATTCTTGAAGAGGTAGCCATCGTGCCACTGATATTTCTCAACCCTTCGGCCACTCAAGATTGCGTCACGAACGTATTTCAGCTTGGGATTGTCTTCGTACATCGACTTGATGCTTTCAAATCCCATGAGCCTAGAGGCGAGAGTGGTCGCTAAGGAAAATTTCCTGGATAGCGCATCTGCCACGACATTGTCTTTTCCCTTTTTGTAATGAATTACATAGGGAAAACTTTCAATGAATTCAACCCACTTGGCATGCCTTCGGTTCAATTTCTCCCGTCCTCGGAGATGCTTCAAGGACTCGTGATCACTTTTAATCACAAACTCTCGAGGCCACAAATAATGCTGCCAATGGGTGAGTGCTCGAACGAGGGCATACAACTCCTTGTCATACGTTGAGTAGTTCAAGGTTGCACCCTTAAGCTTTTCGCTAAAGTAAGCGATCGGCTTCGATTCTTGCATCAGCACTCCTCCGATCCCAACTCCAGACGCATCATACTTGACTTCGAATGCTTTGCCGAAGTCAGGGAGTTGCAACAACGGGGCAGAGCAAAGCCTCCGTTTCAACTCTTGGAAAGCCCTCTCTTAGGACTCTCCCCACACAAATGGATTGTCTTTCTTCACCAGCTCGGTTAAAGGAGCCGCCACGGTGCTAAAGTCACGAACAAACCTTCGGTAAAAGCTAGCTAAGCCATGAAAGCTACGAACTTGTGATACCGAGGTTGGAGTTGGCCAATCTTTTATGGCTTCGACTTTTGACTCGTCGACTTCGACACCATTAGCACTGACAACGAATCCTAGAAAGACTACACGCTCGACACAAAAGGCACATTTCTTGAAGTTAGCGTATAATCTCTCAGTTTAAAAAGCACTAGCCTTAGGTGTTCAACATGTTCATCCACAGATTTACTATAAACAAGTATGTCATCGAAGTAAACGACAACAAACTTATTTATGAACGGTTTGAGCACATGGTTCATCAGTCGCATGAATGTGCTCGGTGCATTGGATAAGCCAAAAGGCATCACCAACCATTGATAGAGACCGAACTTGGTCTTGAATGCAGTTTTCCACTCGTCTCCGGGTTTAATTCGGATTTGGTGGTAACCGGACCTGAGGTCTATCTTCGTAAAGCATGAAGAACCACTTAACTCGTCTAGCATGTCATCTAATCGAGGGATAGGATGACGATACTTTACCGTTATTTTGTTGACTGCTCGGCAATCAACACACATTCGTCATGTTCTATCTTTCTTTGGGACAAGTATAACAGGAACGACGCAAGGACTCAAGCTCTCTCGAACAAGGCCCTTGTTCAGCAATTCATTAACCTGCCTTTGGAGCTCTTTGGTGTCTTCGGGATTACACCGGTATGCAGGTTTGTTGGGGATTTACGACCCCAGTACGAAGTCAATTTGGTGCTCGATTCCTCTCAACGGAGGTAATCCACCTGGCATTTCTTCAAGGAATATGTCTCCGAAGTCCTGCAAAACACTTTGTACAGCACTAGGCAAAGGGTTATCATTAGAAAAATCATCACTAGAGTTTAGAAGGATACCCTTGTGCACGAGGCAGATCATCATCTGATCGTTGTCGTTGCCTCGTAGAAACTCACCCGGTTGCATGATTGCACAGATTCCTTTTACTTCAGGCAGTGAGTTTGTCTCTTCGGCCCCCAATTGTGCTCCTATCGGAAGCTTAGCTTTGGCCTCTTCTTTCAATTCTTTCATCCGTTTATAGTCCTCGGTGACTTGCTTTGGAGACAAGGGTTCGAGTATGAAACTCTTCCCTTCGAGCTTTGCAGTGTAAGTGTTGGATCTTCCATTGTGAATGACCGAACGGTCATATTGCCATGGTCTGCCCAATAGCAAATGGCAAGCTTGCATCGGCACCACATCGAATATCATCTCATCTTGATATTCGCCAATTCTGAACTTGATCCACACTTGTTTGACAACCCTCAATTCTCCACACTCATTCAGCCATTGTAATTTGTAAGGGCGGGGATGCTTCAACGTAGATAGCCCCATTTGTGAAACCAAAGTTTGGCTCACCACATTTGCACAACTACCAGAGTCAATGATCATCGAACACACATTTCCCCTCACTCGACATCGGGCATGGAAGAGATTTTCTCTTTGGTTGTCCTCTTCTTCAAGAGTCATGCAGCTCATATTTCTTCGAACCACAAGAAATATTTCCGGATGATCAGCTTCGGCAGCTTCACGTTCATCATCACCTTCAGCTCGGTCAGTCTCCTCGATAATTTCCTCCTCGGTGTCAGTCGCTTGCTCATGGACGGTTCCATCTTCGAGCAGAAGCATAACTTTGCGAGTTGGACACTCCTTTACCATGTGACCATAACCTTTGCATTTGTGACACTGAATATTGGAAGCACTGGGAGAGTTGAGTTGAACTTTACCTTCCATTTCTCTTGGTTGGTTAATGGTCACACCCCTCTCGAAGGGTCTCTTCGATTCTCGAACAGTGTTGGCACTTGTTTGGTTAAGACTCTTCCAATATTTACCTCGGTTCAAAGGAGTAGAAGTAGTGACTCCTCGATACCGGTTTGCTTTATCGTCCTTTACCAATTTCTCAGCTTCGGTAGCAGCTTCGAATAGATCTTCCAATGTGTGGTACACGTGTAGCCTCAATTGAGATGACACATCCCGAGCCAAGCCATTTTTGAATCGAATAGTGGCTTGCTCTTCATCCTCTACCAGATCAAAATTCAATCGAACCTTTTCAAATTCATCATGGTACTCTTGGACTGACTTGGACCCTTGCTTTAACTCATAGAGCTTTTGTAGTTGAGTTTGCCTTTACTTGGTACTCAAATACTTAGCATCCATTGCTCTCTTCAACTGTGGCCAAGTAATGACTTCGGGATAGGCATTCCTTCGTCTATGCCTTCTATCAGCTTCCCACCACGTAGATGCATACGCTTCGAACGAAGCAATGGCATGGGCAGCTTTTCTCTCTTCGGTCATCTCATTGGTTTCGAAGATGCGTTCCATTTTAAGCTTCCATTCAAGATATTCATCTGGATCACTAGTTCCTTTAAAGGGTGGAATAGTGATCTTGACACTGTTCAAGTTTGAGTCTCGAACACCACGAACCTGTTCGGGATACTCATCATAGCGATCATCAGCCTCACGCTCAATATGTCGATCAACATTTGCGCCTCGGTCTCGACCTCGGACATTTCCACGACCTCGGTGAGCTTGCTTTCGCTGAGCGAATGGCAGCTCATGCTCATCTTCGTCCTCGGGAAATTCCTCTTCATCAACCTCTTCGACAACAGCTCCAAGATCTCTTCGGGCCTTTGGAAGTGGTATTCTCTCTCCTCGGGGAATGCCCAAGTGTTGATAGCCAGCTTGGGGATTGCCCAAGTTTTGTTGCGCTTGGGAATTGCCCAAGTTTAGTTCTCTTCGAATTGCTTCACTCGTCAACTGATGTTGTCGGACAAGCTCAGCATACAGCTCAGGTTTCATTGGAGTGGAGTTGCTAGTTCCAGCGCCGGACCCTGGTAAGGCCACGGACACACTCCCTTGCTCGAGTTGAGCTACTCAAGTACTCATTCCTCTCACTTCGGCACTGACGCCTTGTATCGCAGCCATGAGATCGGCTAACGACACTTCGGGCTTCTCAATGCCTTTGCCATCGCCTCCATTCCCAGCCATGGTACCTGCACAAATCAAAGACCAAACAAATGTTAAGGTTAGAAATCACCTCACACACTCCCTCTCCTTTGGTGGGTGGCACTCGGTTCCACTCATATCTATGCGTTCGGTTTTGGTCACTCAAGAACTTGCAGCCAATGGCTTCCTCGGTTGATCAACTTCTCTCAATTCCTTTGAATTTGACAAGTTACAATGTCTTATTCGGGAAGAGTGAGTTGATTTGACTCAATGGAGTGGACATCTATTTACTCTTGCGCTTCGGGAAGTCAAGGAAATTTCTACGAAGTTGGACTTCGGTCACCTCACGCACGAGTTCCTATAAGCCCAAATGAGTTAGTACGACCTCGAGTAGGAAAATTATTCAAAAGATCCACTAACTAGATTTTTGGACAGAAGAAAGTGAAAACCTAGGAGAATCTACCCTTTGATTCCTCTTCGGAATCTTTTTCGAACACACCAACTCTTGTCCGTACAAGAGTGGTCCCTCCTTGGTACGGATAGGGTTTTACCTTATCCACTTCCTCTTTTCAGCCGACAACTTTTTCACCTGGGGTTTTGATCTTTATATTTTACCCCTTTCTTCTTTAATGGAACAATGAAGTTTTGCTCCGGCGTACGGACAAACTTAGCTTCGGTTCACTGACCACGAATTTCAACGGAATCTGGGTTGCTTCTTTCAGCTCCGGTTTCAACAACAATGAAGGAATTTTAGTCCAAAGTTCTTGAGCTAAGATTCAGCTCCTTCGTGTCGTACACTGTTACAATTTGTAACAATTTTCCAGCGTACGGACAACGAATTCAACACAGAACTTCGAATTTTAAGCACAAAACAAACCCAAATCAGTCAAGAACCACCAATCTTCATCGGTTTCAACCAACACAAGCTGGGGTTCGAGTTCCAATCACCACTTCGTTCCAAAACAGTCCAAAATTTCACCAAGAAACTCTAGTCACAAAAGTTGTACATCGGGTACTTGTTGGCATCAAGAAACAATGGTGAACAAGAATCAATGGCGCGTAAGGAATCTTTCGTAGACACAAGAGAGAAAGTATCTGTGTGGTCGATTCCTTCCCTTTGAGTGAACCCTTTAGCAACTAGTCTTGCCTTATATCTTTCTATGTTGCCCAATGCGTCTCTTTTAGTCTTAAAGACCCATTTACATCCAATGGCTTTTACACCATTAGGCAACTCGACAAGATCCCAGAAATTTTTACTTTTCATGGAGTTCATCTCGTCTTTCATGGGATTATACCATAATTCAGACTCTTCGCAATTCATGGCTTGTGAAAAAGACTCGGGATCATTTTCGGCTCCAATGTCAGATTCTTGTAGATACACAACAAAGTCATCAGATATTGTTGATTTTTTTCTCTAGTAGATTTCCTTAATTTTGTATCAACATTTTTCTGAGAATCATGTTGTTCAACTGGTTGTTCAATTGCTTTTGGAATTTCTTGAACAACTTGATCTACTGGAATATTTTCAGCAGCTTGTGGCTTTTTACTTGAAGTAGAAGGTTGATCTTTTAAAGATATTGAATTTTGAGCATGATCTCCCCCACTAATCAAGTCATTCTCAAGAAATTTCGCGTTTCTTGATTCCACAATTCTGGTGCTATGAGATGGTGGTGCAAGCAAACCCGAGGGAAATGCTAAACACGAACGCTGAAGAAAACAACAAGGAAATAAAAGATAGAAGCAAGACAAATCTTGCTTTGACTCAAAAGAACAGTGAGGAACCTCTCTCAAAGCTCGATTGAAGGGAAATCAAGACGCACCTATACTATGCAACAATCCTCAAGAAAGACCCGCTTCTTGCAAATTGAATGATCAAGAAGAAATTGTTCAAACGAATCACACTGGTTGACACAAGTTCTCTAAAAGCCCACATCGGGGTTCGGCTCCATCGAAGACTCACAACAGCACTTGCTATGTTTTTCATATACTAAAAACTGGATCCTTTTCAATGAAGTAAAATAGAGTATTTATAGGCTATGCTAAGGATAAAGTAGTAAATAGTCACAAGTGACTAATAAAAATAAGCCACGCAGGGCTGAGCTAAGTGTGTGTTCGGCAGCCTTGACTTCCGTGCACGGTTGCTTGCTCAAACTCATTGTCCTCGGACGCTCACTTGTCTTCGAACACAATTTGTTGGTGTTCGGTCACTTTGTCCTCGTGCTCAATTTTGAAGATGACGCCTTCGGTTCTTGAGCCCGGCCACTCAGCTTCGAAGCAATTGCTTTCCTTCGGCCAGACCAAGTGAATGTGCACATCGTGCAGCAGCTTAGCTTGGCTTGGCTTCGTGTCATTGGTCTCCTCGGTGGATCGAACACTTGATCAGCACGTGTTCGGGCTGCATCAGATGGACAATAGAATCTGTATCCTTTAGACTTTTTGGCATATCCAATGAAATACCCACTAATGGTCCTTGGATCCAGGTTATTTTCTTGTTGATTATAGACTCTAACCTCAGACGGACATCCCATATGCGTATATGTCGCAAACTCGATTTCCAGCCTTTGAATAACTCAAAAGGTGTCTTTGAGACAGCCTTGGTTGGAACCCGATTTAATATATACACTGACGTTTTAAGAGCTTCAATCCACAAGGACTTAGGCAACTTAGAGCTACTTAGCATACTACGCACCATGTCCAATAAAGTTTGGTTTCTTCTTTCTGCTACGCCATTTTGGTCCGGAGAACCAGGCATAGTATATTGGGGAACTATCCCATTTTCTTGAAGAAACTTCGCAAATGGACCTTGTGCCTGTCCACCCTCAGTATATCTACCATAGTACTCACCACCTCTATCTGTTCTCACAATCTTAATTTGCTTTCCACATTATTTCTCTACTTCAGCCTTGAAAACCTTAAAGGCTTCTAATGCTTCGTTCTTATTATGAAGCATATAGAGATACATGTATCGTGAGTAATTATCTATAAAGGTGATAAAGTATTTCTGACCATATGTGTCCATGTCAGGACAACATATATCTGATTGTATGATTTGTAATATGCTTGAGCTCCTCTTGGCACCTTTCTTTGACTTGTTGGTCTGCTTGCCTTTAATGCAGTCCACACAAGTGTTGAAATCAGTAAAATCCAAAGCACTAAGTACTCCGTCATTTATTAATCTCTTTATTCTATCTATGGAGATATGTCCTAATCTCCGGTGCCATAAAATAGAGGATTCTTCATTTATAACACATTGTTTTGTACCAGCTTGAATATGCATAACATTATAAGTGACATCATTTTGTAAATTAAGAGAGAAAAGACCATGACATAATGTACCATTTCCAACAACCTTTGATTTATGAATTAAATTAAATTTATTTTCTGAAAAGTTGAAGGAATAACCTAAAGATACAAGTCTAGAAACTGAAATTAAATTCCTAGAAAAGTTAGGAATATAGAAAGTCTTTTCTAACTTCAAAATGAAACCACTACTAAGCACTAAATCGCAGATCCCAATGGCCTCCACATGCGACTGCATCTTGTTTCCTGAATAGATGTTTTGCTCAGCTCCCACTGGCTTCAGCAAGTTTCTTAATCCCTGCAAGGAATTCATAATATGGATTGTAGAACCAGAATCAATCCACCATGTGTTATGATTAACATCAGTCATATTAGCTTCATAAGTTACAAGTGAGATTGGATTACATTTCTTCTCAAGTCATTTCTGAAACTTGACACAATCTTTCTTTATATGCCCCTTCTTTCTGCAGAAGAAACACGTGGATTCTTTCTTGATGTCAGTTTCAAGGGGTATCTTTCCTTGATATGTCTTCTTTCCATGAGTAACTTTGAATGTACTTTCACTTGTTTCCATCAGCAGTCGACCCTCCTCTTGAACACACATGGTCAGAAGTTCATTAATAGACCATTTTTCCTTATGTGTGTTATAAGAGATCTTAAAGGGACCAATTGTTGTGGAAGAGAGTTCAATATAAAGTGCACAAGGAAAGTATCGGATATTTCAACCTCAAATGTCTTTAATTGAGCCGCTAAATCTCGTATTTTCATGATGTGCTGACGCACACCTTTCACACAGGTGAGCTTCATTGACGAGAATTTCATAATTAAGGTACTAGCAAGTGCCTTATCTGAAGTAGCATATTGTTCATCAATAGCCTTCAGTAATGCCTTGACATCATTATACTGTTCGACAGAACCACGAATACCAACAGCAATTTTGGTCTTGATGAACATGACACTCAAGCGGTTAGACCGCTCCCACTGTTCATGAAGAAAAATTTGAGCCGGAGTGCTGGTTTCAGTAATAAGTGGTTAGTCTTTCCTTATAGCATAATCAATGTCCATGCACCCTAAGTGAAGGAGAATTCTTTCCTTCCAAATTTTATAATTCTCACCGTTCAATTCGGGAACATCACAGATATCAGAGAAATTTGTAGATTGCATAAATGCACAAAATATTACACCCTTAACTTAAATTTGAGGCAATAAACATAAATCATGATTCACCAATGCAAATAATGTACAATTGAATCTATTGACATAAAAATTGCCTGTGGGCTAAATCTTTAATTCAATTAGACTCATTTTTTATGATAAAACTATTAAACTATAATTTATAATTCGTGTGGGTAATTATGAAAAAGGATTTAATATTTTATTCTAATTAATTATGCAAAAATATTATAAAGGATCTCAAGTTATAACATTGTGCATAATCAATCACAATCTAAATGTCTAAATTTTTCTTTATGTGATCTTTCATCTTAATTCTTATTTGACAAAAGATTTTGTGGCTAATCTCCAATTAAATAAACTAGTAGATCACTTAGACATTAGTCTCGAAACACTCTTTTGTGATCATATATTTAATTAAGATTTGATGTGGCTAAATCTTAATAACCAAACAAAAGTTATATTGATTACTGGATATTAATTCTCAAATCTTTATTGCTAAATCATCATGCAGTAAAATAATTTATGTGCTCGAATGGTTAAGAGCGTTAATGTTGTGCAACTGTCTGTTTGTTTTTGAAACTCTGTAGGATCAAGTTACTACATGGGAAATGCAAAAGTTACCAATTTTTTTTAAATAATAATATAATAATGTCAGCACATAAATACTGTAGACACATTATTTTAGTTGATGGGCTAGAAATTATAACTGGATCCACAAATATCTGAGCTCACCGTGTCCAGCCTACTAAGAAGACTTTAATTAAGTATTATATTTAGAAAAGGATACAAGGGAATAAGAGACAAAAGCTGTACCCTCTTTCTATCACGGCTTCGTCTTCAACCTCTAATCGGGTTACAACCCAGCTATCACTCACTTAAAAGACCTAGTTTAATTCATAATTTCAGACACCAATTCAACAATTCAGAAACATTTAAATGTCGGAAATCAATAACATCAGTTTGTTCCAAAAAAAAAAAATCAGAATCGTGTGTGTGAAAATTTCAGATTCGTAAAAAACCATTAACAAGGCAGAGGTGTATTTGCTCATGATACTAATTGTTAGTATTTCTACAGTTTAATATACACATCAAGAGCAAAGTATGCAACGGAATTAATGTTGTTGACAAGTGTTTCAAAAATATTGTTCCATGTGTCTTGTAACATTGAATGAATTAACAAGTGTCATTACCTATTTAGCAATGTCACAATTTGCATGGGAAAATCTCTACAAATGTCTAATTCATTGGCCAAATGGCATGGCTCATACATGCAAATTTTTCTATAAATACTCACGTTTGCTTTCAAATGAAAACTATGAGGCGGTGGCTCATTCTTGTAATCATTAGCCTATAGATACAATCATTACCTATCAAAACCCCTCTCTCCTTCCTAGTTTTCATCAAACGACCTAAGTGTTCGTATTTTCCACTACAAATATTTAAAATTCTCCTATTCTATTTATTTGACAAGCTGGATTTTACATTATATAATTTTGATGATTCCTGATCCCTCTATAGAGGAAGGCTCGTTTTATTTTGGGAAAATATTCCAGGTTGTTGGAATAGTTTCTTATGTCAGCCCAGCACGACTCAGAGCACCCTATTTACATAGATACAATATAACTATATCCTTTTATTGTTTTAGTATTCAACCATAATTTCGTTATACATCGTATTATTATTGTTGTTATTATCAGTATTATTGTTGCTGTTTTCCCCAATTGTTCCTACAATCTAAGAAACAATGGCAGGCAATAATACTGAAAAAAGTATTGCTGATATTATCAATGTTGGTGCTGCCCGCAGTACTCCTGGTGCGGTCGTTCCTCCATATGAGCGTAGTCATAATAGAGACAATACGAGGTATGTTAATAAGTCTCGAGGTTGCAAGCCCTATAACCTCAATTATAAGAAAGATAAAGGCTATAATTTTAATTATGATAGAACAAGTTATTATGTCCAGAAAAATATAATAATGGCAAGAAATGACAAAGAAAATAGAAATTCTCCCAAAGCTAATTTAGCTGAAGGAGATGAAATCATTGCGGCTGTCATTTTTCAAATGAACATTGTAGGCACTATGAAAAATTGGGTGGTAGACTATGGGGCTACTCGGCACATTTGTGCAAATCGAGAAGCATTTACCTCCTACAAAAATATAGGGGATGATAATGAAGTAGTCTACCTTGCAGACTCAGGAACTGCTAAAGTCCTGGGTAAGGGTAAAGTACTCCTGAAACTAACTTCAGGAAAAACTTTATCCCTTGTGGATGTGCTACATGTTCCTGATATAAGGACAAACCTGATTTCTGTAGCCTTGTTATTAAAAGCTAGGGTTAAAGTGACATTTGAATCTGATAAGATTCTAATGACCAAAAATAATATTTTGGTCGGAAAGGGCTATTGTAACCAAGGACTTTTTGAACTCGATATTTCTAATATTATATATGAATATAAGTCTCCGTCTGCTTATATGGCTGAGTCTATTTTTTTTGGCATGCTAGACTAGGACATGTTAATGCAGTGTCATATATACAGAAAATGCATGCAATGTATTTAATATCTGGTTTAGACTCAAATAAGATTGATAAATGTGAAATATGTGCTGAAGCTAAAATTACTAAAAAGTCGTGTTTTCCTGTAAACAGAGAGACTGAATTATTATCTTTGATCCACACCGATTTGGGTGATTTAAAACAAACTATGACTAGAGGTGGAAAAATATATTATGTGACCTTTATTGATGATTTTTCTAGATATACTAAGTTATATTTGCTTAGAAATAAAGATGATGCATTTGATGCTTTTATTTCTTATAAATCTGAGGTTGAAAATCAACTTAGTAGAAAAATCAAAAAAATTAGATCTGATAGAGGATGTGAATATTTGGCCTTAAATGTTTTTTGTGAAAAAGAAGGAATTATTCATGAAATAACTCCTCCATATTCACCCGAGTAAAATGGAGTTGCTGAAAGGAAAAATAGAACACTGAAAGAAATGATGAATTCCATGTTAATTAGTGTTAATGCTCATGGTAATTTGTGGGGTGAAGCAATTTTATCTGCTTGTCACTTACAAAATAGAATACCACACAAAAGAACTAGCAAAACTCCATATGAATTGTAGAATGGATATAAACCTAATTTTAAATATTTAAAAGTGTGGGGGTGTCTTGACAAAGTTCTGTTGCCTGAACCTAAAAAGAGAAAGATAGGTTCTAAAACTATTGATTGCATGTTAATTGGATATGATGAACATAGTGCTGCATATAGATTTATTGTTTTAAAAAGTGATGTGCTTGATTGCAACACCTTTATTGAGACAAAGAATGCTGAGTTCTTTGAACATATTTTTCCACTGTCTGATAAAATTTCTCATGCACCTATTGAAAAAAATAAAGAGAGTACCTCTGTTGAGGAACCGAGAAGGAGCAAAAGGCCTAGAAAAGAATATTTTTCTTATGTGAATGATTTTTAAACTTTTATTATTAATAATGAACCATTGAATTATTTTGAAGCTATTTCTTCTTCCGAAGCTGAATTTTAGAAAGAGACAATTAAAGTTGAAATTGATTCTATTATGAAAAATAAAACTTGGGTTTTGACTGATTTACCTCTTGGTGCAAAACCTATTGGTTGTAAATGGATTTTCAAAAAGAAGTTTAATCCTGATGGTTCTATAGAAAAATATAAAGCTCGTTTAGTAGCAAAAGGATTTTCTCAGAAACGAAATATTGACTATTTTGATACATTTGCACCAGTGACTAGAATTTCTTCTATTCGACTTTTAATTGCCTTAGCCTCAGTTTACAAGATTTTTATTCATCAAATGGATGTTAAAACGGTATTTTTAAATGGTGACTTAGAAGAAGAAATTTATATGGTTCAGCCCGAGGGATGTGTTGTTCCTGGGCAAGAAAATAAAGTTTGTAAATTAATTAAATCTCTTTATGGCCTTTGTAATCACCGAATTTTGGCATACCTTGAAATAAATTTCCAAAAAATATCGTGCTAATTTTCTTAGAATTTTGTTTGTGTTCCCGTATTTGTTGTTGTATGTGTTAAGTGAAAAATACCGAAATTATTCTAAAAAAAATATATTCGGTGTTGTTCAATGCTTATTTTGTTAATGAATTATCTGTCTTAATTTTGTGTGACCTTTCTTGACTAGGTCAATTAAGTTTGTGCTAGTAACTAAGGTTTGAAGCTTGGCTAATTGTAAAAGCTTTTCAATAGGCCGGCTAAAATTGAAAGAAATTACAGCCCAATGCACCCCAAACCCAGCCCAATTCCTCCATCGACCCGGCCCAATCCCTCATCCCTTATAAGCAAAATTTCTACATTTTTACACACACACCCTACAAGTTATTGAACCAAGGAAATGCTGCCAAAATCCCTAGCTCCACCGGAATTCGCCTCCCGCCGTGAACCCGCCGTCGGTCCACCGCGGCACCACCGCCGGCCGCCGCCGAAAAACCAAAAAAAATACATATTCCGGCTCGCCCCAAGCCCCTATTTCCATTTCCCCAAGTATTTTTCTCAAATTCTTAGCCTTTTCGTGTAGATCGGAGTTCAAATCGACCCCTCTCCGGCTAAACTCACTATTTTCCGGGGAAACTTATATGATCAACTTTGCCTCAGTCTTCTCATGTTTTTTTTAGAACTCGCCTACGCGGGAAATTTCTCCTCCGGTGGAAAAGAAATGGCAGCTTTCTTGGGGTCTCTCTTTCCTCGATGGTTCTCGGCTTTTCCCTCTCCATTTCTTTTCTATTTCTAATTGAAACGATCCCAATTGGAATCGTTTCAGTTAGAACAAGAAAAGATGGATTTTAATGGCTTGGAGTCGAATTGCTATAGGGTGTTAATTAGAATGCTGGTGCAGCGACGTAAGGGGGGGTGTGTGTGTAATCAAAGCTGATCCGAGGCGGCTTGTTGAGGCGAGATTGCGATGACACGGCTGTGATGATTTGTTTCTGTATTTGGTGGTGATGTTGCTGAGATGGTGAGTCGAATAGGCTGTGGCGATGGTAGCTTGTTAGTTGTTTTCGTGATCCATTTGTAGGCAGTGAGGCAATGACGATGATGGATTGGTGAGGCAGTTGAAGCTGTGTGTGGGTGATTGAAGGTGATCCCAGGCAGCTTGTCGAGGGCGAGGGCACTGCAGCGATGGCGATGATTGGGTGAGGTTGCAGTCTGATCATGGGCAGTAAGCCTTGTTCACCTTTCTCTTCTTTACCTTTTAATTAGGCGTCAGTTCCGTTCATGTTAGTAGAAATTAGTATATGTTGTGTCGTTAGAATGTAAATTATATTCAGTTGAGTACATGTATTGTTGGTTTGGTATCCTTGAATCAAGATTGATAATGAATTCATTTACGTTTTGGTCTCGAGTCAAGCGTGTAGTTAGCACAGTGATTGTGTTTGTTTAGCTTGATAACATTTGATTGGCTCGATAGTAAACCAGGATGAATTTGATTTAGATATCAGTTTGAATGATAGTTCGGGAATGTTTTCTGGTTGATTAGTGCACCAGATTGGTGTTTTCATTGCCCGTGATTCGGTGTTTTAATTGTTCGACTAATCAAGTTATAAACAGATTGTTTGTTCACTTTTGGTTTGAAGGGGTCTATCCGAGTTTGTATGCGCTTGATTAACCATCGTTTCGTGTGTTTTAAGTTGTATGTTTAGATGAGTCAAGTTTGAATTTCATTCTGCCTGTCCAGTACAATTTGTTAATAAGAAAGCTCTCACTCATTTGTTTGTTTTGAGTTTAAGTGGAGCGAGAGCATGTGTATTTTAGTAAGTGTGGCCATATCTGTCTCGCTAAAGTTTTGTTTCGAATGTGGATTTCAAGTGATTTGTATGTCTGCATTGCTTATATGTGAACAGGTAGCAGCCTACTAACATTTATTATAGCACTTGTTTTGAAACTTGCATAACTGTGAGTCGAGGGTGTGAATGATTGGTTTCTATCAGATGTCTAAAGCTTGTCCCTTTGTCTAAGTGATTTAGCTTCTTGGTTCAAATTGGTTGTTGAAAGCCTGGGATTTGTCTAGTAAGAAATTAGGAAGTCAGATGTATGGTCTGTTTGTTAGAGCTTTGTTTCAGGTTCTGTTAATTTGTTCTTTGGTGGACTTAGTCCATTCAATTTAGTTTGTGATATTGTTGATTTGTTTAGATAGTAGGATGACATAGGATGGATGATGTCAAATGAGATGCCAAAGAATGAGTCAGGGAGGTACAAGGGTGGCAGCAGAGTGCTGCCCTCTTTTGGTTCTAGTACCAGCCCTGCAGCCTTGCATAATGACCGGAAATCTAAGGATTGAAGGCACATGGGCTAGTCCTTGGTACTTGAACACACACCCCACTTCCCCTTCTATTTGGTAGACCCTTTACTCTCTTTAAAAGGGAGAGAACAGAACTGAATATAGAACATAATACAAAAACAGAAAATAGAGAGGGAGCAAAAAGAAGAACTGAAACAAGAGAGGGAAAGCAACAGAAAGAAAAAGTGAGAATACAGAACACATAAAAAAACGGAGAAGAGAAAGTGAGCAGAAGAGAACACAACAGAGAACATTAACTAAAAAGATAGACAACTAGCAGCATCTGGGATTTGGTGTAAAAGAAAAATACTGAGTGAAAGACTGAGTGAAAGATAGAGAAAAGAGAGGAAGAATAGTAGAAAAAGTGGAAATAAAGAGAAGTTTAGTTTCTGGTTTAGGTTTGAATCTTGAGTTTGTCTAAGGGAGGTCTGGTCAGTAGTTTGCTGCTGGGCATTGCTTTGGTGCAGTTGGTCTGGTGCTCGATCCGGGTTTCGACTTCGAGCTTTGAGCCTTTCATTTGGTTTGGGTTTATTGCAAACGAGGTAAACATAAACACCCCTTTGTACTTAGACTTTTTTTTAATGACAATCAGCATGTTTTTGGCTTAAATACCTTCTCATGTATGTCTTAACTTAATGGCAAATTTGATGTTGTTACAAGTATAAGATTATTAAAATATTGCTTTAACATTTTACTAGTCTATTGTGTAGCTTCTATATTTTCCTTTTAAGAAAAGAGAAACCAAATATATGTGAATGTGTGGTTAAAGTCACGTGTAAGGCTAAATTTTGTGAAGGTGGCCAGATCTGAACTCAATAATAAAAAGGGACTGTTGATGCAAATCTGCAGAACCATAACGTCAGGAACAAATTTTATTTGCAGAAATAATCCAGCCCAGTTGCAAATTGATTTTTTAATCCAAAACCACATTTGTTTAGCAAGACTTTAATCTTTAAAAAACTGAAAAGATAAAGGATGTACATCAAACACTGAGGGAAGCATAATAAATGTACCATAACTTTTTTATAAGTTTATGGGCTAAGAAATAATCAAGGATTTCTAATATGGCTAAACATTGAAACAAGTAGACAAAATAGGACATATCGTATAATCCTCTTTGTGAAATAAACTGACGCTCAAGTTTCTTTTGTATAAATGGGCTTTGACATTTTTCAAAGCTTGGCCATTATATTTAGTCCTTTAACCTTAAGGCCCCAATAGTGTTAAAAAAATGTAAATTTAGTAATTTCGCTAGTTATAATGAACGAAAGATCAAAACTAGGTGAAGGATAAATGAATAAGCTAAAGGACATTAGTATCTCAGTCAATTAAATCGACTCAAGCGTAGTTTATTTAAATCGGAAGATCTCGAACGGGTGAAGTGCCTGCGCGACCATATCCGGTTTTAAATAAATTATATTTGTAGATATTGAATCAAGCAGTACGTAAATAAAGAAAAAAAATGTGTCGATGCATATAATCAAAATCAAGCTGAATTATTAATTCGAGTTTGACCAAAAATAATAAAAAATATAAAAAAATAAATACCAAAAATTGAGGCTCAAATCAAGGTTGATAAGGTTTCGAACGGGGGAAGTGCCTGCGCGAAAATATTCGGCCGAGTCACTAAAACAAAAAGATACAAATTAAAATAATAATAATAATAATAATAAATCAAAGCGTAGCAAAGGAAATAAATAAAGGCAGATACAATAAAATATTCCATATAGCCGGAATGCGTCAATAAAAGCAACTGTGCTTGACACAGGACTCGAGGATGCCTAACCCCTTCCCGAGAGTCAACCGAGATCCTTACCCGGAACTCTAACACAGACCACGAACGAGTCATAGGTGTTCCAAGGTACCCTTTTGGGTGACTTGGCACACCTTAAAATTGTCAAGTGGCGACTCCGAATCTAAAATAAACAAATTGTGCCTTGGAACACCGTCACTTCCTTAAATGGAAACCCTAACTCGGGATAGCGCCAAATAATCATAAAAATCCCATAAGCGCTTTTCTAAACCCGAAACGCCCTCCCACAAGCGGGCGCGCGTAAAAAGGGGTGTGACAGCCTTGGCGACTCCGCTGGGGAAAAAAGTGAAAACTGAGAATCTCAGGCTTTATACTTTGTCGCTTTCGGCTTTTAAATGTTGTTTGTACATACTGCCTTGAATGTTACTGCTTTGATATGTTTGAAATGTATATACACAACTGTCTTCTCTCGTACACCTCTGAGTCTTCTGGAACACTGCACACATGCACGCCAGTCTCGCTTCGGCGTCTGGAATTTCTGTTGTGTCTCAGGACACAAAAAGTTAACCCTTTTTAGGAGGAGGTGCGTTGGGTTAGGCCGTTAGACGTTGTCGATCGGTACCCCCGAGGCACTTCCAAATTGCCAGAAACTATAGAACATGAACCCATTGAGTCACCTAGAGTTGAATCGGTGCTTTTATTTAGGCCGATTTATTTGCATGTCATTAGACTTAGTGAGGTGCGGTACACCGGTACCGCACTTGTCTAGGTTGACCTTTTAGAGTCTAGATGGGGCCCTCGCCCCAGAAAGACAATAGTGGCATCTTCTGTGTTGCATCTAGGGAGGCCGTTATGCTGACCGTTTATCAAGAGAAAGCGGGTTAGTTTGGACAAATGATGAAAAGAAAAAAAAAAGAGAGGAGAGATACTTTGTTAAGAGGGGCAATTTCAGATTTTCAAAATATTAGCGTGTCAATTGTCTTTTTCCCGTTGTCGGCAAAGATTTTAAAGCCAATTTCACGCCGTTATAATGGCCAATTTTGTGGAAAAAATAAAAGAAAAAAACAACGTCAATAGTCAAATTTTGGTGGCGTGGTCATGTCAAATTTTGTTCAAAATTAGAAAAAAAAAAATCAAAATATGGTCGTCTTGTTTTGTAAAACATTGACAAGTTTGTTTCTATTTGTCTAGGCTAGTGGAATCATGTAAATATTTTATTTGAGTCGGCTTGTCCGTTTAATGTCAATAGTCAAATTTTGGTGTCGTTGTCATGTCAAATTTTGTTCAAAAATTAGAAAATCAAAAAAAAAAAAAAAATCAAAATAGAGTCGTCTTGTTTTGTAAAAAACATTGACAAATTTTGTTTCTATTTGTCTAGCCTAGTCAATCATGTAAAATTTTGTTTGAGTCGGCTTGTCCGTTTTAATGTTGTTTTACGAATTTTGTCCAAAGTTTTCTCGGTCCTAATCCTTCATTTTTAATAAAAATAGGTATCACGGCTGCATCATCATCTAGAGTAGGAAAAAGGAAGTTTCCTGAGGGATCTACTCTGCCGCCTATTAAGATGGTCGATAAATGTCCTCCATTGTTGAGGGATTGGTGGTACCATTTGAGCGAAAAGCAGAAGGGGTTGTGAATGCGAGAATTGGGGAAATGACACATTTTCTTAACCCTAAGTTTTCCCCACGCCGGGAACTAGTAAATGCTTTGATTCGGTATTGGGAACCGAGTCAAAATACCTTTGTGTTTGGTGATGTTGAGATGACTCCTACTTTAGAAGAGATCTCGGGTTTGATTAATGCAGTGTTTAGGACAAAGAAGTGCATAGCACCTCGCTTTGTGAGGGTCGAGGAGTTCCTACGGGACATGAGTCTGCGCTCTGATACACAGTTAGTGAGTTTGGCCTCAGGTTGGGTCAGTCTGGAGTATCTTTATGCTCTTTATGGGCGGGGAGATGGTTACACAGAGCATCGGCCGGAATTCATCACTATGTTGAGCCATGATCAATGGAATAACCTTAGAGAAAGAGCTTTCATTTTCGCTTTCCTTGGTCTTATGGTCTTCTCGATGGAGAATGGACATATCTCTATCCATACCTCTTGGATCGTGAGAGCCCTATTTGGGGGAGTTCGAGATTCTACTATTGTGCCGATGATCTTGGGCAGTATTTATCGTGCTTTGACTCGATGCAAAGAGAAAGGGGCCCGATTTTTTGTGGGTTGCAACTTGTTGTTGCAAGTATGGTTCGTTGAGCATTTGTTCGGCCGTTCTGACCCTACTCCACTACCCGATGCGCCTAAATACCATTTGAACACCCATTATTATCGTGCTCGACATCTTGATCTACCTGAGAGCTTTGATGGGTGGGCAAAGTACTTGAGCGAGCTCACTCTGGAGAATATTTGGTGGCAAGTTAGTTGGTACCCCTCGAAAGAGGGAATATATGGTAGTATGGACAGTCCTTTTCTAGTATTGATGGGTAATAAGGGAGCCGAGCCTTATTGCCCTACGCGGGTGCTCCGACAGCTTGGGCGCGTTCAGGGTGTACCTAGGGTAGAGGCCGTGGAAGAGTATCGCCTTGAGCATATTAGCGGTGAGTTTCCCAGGCACACTCAGTGGTTCTCCACTTGGGATAATATGAGACTTTTGACCTCCAGCACACAGGTTATAGATCGATTCAGAGGCGAGGTCACTCCCGAGTATGTTTTCTAGTTCGGCCGACAGCCTGCTTTGGTAGCTATGCCAGCGAAAACGGTTAAGGGACCGTATGATGAGGCACTCAGGATTGACATGAAGATAGAGATGCATAGGGTAGAGACTGAGGAGAGATATGCGGGTCTGGTCTACCGTCTTCGTTCTGAGAGGGATGCCGCTCGAGCTACTTTGGTTGAGAGTGAGGGTCTCGCGCATCAGCACCTAGACATAGTTAAACGACTCCGTGTTATGCACTCTGAGGCATTGACAGAGCGAGATGCCGACAAGGCAGCTTTGGTGGAGAGCAGGAGAAGGGAGGATTATCATCGTCGGGATGCCATGGAGGCTCGAGCTCGACTCGACAGGGCACTGGAGCAGGGAGAGCAACTCAGGGAGCTAGCACAGAGCCGACTTCAGGATATACACGCTGCAGGACAGACTATCAGTGTAGTTTATCGGCAGGTTTATGACTCTGTTGTATATGTTGCACAGGCTATCAGTGACTATAGGAGGTTGCCCGCGGAGGACCTACTTCCACATGTGCTTCCCTTCGTCACCAGAGTTGCAGAGAATTTGGCTGGATTGCGCCGCACCTTGGTGGAAGGCCCACCAGCAGATCCCGAGGAGCCACCAGAGGAAGATCTCGACGAGCCATTTGAGTCAGATCCAGAGGAGCCAGCTGAGGCAGGGTCCGGATCACCTTAGCAGATATATGCCAGTCCGAGATGATGCAACTCATTGCCTTTTGTCATTCATTTAGCATCTTGGACAGATTGTAGCTTTTATTATGTATTGGTATTTCTATTTCGAACAGTCGGTCTAGTTTGTTTATTTTAATTTGTAGGAGTACTACTATTGCCCCATGTTGTCGGCGGGCTTTTTATATTGTACTGTTTCGGCATTTATGAAAAGGAAATCAGAAAATCCAAAATTGTGTCTCTTTATTATCTTAAATGCATTTTTTCTTCCTTTTTCAATCTGATTTTGGACCCCTCTTACATTCGAAAGATATATGATATGAAAAAAAAAGAGCGAAAGAAAAGAGAGGGAAAAGGAGAAAAAAAAGAAAAAAGAAAAGAAAAGAGAGGACCCGATTTGTCTTGATTCGGGATGATGCATGACGACTTTAGGCTTGTAGGCGCGCTTGGCTCATAAATATCGTGTTTCCTAACCTGTTTTGTTTGCAGACAAGACTAGATTACCAGTGATTTGGTGCAGCGCTCTGGCATTACCCCACTCTCACACAACTAACTCAAAGGGACTTGAAATTCCACTTGGTAACATGGCCACTGAAGGAGACAAATCTTATGCCGGTTCCGAAGAAAATGATAGGACGATAGAAGAGGCCCTGACTCTGAAGCAATTCCTGGTAGACATGCATCATGCGATAACCACGGGACGGGCACCTCCTCCCATGCCAAACCTCCTAGATGGGCTTATGCCAACAGCTAGCCAACGAGCACCGGGCACATCTACGGCGGTCGAGGATCCGACCTATCCCCCTGGTTTTGGCACTAGTCATGGTCCAACAAAAGAAGCTGAAGTGCGCCCTCATGCGCCGCCCCCAACACCTCCACCTCAAGGGCAGTATGGACAACATCCACCACAGGGACAGTATGGTCCATCCCCACCACAGGGACAGTATGGCCCAACTCTCCCACAAGTTCCAATTTTTCGGGGCCCAGCTAGGCCTGCTATGGCCAGGTCTAACAGCGAACCGCATCTCCAGGCCGGGGATCATCATTATGATCAGCACCATGAACCTAATTTCCGACACAGTGACTCATATGATCAGGAGTTCCATCGCGAGTCTCAAGTTGAGGTTGACCGATCAGGAAAGCTTGATGAGAGCGAGGTTCTGAGAAAGGTAAAGGGCCTAGAACAAGCGGTAAGGATCATTCAGGGCTATGGAGATCATACCAACATTTCTTTCAAGGATCTTTGCCCCTACCCCGAATTGCAATTGCCAGAAGGGTTCATAGTGCCAAAGTTCGATCTATACACCGGGCAAGGAGATCCAAGAGTTCATATGAAGACCTACTGCAACAAAATGAGAGGGGGTCAAGAAAGATAAGTTGTTGATAGCCTACTTTTCCGAAAGCTTGGGGATGCAGCTGCCGAATGGTTCATGAGGCAGGATGTAACTAAATGGTTGGTATTTGATGACATGGCGCAAGCATTCTACGACCAGTACAAGTACCACATTGAGGTTTTACCAGATCGATCCTCTTTGGATGCGATAAAAAAGAAGCCAAGCGAAAGCTTTAGGAAGTACGCCCTCAGATGGCGCGAGCAGGCCGCTCGAGTGAGCCCCGCAATCCTGGACGACGACATGGTCCGTTTGTTCATCGAGGCGCAGGATGAGGCGTTCTATGGTGCATTGATCGCCGCCTTTGGGAAACCGTTTAGTGAAGTCATCAAGATGGGAGAAATGATTGAGAGGGGAGTCAAAGCTGGTAAGATTGTGAGCCAGACCGCACTGAAAGCAACCACACAGGCTGTGCAAACAGGGGCATCAGGGTTTTTCTAAGAAAAAGAAAGAAGATGTGGCCATGGTAAGGTCGGGTTCGCGAAGGTGGAACGAGGAGCGATATAGTCATCCTAATTCATACCAAGCTCCACAAACACCCCATTTGCAACACTATTACCCGCCACAAAATGCACAATACTCCATACCTCCACCCCAATACTCTGTACATGCTGCGCAACCATATGCCAACCATCTTATCCGCAATGGCGCGCGCCAGCCCCACAGCCTACATATCCCATTCACCAAACTCCACATAATCATTATCAGGCTCCGCCTAACCCTACCTACCGACCAAGAGGTCCTGCAGGCTTTCGTCCAAGGGCTGAATTCAAGAAGGCTCGAGAAGAGAAAAGGAGAGAATTCACACCAATTGGGGAATCTTACACCAGTATCTTTGAGAAACTGCGAGCCTTGAACATGATAAAGCCAATTCAAGGAAACATGAATCCTACTGGGAAAGTGGACCACTCTCGGCATTGTGATTACCACTCGGGCGTACCAGGGCATGATACAGAAGGTTGCTATTATCTCAAGAGAGTGGTGCAAGATCTGATAGACAACAATCAAATCGTGATTAAAGATGCAGAAACGCCAAACATTAATCGCAATCCTCTGCCAGTCCATGATGTACACATGGTACGTACATACGAAGGGGGATTTGAAAATGAATCTGCAAGGCCAATAGTGTCAGTCAATGCAATAACAATTGGGGTGGAAAATATGCATATCACTTCAAAGACAAGTCCTGTTGTGGTGTCCGGAGAAACAAAGCCATCTGTCCAGTTGGATAATTCCATGTTAACATTGAAACGAGCTGTTGAGAAAAGGGAAGGGGTGACTGAGAAACCAAAGTTGGTGATCTCAAGGGCCATCAGAAAGGAAGGGGAAGCGGATTCTGCTACCAAACCGAAGTTGGTTATAAAAAATGCACCTCGGGAAGATGATTTGAACAAAATGCGCGAGCCCATTGTCATAAAGAGGGCATCCCAGTTCCATGTGACAGATAGCAAGGCTGTCCCGTGGAACTATGCCAAGGCAGTGGTAACGTACATGGGAAACGAGGTTGTAGCAGAAACAACACAAGTGGGCGGTCTAACTCGTTCTGGGCGGTGCTTTACCCCGGAAGAGTTAAGAAAAACAAGGCAAGCTAGGGAAAATCAGGGTCCCATCAAGGAACCTGTCACTGAGAAAGAGGCAGAAGAGTTTCTAAAAGAAGATGAAAGTGCAAGATTACTCTACTGTGGAGCAAGTGAGAAAGACCCCTGCTCAAATTTCTTTGTTGTCCCTGCTGATGCATTCTGAGGCGCACCGTCATGCTCTGTTGGAAATCCTGAATGAAGCTCATGTATCTAATAAAATGACTATTGGTAACTTGGAGGCTGTTGCTGCTCGTATCTTTGAAGTCAACAGGATTACTTTCACTGATGAAGAATTGCCTATGGAAGGCACAGGCCATAACAAAGCTCTGCATCTAACTGTTAAGTGTGACAACTCTTACGTCACGAGAGTGCTGGTTGATGGTGGGTCTGGTCTGAACATCTGTCCATTGTCTACCTTGAAAAGATTGAAAATCAACGTGGACAGAATTCGAACCAACACTATGAGTATCCGTGCTTTTGATGGAGAAAAAAGACAGTCGATTGGTGAGATCGAGCTGACATTGACAATTGGGCCTGTGGACTTTGCTATTAATTTCCAAGTCCTCGACATGGATTCGTCTTACAATCTACTATTGGGAAGGCCCTGGATTCATATGGCGGGCGCAGTACCGTCGACCTTACAGCAGACGGTCAAGTTTGAATGGGATCGTGAGATGATCATGGTACATGGAGAGGGAGATTTGTCAATCTACAAGGATCCGTCCATCCCAGTTATTGAGGTCACCAATGATAGCCCAACACTGATGTACCAAGCCTTTGAAGCAGTCCATATAGATGAGGTTCCTGAAGGCAAGCCTTTGCCCCAAGCAAGATTGTCAGAAGAAGCAGTCATGATGGCTACGAAAATGTTGAAGCATGGTTTCAAACCCGGGAAAGGTCTCGGAGCATCACTATAAGGAATGCCACATCCAATTAGTCCACTTGGCATTCGAGGTACCTGGGGTCTGGGATACAAGCCTACAGCTGCAGACAGAGCAAGAGCTAGGAAAATGAAGAAACAAGAATGGTCTCTAGAAAAGCCTGTCCCTTGCCTCGCTCAATCTTTCATGAGGTCCAGGGGGGGCAAGTCTATTTCCAAAAATGCTGAGGAGACTGAAGAACAGAAGAAGTTACTGTTAGACCTGAGACACGTCTTTGGCATCAACATGGTGCAAACTGGCGAAGGACCTAGCAATGCACAAATCCAGGACATTGGCCCTGATGTGAAGCTGAACAACTGGGAATCTAGGGGCTTTGGCATGGCAGGCCCTCTCAAGTTATTTTTGAATGGAAAAAAGCTCAAGTTTTAATCATGAAGTATAGGGTCCTCTAATTATTAATGGCATTAAAAACTTTTAATTATCTAACCTTCTCACCCCAAAGTTTTTTATGTTACACAATGGTCCAAGTATAAAAGGCCACTTTTTGGTGGCCATAAACCTAGATCTACAACAACCCTTCCCTCTCCTCTCCTCCATTTTTCCCTCTCAAATCCTTATTCGTATCATTCTTCTTGTTTCTACAACCTACACTTCATTTTATGATTGTTTCTTCAATCTAAGCAATCCTAAACGAAATATAACACATATCCATTTCTTATTCTTCGTTAAGAAGATTTGTGAATGTTCATCATTTTCAAATATTGAAGTTTTTGAAATGGGTTTTAAAAAAATCAACCAAATTTTTGTACTGTTTTTCAAGTGGGTGTTGTTTAGAATTGTTGGGAATAATAGTGAGAGGTTGAATATAAAATTTGAAATCATTTGGAGTTAATTTGGACTGGATTTGGTTAATTTTAGACTAAAAGCGATGTAGAAATTTTTCTCAGCGCGATGAACATCTATTAGGATGTTCGGAACATCCTGACGGGGAGACGCTTGAAACATCCTGACGGATGTTCCAAACATCTTGAACATCAATACAAATGTTCTGAACATCTTGATAGGCAAGATGCTTCGAATATCTAGAGAGACGTCGTGAACATCGATAGATATGTTACTATTAATATCCCGCCAGATGTTTTGATTATCTCTCATGATGTTTAGCAAATCTATATTTTACCCGTCGAACTATTGTAGAAATGATGACAATTATCAGTAGTAATGACCAATTATACTTGTTAGAGTAAATGTTGACAATTATCAGTAGTGATGACCAATTGACTGACAAGTGATGATCATCTATCGTAGGGTTGTTTTAAACAACCTATGATGTTCGTCGCATTAAACGGTCGTTCGGATCGCACAATTTTTAATGTTGTTATCTTCATCGTATGATGATCCATACATACTGGTTTCGAACATCAAATAGATGTTTGTCACATGTTATGTGTCGTTCCGAGCGCCATGTTCAATTTTTTCTATGTTCATCATACTTTTTCACAATTAGAGTAGTTAGCGCGACAAATTATGATGATTGTATAGCTATAAGTGACCAATTATACTTGTAAAAGTGATAGACTCATCCACTTTCATCACAAAGACCACTTAGAGTAGTTGGTGTGACAAATGATGATCATTTTGAGTAGAAATGGACAACTAGAGTTGTCAAAGTGACAAATGATGATTATTATACCTACAAATGACCAACTATACTTGTAAGAGTGACAAATGATGATCACTATCACTATAAATGACCCACTATACTTGTAAGAGTGACAAATGATTATCATTATCACTATAAATGACCCACTATACTTCTTATAGGGAGAAATATTGATCACTATCACTATAAATGACCCACTATACTTGTTATAGAGAGAAATGATGACCATTATACCTTCAAATGACCCACTATACGTGTAAGAGTGACAAATGATGATTATTATGACTACAAATGACCCACTATGATTGTAAGAGTGACAAATGATGTTCACTATCACTATAAATGACCAACTATACTTCTTATAGGGAGAAATGATGATCATTATACGTACAAATGACCAACTATACTTGTAAGAGTGACAAATGATGATCACTATCGCTATAAATAACCAACTATACTTGTTATAGGGAGAAATAATTATCCATACATATACTCTAGTTTCGAACATCCACTAGACGTTTGTCACATGTTATGTGTCGTTCCGAGCATATGTTCAATTTTTTCTATGTTCATCATACTTTTTCACAATTAAAGTAGTTAGCGCGACAAATTATGATGATTGTATGGCTATAAGTGACCAATTATACTTGTAAGAGTGATAAACTCATCCACTTTCATCACAAAGACCACTTAGAGTAGTTTGTGTGACAAATGATGATCATTATGAGTAGAAATGGCCAACTAGAGTTGTTAGAGTGACAAATGATGATCAATATGATAAGAAATGACCCACTATACTTGTTAGAGTGATAAATAATGATCATTATGAGTAGAAATGATCTACTATACTTGTAAGAGTTAGAAATGATGACCATTATGAGTAGAAATGACCCACTATACTTGTAAGAGTTACAAATGATGATCATTATACCTACAAATGACCCACTATACTTGTTAGAGTGAGAAATGATGATCACTATCATTATAAATGACCAACTATACTTGTTAGAGTGATAAATGATGATCATTATACCTACAAATGACCCACTATACTTGTTAGAGTGAGAAATGATGATCACTATCACTACAAATGACCCACTATGCTTGTAAGAGTGACAAATGATGATCACTATCACTATAAATGACCAACTATACTTTTTATAGGGAGAAATGATGATCATTATACGTACAAATGACCAACTATACTTGTAAGAGTGACAAATGATGATCACTATCACTATAAATGACCAACTATACTTGTTAGAGTGACAAATGATGATCAATATGATAAGAAATGACCCACTATACTTGTAAGATCGACAAATGATGATCACTATCACTATAAATGACCAATTATACTTGTTATAGGGAGAAATGATGATCCATACATATAGTCTTGTTTCGAACATCCAATAGATGTTTGTCACATTATATGTGATGTTCCGCGCGAAATGTTCTATTATTTCTATTGTCACATTATAATTAAAGGGCGATGATTACTATCACTCTAAATTATCAAGTATACTTGTTAGAGTGACAAATGATTACCCATCTATCTTTGTTGTTTCAAACATGCTGTTGATGTTTGTCACATGAACATCATGTTCGGAGCGCCATTTTTCGATGTTGTTATCTTCATCGTATTGTTTTTGAAAATATTCAGAACGTATAGCGATATGATTGAAACATGAAGTAAGTCGTACAGAACGACTTAGGGTACAATGGTAATTTACAGGACAAAATAACAATTTCAAATGAAATTTCTTGATCATTAGTACACAAAACATAACAATTGGAAATAAATAGAACCTAAAGTATGAACCAACACTTGATCCAACTTGTATTAAGTTATAATCATCTATATTTATCGCTCTAACTTGTATAATTGATTATTTTAAGTGATAATCTTTTATAATTATCACTTGAACATTATCAGTTGATCATATATTGTGCAGACGTTGGGAATATCTATGAGTTGTTTCAAATATAGAAAAGTTATAACTGCTAATATTTAGCCATATACTATGAAAGATTATTCATATATTACATACCTACAAGAAAGATTAATTGATTATCCTCTACTTCTTTTTCGTTCTCTTTCGAAGTAAAAAATAAATAAAATATATATATATATATTTAAACAAAATATATATATATATAAATAAAAAAAATATATATATATATATATATATATACACACAAGTTGATGTCTCATAAATAAGTATCTAATTCATATAATAGTACATAAGATTTTAACATCTACAATCACTCTGGTAGATATTTAAACATCGGTGGAAAGTGAAATATCTCACAAGAAGTTTCAAACATCATGTAGGAAGTTCAGAACATACTTGTAGTCGTTCAAAACTTTCAATATGTTTGAAACATCTTGAGTATCTTTTTTTTTTCTTCAGAAAAATGATAAATAAATACACAAGGATGGTTATGTATATTGTGTGATAATATTTGATCTGTTGTTGTTGTTGTTGATTGTGGAGGTTGTGTATACAAATGAAATTTATAAAATCTGGTGCATTTGTTAAGGGGTTGTGTATACAAAAAGGTATCTTGAGAATAAGATGAGTGTAGATAGACGAGTTGGATAGCTCGAGTGTGAAAAATTGTGAAAAAACTTATTAGTTTTCTAAGTTTAGTTCTCTAAATTTAGTTAATGGTTGGAACATCACAAAGGATGTTTCGAACATCTTGAGTAATGGTAGGAACCTCCATCAAGACATTTCATCTTTAATATGTTGGTACTGTTTTTTCTGAGTTCATCGCTTAAAGATAAATAATTCTAAATAAGGAGAGAGGTTTCTGAAGTTAACTCTACCATTTTTTCTTTTAAAAAAAAAGAAGAATGTTGGAAAATTTTATAGGTACATTAATTCTGTCTAATGATTGTCGCTTTTCTTATATTTTCCATTTGTCACTCACCGATTAAGTCTTACTTATTTTCATTTTTGAGGATCGAAAAATCGAATGATATTTTTATTTCAAATCTTATCTCAACGTCTAGATAAAAGATGCTTCCAACATCCAGGCAGAGATGTTCCGAACATCATGATAGAAGATGTTCCGAACACCCTGGCAGTTGTTCTGAATTTTCTGATAGAAGATATTCCAAATACCGTAACAAATGTTCCGTACATTCTAACAGAAGATGTTCCGAACACCTAAAAAAAAAAATCAACCGCGAATTTTTATTCAAAATTCATCCAAAGCAACTCAAATCAACACCAAATTATCTCAAATTTTATACTTAAGATCCAAATACCATTCTCAAGCATTTCAAACAATACCCACTCCAAAATTACATAAAAATCATGTTTGGATTTTTAAACCCACTTCAAATTTTAAATTTTCTTTTTGCATAAGAAGAAAAAGAAGAAGACAAAGAAGAATGAGAGCAAGAAGAAGAAGAAAATGACTATGTAAAAAACAAAAAGTAGTTGAAGAGTATGACAAGAAAGATGAAGAAAATGAGAAGAATGTGAAGAAAAGAAAATAGAAGAGAAGGAAGATGAAGTAGATATGATGAACAAGAAGAGAAAAGAGAGAATTTTTATTCTCTTGTTTTAAAAATTTGTGGTATTTAATTTTGATCCCAAGAAGTTTAAAAGTTTTGTTACATTTAATTACAGCCCACAAAGTTTTAATAATGCTAATTTTGTCCATGATTAGTCCTAATTGTACTTAGAATAAAAAGAAAATAGAAAAGAAAAGGCGAGACCCTTTTCTACCAAAAAAGACTTGAGGGGTTCTGGAACACCATATCTCACGGGAATCTATGCCTCTCCCCACTAAGAGGGGCTATTGGTAGCAAGTTTTTGTTATCCTTTCTGTATACTTGGTTATTCTAAGGGTTGTAATCCAAGTATATATATTTTGCTCGTTATGATGTCAAACCCTTTTGTCTTTCAAATTCAATGAAAAGCAAGGCCAGTTTCTTGTCTCTATATCCTGTCTCTTTATTTTCCTAATTTTATTTCTTATTTCTTTCTGTAGCTATGTTTCTGATGGCCTTAATAACATGACATGCATGCTGAAATCATGCCCTGATCTAAACACACAGTTTAACTTGGTCTCAATGAATCAACCAAAAATTGAGGAAGTGCATGATGGGGGGTAGGATGATTATGAAGAGACAATTGAGGAGGTAGATGACATGGAAAGGAGTGATAATGAAGGAAGTTTTGAGGAAGGATATGATGAAGAGGAGGCCGAGAGTGAAATAAATGGAGAGTTAGAACAATTTGAAAATAAGCCCAAGCCCAATCTAGATGACACAGAAAATATAAATTTGGGAAGCTCCGATGATGTTAGGGAAACCAAGATAAGCATGCACGCTCTACCGAAAGTGAAAAATGACATAGTCCAAGTTTTGTTTGACTATAGAGACGTGTTTGCTTGGTCATATGATGACATGCCCGGTTTGAGCACAGATTTGGTGGTTCACAAGTTACCGATCAATCCTGGTTTTCCTCCAGTCAAACAACTGCGGAGAAAATTCAAGACAGATATGAGCAAGAAAATCCATCAGGAAATCATGAAGCAGCTATCTGCGAAGGTGATACAATCTCTTCAGTATTCCACTTGGTTAGCCAATGTTGTGCCGGTGCCGAAGAAAGATGGGAAGACAAAAATTTGTGTTGACTATCGGGATTTGAACAAGGCCAGTCCCAAGGATAATTTCCCTTTACCTAATATTCACATTCTCATAGACAATTGTGCCAAACACGAGATTCAGTCTTTCGTGGATTGCTATGCTGGATATCACCAGATCCTGATGGATGAAAACGATGCAGAAAAGACGGCATTCACCACGCCTTGGGGAACCTTTTGTTATAGGGTCATGCCGTTCGGTTTGAAGAATACTGGGGCAACGTACATGAGAGCCATGAAAACCGTCTTTCACGATATGATACACAAAGAAATTGAGGTGTATGTGGATGATGTGATAATCAAATCAAGAACAGCTGAGGATCATGTTAAAGACCTCAGGAAATTCTTTGAAAGGCTTAGAAGATACAATTTGAAGTTGAATCCGGCTAAATGTGCATTCGGTGTTCCAGCGGGAAAGTTGTTGGGTTTCATTGTCAACAGACGGGGAATTGAATTAGACCCTACAAAGATCAAAGCTATACAAGAGTTGCCTCCGCCAAAGAACAAGAAAGAAGTCATGAGTTTCCTCGGAAGATTGAACTACATCAGTAGGTTCATCGCTCAACTCACTACAACTTGTGAACCAATCTTCAAGCTGCTAAAGAAAGATGCTGCAGTCAAGTGGACCGAGGAATGCCAAGCGGCTTTTGACCAGATCAAGCGATACTTATCAAATCCACCTGTGTTGGTCCCACCAGAGCCAGGCCGACCTTTTTTCCTCTATTTGTCGGTGATGGATAATTCATTTGGATGTGTACTAGGGCAGTTTGATTCCACAGGCAAAAAAGAGCAAGCCATCTACTACATGAGCAAGAAGTTCACGGATTATGAGGTCAGGTACACTTTGTTAGAAAGAACGTGTTGTGCCCTCACTTGGGTAGCACAGAAGTTGAGGCATTATTTGTTGTCATACACTACCTACCTTATATCCCGAATGGACCCACTGAAGTATATCTTCCAGAAGCCGATGCCAACGGGAAGGCTCGCCAAGTGGCAAATGTTACTCACAGAGTTTGACATAGTCTATGTCACCCGGACTGCAATGAAAGCCCAGGCTTTGGCCGATCATTTGGCCGAGAATCCAGTGGATGATGAGTATGAACCTCTCAAGACATACTTTCCTGATGAAGAGGTTGACATAATTGAGTAGTTGACTTCAGAAGATGATCATTATTGGAAGCTTTATTTTGATGGGGCCTCTAACTCCAAAGGCGATGGTATCGGGGCTGTTCTCATATCCCCGACGGGTCATTATTATCCGGCGGCTGCGCAACTTCGTTTCTGGTGTACCAATAACACAGCAGAATACGAAGCTTGTATCATGGGTCTACGCATGGCGATAGATATGGACATCAAAGAACTACTAGTGCTTGGAGATTCTGACCTACTAGTATATCAGATCAAGGGTGAATGGGAAACTCGAGACGTGAAACTCATCATGTATAAGCAGTATCTGGAAGATCTTTGCCAAAGATTTGATTCTATTGAATTTAGGCACATCCCAAGAATGCACAATGAGTTGGCTAACGCTTTGACTACATTAGCATCCATGCTTAGTCATCCTGACCAAACTCATATTGATCCTCTCGAGATTCAAGTTAGGGATCAACATGCTTATTGCAACATGGTTGAAGAAGAACTTGATGGTGAGCCATGATATCTGGACATCAAAAACTACATCAAGAATGGAGAGTACCCGACACTAGCTGAAAGCAATCAGAAAAGAACCCTCCGTCGTCTTGCAAATGGTTTCTTTCTGAGCGGAGGAGTACTGTACAAGAGAACCCCAGATCTGGGACTGTTGAGATGTGTAGACGCACAAGAAGCCTCGAGAATTCTTAACGAGGTACATTCAGGAATTTGTGGGCCACACATGAATGGCTATGTGCTAGCCAAGAAGATCTTAAGAGCAGGTTATTTCTGGCTCACCATGGAGCGAGATTGCATAGGTTTTTTGCGGAAATGCCACCAATGTCAAGTGCACGGCGATCTGATACATTCGCCTCCCTTAGAGCTCCATACAATGTCTGCTCTTTGGCCTTTCGCAGCATGGGGAATGGATGTCATTGGCCCGATAGAACCAAAGGCGTCAAATGGGCATAGATTTATCTTGGTCGCCATTGATTATTTTACTAAGTGGGTGGAAGCAGCGACATTCAAGTCGGTAACCAAGAAAGTTGTGGTTGACTTTGTTCATTCGAACATCATTTGCCGATTCGGTATCCCCAATACCATCATCACTGACAATGGGGCTAATCTGAACAGTCATTTGATGAGAGAGGTATGTGAAAGGTTCAAAATTGTGCATAGAAATTCCACACCATACCGACCAAAAGCAAATGGCGCGGTTGAAGCGAAAAATAAGAACATCAAGAAGATCCTTCGAAAAATGGTGGAGGATCCCGAGATTTGCATGAGAAGTTGCCGTTTGCTCTTCTGAGTTATCACACAACTGTGCGCACCTCAATATGCACGACTCCATACGAACTGGTGTATGGGACTGAAGCGGTCATTCCGGCAGAAGTCGAAATACCATCCTTGAGAATCATTGTTGAAGCTGAGATCGAGGACACTGAATGGGTCAAATCCCGCTTGGAACAATTGGCTTTGATTGACGAGAAAAGGCTAAATGCAGTATGTTATGGTCAACTATATCAGAAGAGAATGGCCAAAGCATACAACAAGAAGGTGCCCCAATGCAAGTTTAGTGAAGGTCAGTTAGTCTTGAAGCGCATCTTTCCACATCAGGAAGAAGCAAAGGGCAAGTTTGCTCCAAATTGGCAAGGACCGTATGTGGTGAAGAAGGTGTTGCCCAATGGTGCTCTATTCTTGACAGACATCGTAGGCACGATGGCTGAAATGATTGTTAATGCTGATGCAGTGAAGAGGTACTACATTTGATGTTCTTCGATTGGGATACCGAAAGTCTTTGTTTCCCTTATCCAGATAATGTATCCCCTTTTGTTAGCCTTTAGCTTTATATTGCTTTTGTGAACCCTTATTGGGAATCCTATAATTGAACTGAAATGAAATGAAAAGAGAAAATTCCAAGTTTGGCATTAAATTGTTAGAGCTACGTCTGACCTGATTCCTCTCAAAAGGATACGTAGGCAACCATTCAGGTACGGTCATATCAGTGAAAGTTCTAAATGTTCCCTAGCTTCATAACATGGGAAAGTTCATTTTTTTTCCCTGTTCATATTGACGCAAAACTTGCCTCCAAGTTTGCGGCCAAATTCAAAGAAATTCAAATCCGCAGTTTCTGCTAAACTGGGGCAGAAGTTTGTTTTATTTTTATTTGTCAATAAAATAAAAACAAACTTCTATTATTCTTACCATCTTTTCACATGTTCATGGGACGTTTGAAATTTTGGTCTCGAAGTCAGGAAGAGGCTCAAAGCACCCAAGACATTATCATCAAAGAGTGAAAAAAAAAAGGAAAAAAAAAAGAGAAAAAGAATGAAAAGAAAAGAAAATGAAGTCTTGCCGGTGAAAACCTAAAAGGGCGCCGCATGACAAACAGTGAGATAAAAGAACAATGAGAGAGGTTAGTTGGTAAAAACCCCAAATGGGGAACCACTAGCCGAATGAGAGATGTTATATTTGTCATTAAGCTGGGCTTGGCAAGTAGTCATTGCTGAATGTTCGAATTGAGGGAGAGGTCGAGGAAGAGCTGTTGTGAATGGATCAGGGTTCGAGGCCAAGATGCATGTCATGTCTATTGGGGTCATCATTTTGCCTCCAGATAAGTTCATTTTTCATCTTTTAAAGGACATCTCTCGTCCAGAGTCCTTTGTCTAGAACCTTTTCCATTTTTTCGACTCTCAGTCAAAATAACATCAAAACGAGCAAAAGAAAGTTTTGCAAAAATTGTTTACCTGTTTTGCAGTTGTAGCAGAGCACAGTCAGGACCCACCTGGATAATGGAAGCCAACATCACATCTCGATAGCAAGAATGACACATCGAGAATTTTCACCATTAAAAGACCAACAAGAGAGCCAAAGGAAATACAGAGAAATGGAAAGAAAATAGGAAAAGAAGGGAAATAAGGAAAGCAGAATCTGGAGTATATTTGAAGAAATTCGAGGCACCCACCTGGAGAATGAAGGATTTTATTTTAGAAGTCAGGACACCCACCTGGAGAGTGAGGGAATAGTTTTAAGAAGTCAGGGAACCCACCTGGAGAATGAGGGAGTAGTTTAGAGAACGTCTGGGCACCCACCAGGAGAATGAGGGAGTAGTTTTAAGAAGTCAGGGAACCCACCTGAAGAACGAGGGAATATATTTGAAGAAGTCGAGGCACCCACCTGGAGAATGAGGGTGTAGTTTTAAGAAGTCAGGGAACCCACCTGGAGAATGAGGGAGTAGTTTTAAGAAGTCAGGGAACCCATCTGAAGAACGAGGGAATATATTTGAAGAAGTCGAGACACCCACCTGGAGAACGAGGGAATTTATTTTGAACAAATCAAGGCACCCACCTGGAGAATAAGGGAGTAGTTTTAAGAAGTCAGGGAACCCACCTGAAGAATGAGGGAATACATTTGAAGAAGTCGAGGCACCCACCTGAAGAACGAGGGAGTAGTTTTAATAAGTCTAGGCACCCACCTGAAGAATGAGGGAATATATTTCAAGAACTCAAGGCTCCCACCTGAAGAATGAGGGAATTATTCTAGGAAGTCTAGGCGTCCACCTGAAGAACACGGGAATTCATTTCAAGAAGTCTAGGCACCCACCTGAAGAATGAGGGAATTTATTTCAAGAACTCTAGGTGCCCACCTGAAGAATGAGGGAATTTATTTCAAGAAGATCAAGTGTCCAAGACCCACCCGAAACCAAAGTGATGGTTTACTTTTCAACAAATGAGGGGAGCAATAACCAAGGAGCCCATCTCAGGAAGCATGAAGAAGTTAGCTTAGGAATTGTAATTTTACATTTCAAATGTTGTATTTTCATTTTTCCTTTGTAAAGCAGTGACATTCCTTAGTCCGGGGATATGTAGGTAGCCTTGTTCTTGGTTAGAACCGAAAGGTCAAGGTACGGTCACAATTTTGAAAGTGTGCCCTCGGCTAAAACCGAAAAGCCAAAATTAGTTGTCGATTACGTCTTTGTCCAAAAACTCTTCGTGTTCCTGAATAAAGAGGGGCAGCTGTAATCACCTAATTTTGGCATACCTTGAAATAAATTTCCAAAAAATATCATGCTAATTTTCTTAGAATTTTGTTTGTGTTCCCGTATTTGTTGTTGTATGTGTTAAGTGAAAAATACCGAAATTATTTTAAAAAAATATATTCGGTGTTGTTCAATGCTTATTTGGTTAATGAATTATCTGTCTTAATTTTGTGTGACCTTTCTTGACTAGGTCAATTAAGTTTTTGCTAGTAACTAAGGTTTGAAGCTTGGCAAATTGTAAAAGCTTTTCAATAGGCCGGCTAAAATTGAAAGAAATTATAACCCAATGCACCCCAAACCCAGCCCAATTCCTCCATCGACCCGGCCCAATCCCTCATCCCTTATAAGCAAAATTTCTACATTTTTACACACACACCCTACAAGTTATTGAACCAAGGAAATGCTGCCAAAATCCCTAGCTCCACCGGAATTCGGCTCCCGCCGTGAACCCGCCGTCGGTCCACCGCGGCACCACCGCCGGCCGCCGCCGAAAAACCAGAAAAAATACATATTCCGGCTCGCCCCAAGACCCTCTTTCCATTTCCCCAAGTATTTTTCTCAAATTCTTAGCCTTTTCGTGTAGATCGGAGTTCAAATCGACCCCTCTCCGGCTAAACTCACTATTTTCCGGGGAAACTTATATGATCAACTTTGCCTCAATTTTCTCATTTTTTTTAGAACTTGCCTACGCGGGAAATTTCTCCTCCGGTGGAAAAGAAATGGCAGCTTGCTTGGGGTCTCTCTTTCCTCGATGGTTCTCGGCTTTTCCCTCTCCATTTCTTTTCTTTTTCTAATTGAAATGATCCCAATTGGAATCGTTTCAGTTAGAACAAGAAAAGATGGATTTTAATGGCTTGGAGTCGAATTGCTATGGGGTGTTAATTAGAATGCTGGTGCAGCGACGTAAGGGGGGGGTGTGTGTGTAATCGAAGCTGATCCGAGGCGGCTTGTTGAGGCGAGATTGCGATGACACGGCTGTGATGATTTGTTTCTGTATTTGGTGGTGATGTTGCTGAGATGGTGAGTCGAATAGGCTGTGGCGATGGTAGCTTGTTAGTTGTTTTCGTGATCCATTTGTAGGCAGTGAGGCAATGACGATGATGGATTGGTGAGGCAGTTGAAGCTGTGTGTGGGTGATTGAAGGTGATCCCAGGCAGCTTGTCGAGGGCGAGGGCACTGCAGCGATGGCGATGATTGGGTAAGGTTGCAGTCTGATCATGGGCAGTAAGCCTTGTTCACCTTTCTCTTCTTTACCTTTTAATTAGGCGTCAGTTCCGTTCATGTTAGTAGAAATTAGTATCTGTTGTGTCGTTAGAATGTAAATTATATTCAGTTGAGTACATATATTGTTGGTTTGGTATCCTTGAATCAAGACTGATAATGAATTCATTTACGTTTTGGTCTCGAGTCAAGCGTGTAGTTAGCACAGTGATTGTGTTTGATTTAGATATCAGTTTGAATGATAGTTCGGGAATGTTTTCTGGTTGATTAGTGCGCCAGATTGGTGTTTTCATTACCCGTGATTCGGTGTTTTAATTGTTCGACTAATCAAGTTGTAAACAGATTGTTTGTTCACCTTTGGTTTGAAGGGGTCTATCCGAGTTTGTATGCGCTTGATTAACCATCGTTTCGTGTGTTTTAAGTTGTATGTTTAGATGAGTCAAGTTTGAATTTCATTCTGCCTGTCCAGTACAATTTGTTAATAAGAAAGCTCTCACTCATTTGTTTATTTTGAGTTTAAGTGGAGCGAGAGCATGTGTATTTTAGTAAGTGTGGCCATATCTGTCTCGCTAAAGTTTTGTTTCGAATGTGGATTTCAAGTGATTTGTATGTCTGCATTGCTTATATGTGAACAGGTAGCAGCCTGCTAACATTCATTATAGCACTTGTTTTGAAACTTGCATAACTGTGAGTCGAGGGTGTGAAAGATTGGTTTCTATCAGATGTCTAAAGCTTGTCCCTTTGTCTAAGTGATTTAGCTTCTTGGTTCAAATTGGTTGTTGAAAGCCTGGGATTTGTCTAGTAAGAAATTAGGAAGTCAGATGTATGGTCTGTTTGTTAGAGCTTTGTTTCAGGTTCTGTTAATTTGTTCTTTGGTGGACTTAGTCCATTCAATTTAGTTTGTGATATTGTTGATTTGTTTAGATAGTAGGATGACATAGGATGGATGATGTCAAATGAGATGCCAAAGAATGAGTCAGGGAGGTACAAGGGTGGCAGCAGAGTGCTGCCCTCTTTTGGTTCTAGTACCAGCCCTGCAGCCTTGCATAATGACCGGAAATCTAAGGATTGAAGGCACATGGGCTAGTCCTTGGTACTTGAACACACACCCCACTTCCCCTTCTATTTGGTAGACCCTTTACTCTCTTTAAAAGGGAGAGAACAGAACTGAATATAGAACATAATACAAAAACAGAAAATAGAGAGGGAGCAAAAAGAAGAACTGAAACAAGAGAGGGAAAGCAACAGAAAGAAAAAGTGAGAATACAGAACACATAAAAAAACGGAGAAGAGAAAGTGAGCAGAAGAGAACACAACAGAGAACATTAACTAAAAAGATAGACAACTAGCAGCATCTGGGATTTGGTGTAAAAGAAAAATACTGAGTGAAAGACTGAGTGAAAGATAGAGAAAAGAGAGGAAGAATAGTAGAAAAAGTGGAAATAAAGAGAAGTTTAGTTTCTGGTTTAGGTTTGAATCTTGAGTTTGTCTAAGGGAGGTCTGGTCAGTAGTTTGCTGCTGGGCATTGCTCCGGTGCAGTTGGTCTGGTGCTCGATCCAGGTTTCGACTTCGAGCTTTGAGCCTTTCATTTGGTTTGGGTTTATTGCAAACGAGGTAAACATAAACACCCCTTTTGTACTTAGACTTTTTTTTTAATGACAATCAGCATGTTTAGCTTAAATACCTTCTCATGTATGTCTTAACTTAATGGCAAATTTGATGTTGTTACAAGTATAAGATTGTTAAAATATTGCTTTAGCATTTTACTAGTCTTTTGTGTAGCTTCTATATTTTCCTTTGAAGAAAAGAGAAACCAAATATATGTGAATGTGTGGTTAGTCACGTGTAAGGCTAAATTTTGTGAAGGTGGCCAGATCTGAACTCAACAATAAAAAAGGACTGTTTATGCAAATCTGCAGAACCATAACGTCAGGAACAAATTTTATTTGCAGAAATAATCCAGCCCAGTTGCAAATTGATTTTTTAATCCAAATCCACATTTGTTTAGCAAGACTTTAATCTTTAAAAAACTGAAAAGATAAAGGATGTACATCAAACACTGAGGGAAGCATAATAAATATACCATAACTTTTTTATAAGTTTATGGGCTAAGAAATAACCAAGGATTTCTAATATGGCTAAATATTGAAACAAGTAGACAAAATAGGACATATGGTATAATCCTCTTTGTGAAATAAACTGACACTCAAGTTTCTTTTGTATAAATGGGCTTTGACATTTTGCAAAGCTAGGTCATTATATTTAGTCCTTTAACCTTAAGGCTCCAATAGTGTTCAAAAAATGTAAATTTAGTAATTTCGCTAGTTATAATGAACGAAAAATCAAGACTAGGTGAAGGATAAATGAATAAGCTAAAGGACATTAGTATCCCAGTCAATTAAATCGACTCAAGCGTAGTTTATTTAAATCGGAAGATCTCGAACGGGTGAAGTGCCTGCGCGACCATATCCGGTTTTAAATAAATTACATTTGTAGATATTGAATCAAGCCGTACGTAAATAAAGAAAAATAATGTGCCGATGCATATAATCAAAATCAAGCTGAATTATAAATTCGAGTTTGACCAAAAATAATAAAAAATATAAAAAAATAAATACAAAAATTGAGACACAAATCAAGGTTGATAAGGTTTCGAACGGGTGAAGTGCCTGCACGAAAATATTCGGCCGAGTCACTAAAACAAAACGATACAAATTAAAATAATAATAATAATAATAAATCAAAGCGTAGCAAAGGAAATAAATAAAGGCAGATACAATAAAATATTCCATATAGCCGGAATGCGTCAATAAAAGCAACTGTGCTTGACACAGGACTCGAGGATGCCTAACCCCTTCCCGAGAGTCAACCGAGATCCTTATCCGGAACTCTAACGCAGACCACTAACGAGTCATAGGTGTTCCAAGGTATCCTTTTGGGTGACTTGGCACACCTTAAACTTGTCAAGTGGCGACTCCGAATCTAAAATAAACAAATTGTGCCTTGGAACACCGTCACTTCCTTAAATGGAAACCCTAACTCGGGATAGCGCCAAATAATTATAAAAATCCTATAAGCGCTTTCCTAAACCCTAAACGCCCTCCCACAAGCGGGCGCGCGGAAAAAGGGGTGTGACAGCCTTAAGCAAGCTCCTAAATAGTGGCATGAGAAATTTGATCAAGTCTTATTGAGAAACGAATTTTCTCTGTTGAAGTGGATAAATGTGTTTATACTAAAGTGTTAAATGGTAATTTTGTGATAATTTGTTTATATGTTGATGACATGCTTATATTTGGTATAAGTTTAAATATTGTACAGAGTACCAAACTGTTTTTGTCATCTAACTTTGATATGAAAGATCTGGGTGATGTGAGTATGATATTGGGAGTTAAAGTCATAAGAAGTGATGATGGTATTGTGTTGTCACAAGAACACTATGTTGAGAGATTTCTCAAAAAGTTTGATTGTTTTGATGTGACACCTGTGGCCACTCCTTATGATGCTAGCTCTCAATTGAAAAAGAATAAAGGTGATCCAGTTGCTCAGTCTAAATATGCTCAGATTATTGGGAGTCTGATTCATTTAATGAATTCTAGAAGGCCTGATATAGCCTATACTGTGTGTAGACTGAGTAGATATACTCATAATCCCAATCAAGAGCATTGGTCTGCATTTGTAAGACTGATGAAATATTTGAGAGGAACCATGACTTATGGTATCCTGTATAGTGGATTTCCCGCTGTATTAGAAGGATACAGTGCTGCTAATTGGATGTCTGATTCAAATGTGACAAAATCCACTAGTGGCTATGTATTCACCATTGGTGGTGGTGCAATAGCATGGAGATCAGCCAAGCAAACTATAATTGCTAAATCTACTTTCATAGCTCTAGAATTGGTTGGTTCTGAGGCTGAGTGGCTAAGAAACTTCTTAGCTGATATTCCTTTAACAAAGGATGTATTGCCTCCTGTGTCTATCCATTGTGATAGTAAAGCTGCAATTGATATTGCCAAGAATAAATCCTATAATGGGAAACGCGGACACATTCGTCTGAGACACAAAGTTGTCAAGTAATTGCTGAGAGATGGAATAATTTCCATTGATTATGTGAAGTCAGAAGTGAATTTGGCCGATCCTCTGACTAAACTTTTGGGAAGAAAATTAATTCTTCAAACCTCAAAAGAGAAAGGGTTAAGGCTAACGTGATTGTCAATAGAGATGGTAACCCAACCTATGTGATTGGAGATCCCATGAAGTAGGTTCATATGGGTAATAACAAGTCCATATTGATACTGAAGCACTTAAAAATGAGAGTGCTTAACTGCTACTAATGGAGAGGTTGAGTTTTAACTCTTAATGAATTCATAGTCCTTATGGATAGTGTATTTAAAGCAGTGTACACTTGATAAATTCACCTATATGAGAGTAGGAGTGGAGCCGCTCCTATGAGATTCTAGCCAAGTCTCTAGAGCTCTCATGAAAATCAGGCACGCGCACGGCCTATTCGCGCAAAACTGCGTTGAACAGCAAAATTGTTGGTCAAAATGTGACTGGTAGGACCTCTGGCTTACAAAAAGATTTATTGGTTCATAGAAATATTATATTTCACCAGTAATTCTGTGAGTCAAGTTTTATCTATCTAAGTTTGGTTCATAGTCCAGAAGATACCAAACCTATTGCATTTAGACCGTGTAAATCTAGCAAGTCTTATTCTTTATTCTTACCGGGTTATTCCTTAACTATTCATACTTCAAATCTTTTGAAATATGTGGGGGAGTGTTGTTGACAAGTATTTCAAAATATTGTTCCATGTGTCTTGTAACATGGTATGAATTGACAAGTGTCCTTACCTATTTAGCAATGTGGCAAATTGCATGGGAAAATCTCTACAAATGTCTAATTCATTGGCCAAATGGCATGGCTCATACATGCAAATTTTGCTAAAAATGCTCACGTCTGCTTTCAAATGAAAACTATGAGGCAGTGACTCATTCTTGTAATCATTAGCCTATAGATACAATCATTACCTATCAAAACCCCTCTCTCCTTCCTAGTTTTCATCAAACGACCTAAGTGTTCTTATTTTCCACTACAAATATTTAACATTCTCCTATTCTCTTTATTTGACAATCTGGATTTTACATTATATAATTTTGCTGATTCCTGATCCCTCTATAGAGGAAGGCTCATTTTATTCTGGGAAATATTTCAGGCTGTTGGAATAGTTTCTTAGGACAGTGCCCAGCACGACTCAGAGCACCCTATTTACAGAGAGACAATATAACTATATCCTTTTACTGTTTTAGTATTCAACAATAATTTCGTTATACATCGTATTATTATTATTGTTGTTATTGTCAGTATTATTGTTGTTGTTTTTCCCAATTGTTCCTACAATTAAGTGATCGATTTACCTCCGGCCATTGTTGTCCGGATTTCGTCGTCGGCGTCGAGCTCACTCTGGTGAGTCTTTCTGATTATGGAAGATCTTTTAAGCACTCAAATACCTTACCAGATGGTGTAGTTCTTAAGAATTAATTTTGTGCTTAGGGACCTATCCGTAGCTTCTCTATTTATAGTGTTCTACAATCAAGAACAACTTCTTCAACTTAATGAAGTGAGCATCTGTTTCAATTACTTAAAGTGGCTGTTTTCAGAATTGATGTGGGGATGAAGTTTCAACTGATCCATAGTAAATGAACAATTTCATTATGTCCAAATACAGAATCATAATTCTAAAACGTTCACATGCTGAACGTTACTTACACTCCCATGACATATTTGTAGGAGCATTGTGCCTTGCACATATTATGCTTTTTGTTTGTTTCATAGGGCCTTTTGTTCTAGACATGTAATCAATATTAGTTTGTAATTGTTAGATTATAAGCTAATTAGATATGATTCTTTTTTACAAGGGATGGTTGCAAAGCACGTCTTGTGAGGTGTTTATGATTAGTAAGTTTCAGCATTGAGATTTATACAAATTTTCATTTTGTGTGGTTTTGTGAAATCCAAAAATTTGAATTCATATATAACTTTTATGGGTTTTGTATTTTCCTTGATGCGTAAACCATGGTTTTTCTACACACAATGTATGTACAACAACAAACAACAATAACAACAATACACTAACAACAATATACTATCCCACACACAATTCATGTCTACAGAGTTAATTGTTATCTTTATATTTAAGTCATAATCTTTTTTAGCGATATCTCCATAAAAGTTACTTTGTGCAATGTATTCAAGTGTGTTGAATCTTTGTATTGGAAAAATACCGTAAGTATTTCTATTGTGAAATTTTAAACTTAATCTTTACATATAGTAATGTCGCTTGCTAATGAATATGTCAGATTAATAATGGTATTTTTTTGTTAGTCGCAAATATATCTGTATTATTGGATCGATGTATCACACCACGAGGACAATTAGGTCCTTGAGTTAGAAATTAGAATGAGTAGAGTATGGGATCTTTTCATATTATAAGGAACTACCGTGAGATAGTATTACCGAATAAGTTTATAAGTATAGAGAATATTGTTCCAGTAGAAAAAATAAATACACATGTTAAAGTAGGAAGTCAGAGAATTAATTGCTAAGCTAGGAAGCACATATATACATACAACATATAAATGGTGACATCCAATTTGATGCTTCATGATTTGTACACAAATAGACTTCACAATTGATTTCAACACCTTTTTTTTTTTTTTTTTTTTTTTTTGGCTCTACGCAGGTATACTAATGCATTCATGATTTGTTTACAAATAGACTTGGAAATTAATAAAACATTATCAGTTTGTTATGACAAAAGCGCTGGCCGAGCACTGCTCAAGTAAAGTTTATATTTTGTTGCTTCATTCTATTTTCTTTTATCTCTCTTTTTTTCATTTTGGATACTCACTTGAATGGGAATGCATGTACGAATGGCTATTATGGTTGCAAGTTTCAATTCCTTTATTATTTATTTTGCTAGATGTGGATTGATTCAATAAATAAAGTAAAAGAAGGTGGATTGGATACAATTTAAACTTGTGTTCTGAAATACAAACAAGGCAATTTGTGGGTAAGTGTTTTTAAACTTTCTACTCGGTCGTGGTAATTTTTTTTATGAATAGTTTTCCTTGCACATGAATCTTTTCGAGGGCCAAGACACATTGTCATTTACTCTTATCTTTATCTCTTATAATTAGAGTGGAACAAAAGTGACATGCATATAATTCAATCAACATCTCCGAATTGGATCTCTCTCTCTATTACTATTATTATTATTTTTTGTGGATATTGTGTATAGTGATTTCTTGAGTTAGTCACTCTAGATAGACACAAAAGAAAATTTCATGTTACTTAGATTAAAAGATACTTACTAATGTCAAAATTTTGAGATAATACGCTGATGCGTTAACTGAGTTGGGTGATATATATGTCTATCAAAACTCTTATTGTCTCACACATAGGTCTAAGCTTTGGGTTTTAAAGAAAGACGATGTTTTGATATCACTTTAGTTAGACTAACTTTTAAGGTTTTGACAGAAGAGCAATGTTGCTAATCGATGAGGTTGTACATTCAATTTGAAATAAATAAATACTTCTAGAAAATGAAGAGGTTCATATAATTTCAGTGCTATGCAAATGTAGAAGTTATCGTGCTTGATCTTGGCTCTTTTTAGTGACACCGCTCAGATTGATTTTTGGCTTCAAACTGAATTCTTCCTTTTGAGATCGCTCTTAGGTTTAATTCGAAGCTCAATACAATATTAGCTTTGTAATTGCTTATATTATTATTGGATGTATTAATTAGAATACTTAAACTGTAGTTTTTTTTATGGAAGAGGACATGTATGATATGGATCAATTTAAACCAGACATCAACATCATGCATAAACTGAAGATCATATACACAAGGCGGATTTTTTTATAGCTGTTTTTGTTCGTCATTTTCTAAGCCATTGAAATAATAGTTTCATTGATAAAATAATGTATTAAAGGATTAGTGCACTAAGACTCAAATCTTAATGTTACACATAGGAAGGAGGAAAGAAAAACACAAACAAAGAAAATGAAAAGAAAACGGGTTATTGGATACATCATTTTATGGTAAAAAAGAAGCTTGGAGAACCGGTTATCATCTTAAGGACTTTTAACTCAATTTGATCGAGAGTGTTATTTTAGTTGTAGCAACCACAATTTTCAATCGCATTACCTTTTTTCATGATAAGAAAAGTCAGGGAATCACTTATCTCATGTGTGGCTAATTAAGCATTGTGTACGTTACTGTAGTTAGTGTTGCGAGCAATCTACCTTAGAAAATTCAATTATACTGGAGCATGCATATAGATAAGACATTAATTATCACTAATAGATAATATATCCCCTTTTCACACCATATAATAAAATATTCTAAGGACTAAAGATTTCGTTTAAGATTATGATGAATAAATAGTAAATGAATCTAGAATTATAGTTTATAAAAAACTTTTTCCTAATTTAAATTAAAACGCCATTGAATATAATTTTCATCTACATATTATGTGTTATTACTATATGACTTCAATTAGTCAATTCATATTGTTTGCATCACAAATTATGTGGTCATTAAATTATTTGCATTACAAATTATTATTTTGTACTTTCAAAATTTTGTCTTTTAATTGAATGCATCATTAATTAGTTTCAAGTTTTCTTATTGTTGCATATTATAAGGGTGAGTTTTAAACAAAAGAAGAATATTTTAGGAAAATACAATGATAACAGCCAATATCACATCAAAAATTTATGTTATCTACTTTGATGTATAAAATTTGCTCAGATCAGTTTCTATTGATATCAATCACGCATCGCGCGAGTACTATACTAGTATAATATAATATGGTAGTATCATATAATATATTCTACTCTTTAATTTTTTGACGAAGTACCAATATCATTACGTGATTTCAAGAATCTAACATCCAATTCTGCTAAGATTTTGCTTGAAAACTCTCTTTACGAGAATAAAAAGCATACTATCTTTTTCAATTTTTTTCCATCTAAGTACCTTCTTCAATCGTTTATAGATTTTCTCCCTATTTTTCTTTGCTTTCTAAAATTTGAAATAACATTATTATCGGGTAATATACAAAACTATGATATCATAGCAGTGATTTGTTTTATTGATCCCGTCTAAAGTTGATTTGTAAAAAGGATCTCCGCTAGCTTTAATTAATAAATTTCGGATGGAATTACCCATACAAAATTTTATAATGACGTCCGCATTCCGTCCTCCCTTAAGGCAACACTTGTCCTTTTATCTCTTGTCACATTCTTCCAGATAATTTGAATTGCCCCGCCCTCTCTTTCTTGTTAGTGTTGTCTGTTAGGCAACACTTGACTAACACTTGACTTTGACCCCCTCTACATAGGCAACACTTGCCATTTTTTCTCTTTCCACATTCTCTCATATAATTTGAAGTATTGCTGAAATTAAAAGCCAATAGTGGTCGATTTATGAATTGAAATATTGCTTCCGAAATCATTTTGCTAAATCATTCTTAAGTGGGGACAAAAAGCCATAATCAGTGATATGCGGGCATCCTGTGAAATTTTATTAATATCACTTAATTGGGCCTTTTACCTGGCAACTGTGATAGCCCAATATTGGGGTAAAGATTTTGATGGCCTGTCTATTTCATTTTTTTTTTTTTTTTTATGTTGGATGAGCACTTTAGTCCGTAATCTTTATTTGGTGAGCTGTTTTTTATGGTCTTTAAAGCATAAGCACTTTTGAGCACTTTTAATAGTATTTCCACTTTTACCTCTTAAACATTATTCTACAAGCATTTTTCATTCATACTTTCTCTCTCTACTAATCCAGCTCTCTCTATACACCAAATCCTAACCCCACCACAACCACCACCTTTAACCCATTGTGCCACCACCGTAACCACAACTGTTATCCAAGTACTAATAGCATAACCATAAGTGCACCTCCTCCGATCCGATCCCGAACCGGTTCGGGCCAAAACTCCCACCACCGAAAATATAATCCTAAATCACTTATACTCTATTTTTCTTTGCTTTATTTGACCCGACTATTATAGAAAATGGGGAAAGAGGAAGTAAAAGGCGGAGTAGCAGCAACGCCGCTGATAGGTAGTCGCTCATCATTCTCTCGTCTGGTAATTTGTTCTGTCACTTGCTATCGTCACCGCCCAGCTATCTGATAATTTGTTCTGTTGGAGTTTCCATTGGTTTTGGGTTAATTGACGATGCTCCATCATGTTAGCTGATTATCTCCGTCGTTTTATACAAATCATTTGGTTGCTTCGTTACTGATTATTGATGGTACTCGGTTATCTAATTTTTCAAATGTAATGACGATTTGGACTTAGTTATATGGAAAATGTATTTAATATTTTGGATCGCAATTTGAATAAATGATGACAAATTGGTTCAGTTATGTTTTCTTTTGAATTTGTATATATGATCAAATTAATGATGATTTGGTTTCATTTAATTGTAAAATAGACAAAATAATTTGGGTTACTTATTAATAAATGCGATCGGGTTGTCTTCATTTTATATTTTCATATGTTTTTCTTGTGAATGAATGAAATTGGGAAAATTTGGCATCATTTCTTCACAAACTAATACAATTTTCGGTTCAATATATGCAGAAACACAGACAGATTGTTGTTGTTTGTAAATATATAAAATTTTGAAGGTCTTTATGGATGTGTGAAGTGAGGCCGATTTGACCTTATTTTTTCACAAAACGGATACAATTATATGCAAAAATAACAACCGGATTGTCATTATTTTTAAATATAAAATCACTTGATGGTAGTTTTTGTAAATCAATAAAGTAAGACCGATTTGGCATCATTTATTTAAAAAATGAATATGATTTTTTGCTCATTATTTGAAAAAAATGATGTCGTATTGGTGTTATGTTATGTTTTATTTTTATTTTTGTATATAAGAGAAACGATGATGATTTGACCTTATTTATTCACAAAATAGTCGTGAAACACAGACGAATTGATTGTCTTGTATATGAGTGAAACAATGTCGATTTGGCTTTAGATATTCACAAAATGGACGTGAAGGCGACATGGTTGGTATTATTTTCTGGTGTATAGGAAGCAGTGACATTTTTTTTAAATTTCGGAGGTAAAAAGGTGCGGTCGTATTTTTATAATTACGACTTTAAAAATGGTCAGTGAATTTTTTGTAATTACGAAAAGTTCTCTATTAGTAAGAGTATTTTTGTACTTTCAGCTTCATTTAATTGTAAAGTGTTTATGTTTTCAAAACCACCAAAAAGTGCTATGTTTTCAAGACCAGTTGCATTTATGCTCGTTTTTGTAATTCACCCGTCTATTTTGCACATCTTATTAATTTTAGACAGTTTCAGAACTTGTTTGTAATTATAGGCATTTATTTTCAAACCATCAAGAATAAAATTTAATATTCAACTTTAATCCATGGTTTGAGCTTCACTAACTTAAATTCTTTAGTCTTAAATTGACTCAAATTTAGACCAAAACTGTAAATAGAACTCAACTTCAAATCATATTCAAATCTTTGGTTTGAAGCCGAGAAAAAAAAAATACTTCTTTAACTTCAGACAAAAAGTGGCTGAAGTTAGCATAATTTGGCTTGAACTTCAATCCCAATAATCTAAAGATTAATAAAATTATCAGCCTCGGCAAAAGATGCATCCAAAAATGACTCAAACTGTAAAGAGGATGTAAACATAGATTATTTGTGCACTTCCCCAGATATTGAGTCTACCAGCCACTTAAATTGGAGGAAGTGCACGTGTAGCCTATTTTGAGTGTATATTACATTTAGCCAGTTGTAAGCGCCTCTTTGTAAGAGATGGCCACTTCAGATCGAAATTCCTTATCTTCATACCATTGGGGATTGAGGTTCAGTTCACATTAAGCTAACTTCAGCCCCATTTAGTTTGAAGTCGAAACTTGATGATTCTTTTTTTTTTTTTTTTTAAGAAATTGACCTAACTTTACACTTTTGGTCTGAATTTAACTAATTTTCTGACAAAAAAATTTAAGTTTAAAATGCATGATTTGAAATTAAATGGCTATTTACAAAAAATTTTAAAAAATTGCTAAAACCTAAATAGATAGATGCAAATAGACTACCTAATGAAATTTTACCTTAATTGAAAGCTACAGACCCATACCATAGCAAGAAAGAAGGGTTTATCACCTGTTTCAGTTGAATCTTTTCAGTTAACATCGTGAACGCTCTAAAGCTCTACTTTAACTCTGGTAATAATCACTCTTCTCTCTCTTTTTGTTTTTAATGTTATTTCTGGTTTCTTTTAATTAATTTAACTATTGGAAATATACCTTCACAAGTAAATGAATGTGCTTTTGCGTATAAGCTGAATCCTGAAATGAAAATGAACAGGGGTTGCTGTGTTTTTTTTCCAAATTGAAAACTAGTAAATGTTATGAGTTTAGGATAGGTGTACGAGACGTGATCGTGTCTTTGTTGGTGAGCCAAGTGGTATTTTAGTCGAGAAGGGTAGGGAGCAGACCCATTATCCATCGAGTTTAGAAGGTGGAGAAAGTAAAGTGTCGGGTCTATTACCTATCGAGTTTTGAATTGTGCGCCAATTGCCCTCAAAGGATTTTTCTTTATTTTTTAAAAAATGAATATATTCATGAGCATTAGCCAAGATACGACATGAAGAGTGTTAAACACATCTATCTCTACATTCCTGTCCACGTTGTAGATTGATCTTTCTAATGTGAGAGATTTTGTATGCTAGTCTAACAAAGAACTTATTCACGACTTCATACTCATAGAATTTCATAATTCCCATAGTAAATGTTGCACAAATTGATTGTCAAGATGAGCATACCTTGATTCATGATGATACTCTTAACCAACGATTCAACAGTGACTCCTGTTTTGCTTGCTAAAACGTGAGTAAGTAACGTCTCTTACTTTCGCCCTTTTCTTTGAGGGAATTTAATATTAGTTATATAATCCGTCTTTTATAAACCAAATTTTTATATTTATTAGAATCAAATAACTTAATATACCAAAATAGGGAGCTTCAGCCTCAAGACTACTATAACTTGGGCCAATCCTTATATCTAATGTGAAGAGTCTATATGTTGATTATACTCTCCATGTATGCCTTTATGGCTTTATCTAATAGGATATAGGACCAAATCTCGACATGATTAGAAGGAAAAGAGAAGGAGAAGAAACCTTTTTAAAGGGAATTCATGAAATATTTGTAGACGAGAAGTGAATGGACTCCTCCCCCCCCCCCCCAGCAAAAATAAAAAATAAAAGAGAAGAGTGCTTTAGAGTTTAGTCATTCGATTTTGCTGCTCCCTTTTGCTTCTTGAAACTTGCGGCTTATTTTAATGATATAAATATTGGTTGGTTGAGCGGTGAGGGGTTTGGGTGTTACTGAACTTCTCATTTTGAAGTGGTCTTGTTTACGTCAGCTAAGTTTAAAGGCACCTTCTTGCCTTTCAAAACTAAAATTGAGAAGGAGAGACAACTGGTTTGTTGAATAAAAGTTGCGTCTTCAGTGAAACTATGAAGATTCTTCCTTATTAGGACTAGGAGAAGTGCTTATTTTCTGTATTCGTTAGTTAATATTGTGGCAAAAGGATATATGTTCCCATTTCTTTCATCTTTTCTTAGTAAACAAGTGTTTTGTCATGTCTTTTTCCTCTGGGGTTCACCCTTGAGAAGTAAGTTTGGTTTAGGACAAAACAAGCTATGCATGTTTAAATTAGGATCCTTGCATCACATGCAATTTTTATTAAACTTTGAGTCTAGCTAGCTTGACTTCTTTCCTACTGTGTGCCTAGTGTTCATATGCCTATATATGCAGTGAGGAATTCTAGCTACCATGACGATAGTGTTGGATGAAATATTTAGGGACTTCTTTCTCTAAAAAAAAAATGCTTAGGGACTGTTGCATAGTCAAAACAAGAATAACCAGACAAACCAATAGCAAGAATTACTCATTCGACTGGAAAACAATTTTTTGTAATGCTGATTCTGTTTTGTTGTTCTATATGTGCAACTCTTGATATAGGGTCCACAGGTTTTGGAACGAAAAACACAAATTTATTGAACACCAAAATTTCTCTGGCAATCAACACTCGAGTAGCTTGTCAGGTCATTCCCAGCCTAATCACTGTTTACCACCATCTCTCAAATGAAATTGTCTTCTACGTTTTTAGTAGTCTTTGATTATTGTTGGTTTTTCAACTATTTAGTTCAATATATCTTGGAAGACCAAAATTTCAGTTTCTTTTTGGTTGTCACTAGATAAGCTATAATGAGTGACAAGAAGAAGGCTGGAGCATTATTTGTGAGGCTTGTTTCTGCTGCTGGAACTGGATTTTTCTATGTGAAGAAGAAGACGAAAAGGCTTCAAACGAGTCAGAAAAAACTTGAATTTAGAAAGTTTGATCCTCGTGTGAATCGTCATGTTTTATTCAAGGAAGAAAAAATGAAGTGATACAAAGGCCAAACTTGTACCAAACTCTCTTTAACAGTTAGCTTTCACTTGCAGCAAACAGATTTGAAATTAGATAAAAAAATCTTGCCCAACTTGTATCATAATGTTAAGGTTGGTTACTTTAGTTCCATCTTATGTAATTCTCTGAATTCCGTTCATGATCATGTCTAGTTCTATTTGAGTAATTTTCTGATTTCATTTGACACGATGAAAGTGAAACATATAGTTATAGAAGAGTGACTGGTAACAACAGTTTCATTAATTTACTGTGATGACTTTGGCCTCCCAATACAGCATGGAGTATTACCTAAAAAAGGTAGCTAAAGGCAACTTTCTTAGGCCTTGAATCTTGAGGCGTCTGAGTCTTCGAATTCCAACTATGATTAGATAAAACTGGAAACAAACATACTAGGGGGGATGTAATAGCCTTATGAAACTGCAAGTTATTAGCTTAGAAAAAGACCTTTCATAGCATTGTATTATGATGTTTTGGACTGTTTGTGTTTAGTTGCGATCAAACAGAACTGGAAATATGGAACACCGAGTGAAGTATACCTAACAAGGCACCTAACCAAATCTAGTTGAAGTGGAGGATTCAAATTTCATCAGTGGCGTTGAATCCCCTACCCCCCCCCCCCCCAAAAAAAAAAAAAAGGAAACTAGCATTTGCTTCTTATAATATGGGAGTCGGAGTTCATTAACGTCTAATGAGGTGTTTCAACGACATTTTCCAAGGGTTAACCAATGTAGGACTCTGAAACACATCATCTTCCGCATAACCGAATTTAGGATCTAGGTACATAATGAATGTAATCTTATTAAGTTATTACTAGTATAGTAATAAAAAAAAAGGGGAGAATTACATAAATATACCATCTTATACCTAAAATTACGTAAAATACCGATACAATTACAATTTACAAAAAATACCGATAGTTTTTTTACACAATACATACAAAATACCAACATATAAATACCAAACAATTTCAGAAAAAACTTTCTTCTGTTACGCGCCTTCTCTTTCCTTTGTAAAGAACACAATTCACTCTCAACCTCCTTCAATTACACCAAAATCTAAGGTTTATATTGTCAAATTTAGCTTCAAAAACAATTCTGGATCAAAGTAGAATCGGAATTGTTCCATAATTTTCAGTTCTAATTCGATAAAAATTGAAAAATCAAACTCAATTTTGTGATTTTTGTGCTCGATTGATCGATTTTTCCGGTAAGTAATCGAAGTTTTCAATTTGTAATTTGTAATCGAAGCTTTTTGATTTTCTGATTTTGATTATGCGATTCTGATTTTGTATTCGGAGTTTTGATATTGAATACTCAAAGTTTCTGTAAACACATTGTAGATTTTGTATTACGAGTACTGTATCTTCACGTAATTAAGTGTCGACATACATTTTTATACAAAGCTGTGGTTTAACATATAGTTTTATGCATTAACTTATTTTGTTTTTGCGTGTTTCAGTTGTTTATAACTGTTGTAACTGTGCTAAAACTTGTAGTCGCTTTTACATTTGTAGTTCAGTAGCAATTGCGAAATCATTTCATCGATACATTGTGCCGATGTGTATTTTTATACAACTATGTGTCGACATACATTTTTATACAAAGCTGTGGTTTAACATACAGTTTTATGCATAAACTTCTTTTGTTTTTGCGTGTTTCAGTTGTTGAAATTGTATAACTGTTGTAACTGTGCTAAAACTTGTAGTCGCTTTTACATTTGTAGTTCAGTAGTAATTGCGCATCAGTTCATCGATACATTGTGCCGATGTGTATTTTTATACAACTATGTATCGACATACATTTTTATACAAAAAGCTGTGATTTAACATACAGTTTTATGCATAAACTTCTTTGTTTTTTGCGTGTTTCAGTTGTTGAAATTGTATCAGTGTTGTAACTGTGCTAAAACTTGTAGTCGCTTTTACATTTGCAGTTCAGTAACAATTGCATAATCACTTCATCAATACATTGTGTCGCCTTGTATTTTTATACAACTATGTGTTGACATACAGTTTTATACAAAAAATGTTGTTTAACATGCAATTTTAGGCATACATTCATCTGTTTTTTGGGTGCTTCTGTTGTTGAAATTGTATTGATTTTGTATCCAAAGTTCTGTAGCAATTACGTAGTTGCATCATAAATTTTCCACTTTTGTACAAATGGATACTCGAGAAGCATTTACTAAATTGCTTCATCACTGTATAAATTTATTTCATCACTGTATGGTATTGTTGACAGGTCTAGAATGACATCAGTAACGGTACTTGTCCAACACAAAGGGCGATGGGATGCAACCGGAAACTATGTTGATTATGGTGTTGATGCAGTTGTAATAACATCTGACTGTACTTTTGAGGAGTTAATCTTTATTATTGCAAATCAAATCCGTGTGGATACCACTGTGAACCAAATGGAAATAAAGTATAAAGTGGATGCAACAAGACCTCCAATTGAAATACACAATGACATGGGGGTCAAAGTGTTTGTTGAGATAAAAAAAAAAGATAACAAGGAATTAGGAAGATATCCACTGTGCATTACAGTGAGTCGAAACTGGTTTGATGAAGCTGACAATTGGATAGTAAATTCACCAGAACATGTAGAGAGTAATAACATACAGTCAATAGCTGAGGAACATACCCAGGAATTGATAGCTATTCCAGACTTTGGAGACTTTGAAGATAGTACTGCGCTTATAATTGCAGACCCTATGCAAGAAGAAATCATCGAAAGGCAGGTTTTCCAAGATAAGGATACAATTGTCAAAGCAATGAAGCACTATGCATTAAGGAACAAGTTCCACTTTAAGGTGAAAAGATCAAGCTCAAAATGGTACGAAATTTCAAAAACTGTTGCCTATTCTGTATAAAGTTGTATGTTTCTATATGTCTATGTTAATTGTGTATGACTTCAAAATATATAACTATTTTTTGCCCACTGAACACCTTGTCAAAAAATATGTATATTATGAGTTTGCAATGTATAATATTGTATGTTATCAAAAATATGTATAATTTTTCCTCTATATGTATAATTCTGTATCTAAACAACTACCCTGTGGCATACAATAATTCTGTATATATGTATGTGCAGCTATTGCCTGATATGGACTGGGGAGAATTGTGCATGGAAGTTTAAGTCTTCAAGCTTGAACGCATCTGGATTGTTCAAAATTAGGAAATTTGTCAATGAGCACTCATGCCCACTGAAGAATAGAATTTTCAACCACAAACAAGCAACTACAGCAATTATAGGGAGTCTTATCCAGTATAAATATAAAGATCCCAAGTCAACTTACAAACCAAAAGAGATAATTGAAGACATTCACAAACAATATGGTGTGGAGCTTCCTTATATGAAGGCATGGCGATCGAAGGAGAAAGCGCTGGAAACAATGAGAGGTGATCCAATAGATTCATACAACAAGTTACCAGGGTACTTATACATTTTGGAGAAAACAAACCCGGGGTCAATTGTGGACTTTGTTAAAATAGAGGACGACTGCTTCTTATATGCCTTTGTGGCACTTAACGCATCAATAAAAGGATGGGAGTATTGCAGACCAATTGTTGTTGTTGATGGTAGCTTTCTTACCGCTACACATAAGGGGACATTCCTAGCTGCAAGTACAATGGATGGAGCGGGTAAGTCTAACAGTCTAGGCATTTGTATGATGTTGTATATATCTGTATAAATGTGAATAATTAACTGCTGATTCTACTTTCTCATTTATAATTCCAATCACACAGGCAGAATCCTCTCTCTAGCGTATGCTATAGTTGATTCTGAGAATGATGATGCATGGCATTAGTTTTTTGATAATTTTAGAAGATCATGTGGCCAAAGAGATGATATGTGCATTGTTTCGGACCGTAAAGAAAGCATCTTGAAAGTGGCCTCTATTGTATATCCCATGGTTCAACACTATGCATGCATTTGGCATCTGTGGAACAATGTGAAATCAAAATTCAAAAGAGCTGAAGAAAAACTGCATGAAGCTTTCTTTACCATGGCTAAAGCATACACGGTGAAGCAGTTTGATTAAAAAATGGAGGACGTTGCAAAGATGGACAACCGGATCAAAACATACTTGTACAATGCTGGCTATCAAAAGTGGGCTAGGGCTCATTCAACTGTCCGTCGTGGCTGGATAATGACTTTAAATATTGCGGAGTCATTAAATGCGGCTACAAAGGGTGCAAGAGATATGCATGTGTCATGATTTATGGAGTCAATGCGAGCAAAAGTTGAAATATGGAACAATCGCAACAGGGAAGGTGCAGAAAATACATTCACAAAGCTGGGTAAAAAATTTAATGATATTTTGGATAAACATCAAACCTTGGCACTGCAGATGACGGTAATACTACATCTTACTGTTCAGATTTACAAAATTTATACATTATGGGTGTATTATGTATATATTTGAACAATGCTGCATTATTGTTGCTTCCTTCAGTTGCTAAAAAAAACATTATGGCTAGTAACTCGTTTAAGTTTCTTACTCCGTCTTATAATTGTTTGTATTTATATGCATACATAGTATTCTGTATAATTTTGTATTGTATTGTATTAGTGTGTATGTAAAGTATATACCTAGACTGTATACTTTTGTATTACTTAAACAGTTCATGTGCTACAGGTTAAGCCTTCATCAGGGGATTCATATTCAGTTTGGCATAAGGAAACAAAATTCCTCGTGTCATTGAGAGATCGAACATGTTGCTGTAGAAGGTTCCAAATGGACGAGCTGCCATGTGCACATGCAGTGGCAGTAATGAAGTCTAAGTCTATGGAAGAAGAGATCTATGCCTCTCCATACTACACAAAGCAATTCCTGTTGAAGACATATGAAGTGCATGTTAATCCTATTCCAGATGAAAGTAATTGGGACATCCCTACATACATTACTAATGAAGTTGTGCACCCCCCAATATGGAAAAGGACTCCGGGCAGACCAAAAAAGACAAGATACAAGCAACCTTGGAAACTGCATCCAAAAAGATCAAAGATAACATGTGGACTATGTGGATGTGAAGGCCACAACAGAGCAACTTGTACAAACCTCCCCCAGAGAAACTGAACGTTCTGTTCCCACGCTTAGAAACTATTTCATCTCATTTAGAAAAATAAACAATCAGAATTATTACATTCCAAGTGTAAAAAAAAAAGGAAAATGTCATACATTTAGTTGGATAATACATTGTTATAAACACATATTGAATAATAAGATTTGTTTCTCAAGTTGGTTGAAATTTTTTGTTTTGGCTACTTATTTTATAGTAAACACTTGGTGTATGAAACTGTATTATTTTGTATCTGGTCTACACAAACATACTATTTTCTTGCCAGTATTGTAAATTCAATCTTCATATTTATTAGTGAATCTTATCAAACAACAAGAAACAATTAATCTATCCAAATATTTGAGCTCACATAAACAATGCAGTACAACACAAATACATTATACAGCATAATACAAAATAATACAATTATAAATTGTTATTGTTATAACTGTATTATTGTGTATTTATAACTGTATTATTGTGTATTTATAACTGTATTATTTTGTATTTAGAAATTTCAAAGATATTTCTAGAACTATTCATATGCTAATACATGAATAATGTTATCAACTCAAAATGTGCATCAAGAAATTGAAGCTCCTGTATAACATAACATTATGCATTAAACTTTTTTTAAAAAAAAGCTTTAAGGAAAAGAGATATTGATCCATACAATAACTGGTTAAGAAATATTGATCCATACAATAACTTTTCAGTTACAGTAGACACTGCATACATACAAACTGAAATACAAATTAGATCCACCCACTGAATAACAAGTACTTAAGAGTTAAAATAATACAACACCAACAAACTACATAAACTATTTAATGATATGCTTCGCCTCGCTTTGGACCACCCTTCTTCTTGAACTGATTTCCTGTCACCTCATCTGCACTAATGGCCTGCTCATCTTGCTTTGATTTGCCATAGTGCCACAGTAGCGTCCCCAACCTACTACGATAGATATCAACATCCAAATCAAGTGGTGGTCGATCATTTGCACTTATGAAATACTCAGCATATGCTGCGACGTAGACACCACAAGCGCTGAAACATAAACAACAAAAAAGATCAAAACCAATAAAGTACAAAAAAAAAGAAGAAAAACATAACAGTGTGTTGAAGGATACATACACTGATCCAACAAGTTGTTCTGGGATATTTGTAATTGTAACAACAGAGAATGGGTCTGTTATAGATTTGTCTTTGAATGCTGGGTTTGTGTTCCAATCAATGTCAAGCCTCGCGCCATAAAAGCTAGTGACTGAAAGATAAAGAGGCAACACAATAGACAGTTTTTGAACTAGAGCACGGACAGGAGGACAAGGCCTTGCACCGAGAGAATCAAACAACCAAATAGATCTCTCTTTGAATGACACTATAGCCAACACCCAGTGAAATTTTTCTTTGATGTGCAGTGGCACTAAAACATAATCAACATGTACTCATGGGGTGTTTGCAAGCAACCTAAAACCCATAATATACTGAGCAATAGGATCATCATTAGTAACAACTGTGGGATCGTTGTTACTAGCTTTGTACGCCTTGAAAAGATCTTCAATCAAATTCTTGAAAAAACAATCCGTAGTGGTGAACTTAAGATGAACATCAGGACTATACTTTCCCTTCTTCCGCAAATAATAGAAGACTACATCAATATGCTGAAAAATGTAAACATCAAAAACAAGAAAAGTAAGATACATAACTAATAAACAATAATATATAGTACAATACATTATTATACAACATTATACAGTGAAAACACATACCTGGTCATTAAGCAAGCCTCCACTATGCAGCAAGATGCGAAACCACTCCTTCCTTTCAACTTTAACAACTCCTAGCTGAAAAGGCTTCGCAATTCGATTACCTTCTCTCGAATAGAGCAACTTCCTGATAATTTTTTTTTTTTTAAAGAAGACATTATGACACGAAATACCAATAAGGTAAAAAGAGTTACTTCAAACAAGTAATAAGGAAAAACGTTCGCCTGCTTGGCTCAATCCCATCCTCAACCCATGCAACAAATGCATTTTCCAGATCTTGGTCAATGTCAACATTCACACCACTAATAAATGGATGCTTCGTTTGGAAGATTTTTGGTCTTGGTGAATTGGCCAAGGCAGGCCTAGCATACCTCCCCGAACGCCTAATGCGTGCAATCAACTGAGAAGGTGTAGCAAAATCATCTGCATCACTCTCAACCAAAACTAGCTGGGACTCATGCCCATCAACAAGATTTGCATCAGGCTGACTCGATTCATCCTCTGATTTGTCACCAGATGACACACCACCAGAACATGTATGTTCAGAATCAACATTTTCTTGTGGTACCGTATTAAGTGGGGCAACCACCATCGGCTTACACGCAGACACTGCTCTTGCAATAGCAGCATCAATCTAAACATAGGCAGACGGATCAATGTTGGGGAAATTGGGATCATCATCAACTGCCACCTTGCTCGACTCAGCAACACTTGCCTACACAAACAGAAAAAACTACCCATACTAATTACATAATACAATAGTTAGCATACATACTACAAAATACACAAAAAAATAGGAGATACAGTAAAAATACAGAAGATGCAGTAAAAAATACAGAAGATACACTTAAAAATACAAATAAATACATATTAATACACAAATATACAAAAAAGTGAAAAAGCTAACATGTATGTACATACACTGTCAGGCTGGACTTCAGTTGCACATTGTCCATGAACACCCTCTTCAGATTCTTGACTAAAATCCCCAATCGAAAAACTCGGTCCATCAAACCATAAGAACGCAGCAGCTCTTGGATCAATAAGTCTGGACATACTAAGTGGCACAACATCTCGACTACCAGACTGCTCAATGTCACCGCCTACTCCAGGCTCATCAACCTATAAAAACAAACTCAATATGTCAACATTATATAAAAAAATTACAATAAAGATAATTGTGTTCATAGATATGACACATACAGTACGAGTAGGTGGCTTCTGTTGACACCCAATTTCGTCCCGAGATTTAAATTTATGATTGATTATTTAAATGAGAATCAATTATTAAAGTAAAATTAAGTTAATTAAATTAGTCAATTAAAATTAATTAATTAAATTTAGTTAAAGTAAATTAATTAATTTCAAAGGAAAGCTAAATGTGCAAAACACAGCTTTAAATTAAGCCTACGCGTGCAATTATTGATTTCGTTAACCTATTCTAAAATAAAGGGGCCACAAGCGTTTAAAGGCTACAATCGAGGCTATTCGCGCAACCCACATAACTCCTAACCTGGCCCAAGTCCCTCTAACCCATAGCTCCTAACCCGAAGCCCATCCCCTCATCTTCCTAATTCAGGATTTTCCCCAAGTCTCTCTAACCCATAACTCTTAACCCTAATCCCTTCCCCTTAATCCCAATTTTCCCTCAAAAACTCTTCAAATCGGTCCAAAGCCTCGTCACCAGTAGTCCCTCACCCCTCCACCTCATCTCCACCGTACCAAAGCCTCGCTGGATAAAATCTCAAGCATCCATTTCAAGTTAAAATTGATCTGATTCGTTCATTGAAAGTAACAGATCCTTCTTGAAAGATAAGGATGGAAAACGTACGATCCTTGAAGAGATTTTACGATTTTCACCCCTATTTTTTAGGTAAAATGTCTGATTTAGGTTTAAAATTGAGGAGAATATCTCAGCTTTAAACCCTAGAGGCACAGGTATATAATCTTTTTTCCTGATGTTTTTAAAGGGAGAGTTCATTTTTTAGAGGGGCAGCGGCAGCATACATACATAGGCATAATATTTTCTTAGTTTCAATCTTTTAAAATACACATGGCATAATGGTTTCTATTCTGGGATTAAAGAAAAACATTATTTTTCGAGTATATTGTCGCTTTATTATACTAGTCGTCGACCTTGCTCGCGTCGCTCTTGTTCGAGTCGTTTTCTTAGGTTCATCGCTTTAGTTCACTGCCTTGCACAAGGTCAGTGACTTCTCATTTTTTTTATATATTTTCATTTTTTTACGTAATGTGAATTTGCTCAGTTTGATTTTAACTCAAATCTTGATATTGTCAGGATGTATAAAAATGGAGAACTCAGTCTATAGAAAACACTAGAATCTTAAAAAAAAAGTGTTAATGTTTGGATCTTGATATCTGCTTGACTTTCAGTTATGTTTTCCTGTTTGATTTAAATTACAAGTTGTTCCTTTCAGTTCTTGTCTTATCTCTGAAATGCGATAGTAGTTAGTAGTGTGTGTGTGTGTGTATGAGAGGTGGTCTAGTGGATGTGGAGTGTCTATGGAGGCCTGTTGTTTGTGTTTGGAGGAGTTTTCCAGGGGTGTTTGCATAGCTGGAGATGCTACAGTTAGGCAGTTTAGGGTTGTCAGGTGTTGTTGGAAGATGCTAAGTTAGCATCAGGTTATGTTCAGTGGATTTACCAAAGAGAATGAGGGAGGTCTTGGGTTGGTTTCTGGTTATAGTAGGCCTGAAGTGAGGGTGTAGATAGTTCTGTCGCTTGGCTGTTAAGAAGAGTGTAGCAGGGGTTTAGAGTTCAAATTCATTTAGGTGCAGCAAGAAGTTATGAGAGAGGTCCTGAGCTGCATGTCTTGATTCTTTGGTATCTCGGTCTGTTTGAAGAGTTTTTTCTGGTAGGGAGTGGCTGGATTTTGCTCCTCTGATGCTGCAGCAGCTATGCAATTGTGCTGCAGCCTAGGTTTCGTTTAGAGAGTTAGAAAGAGGTGCTGCAGTAGTTAGGATTGGTGTAGCTTGCTCTTGGGAGGTTGAGTTTGATTCAGGAGTGTATTTAGTGGGGATGCAGGTTGCTTAATTAGTTTTTTTTTTGTTTGGTTATGTATGGGTTGGGGCAGGTGTTAGTAAGGGAGATTGAGGGAGTTCAAATGTATATAGAATGAGTCTTTTTGAGACTGCATGTCTGAGGATTGTAGTTGTAGGAGTTGAGTGTGTGTGCAAGTGTTGGTATGCAGGTTTTGCTTGTATGCGCAGGTATGTGTGGGTGTTTCTTCCAGGGGCGTTTTGGGATAGGGAAGGAGCCTGGTGGTATTCAGAGTTGGCTCTGGATTTATTTCAGGTGAGGTGCAGCTGTTTGAGGGAGTGGTGCATGTTGTTATTTTAGGTAGAGGTCTGAAGTTTAGTAGGAGTTTGTCAGGGTGGTGCGCAAGCTATTTCTGATTCAGTTGGGGTTCAGAAAGTTAGTTTCCTGTTGGTTTGAAGGCTTGCAGGTGTTCCCAGGTTGAGCCTAGGCAATGTTGTTGTTCTTGGTAAAAGAATGAAGTTTTCAAAGTTATTGTGAGATGGTATCACGTGTTAGAAAAGTGGTTTGCAGGGTGGTTTGTAGAGTATGGTTCTGTTTCAGTCAATGTGCTAGTCTTAGAAGATCTGTTATGTTGTTCTTCTTGGCTAAGTATAGTCCAGATCCATGTCATGTGAAGTTATGGTTTTATAGATGTTTAATTAGTGTATCAGTCGAATTTGAATTTATATTATAATCTTAACTGGTGCATTTGTCCAAAACGGTACAGCTTTGTTCTTAGAGTCTATTCGTATAAAATTTCTTCTCTTTTTCCTCTAAGCTAAACCTAAATATGCTGCAGCGTGAAAAGAGTTGGGTTGCCTGATTTAGTTGAATGTTTGGATGAAATTTTGGATCTTTGCTCTTTGTTCTTAGAAGTAACATTTATTTGGTTGTGCTAATGGTTAAAATAATTGACATATGGTGATTTTGTTTCTTTAAGAATATGAATTGTCTTTCTTAATTAAGGTTGAATTGGCCACGACGTAGTTTGTTATTAAGTTTGATATTTAACAGTACTAGTGTTCTTAACAAATCTGAAAATGAGATAGCTATTTTTCTGCAATGCTTATATAGGATAAATAGTTTTCTTTAGCCTTATGTATGATCTTGCGAATAATTCGATTTACTTTATCAATTTTCCTTTAGTTTGCATATTGTGAGATTTTAAATCATGTATTAATCCTTATCGTTCTATTTCTTTTCATGGCAACTTGGGATGAGTTCATTTAAAACTCACAAATTGGGATGGCATGCATTCAGAGTTATTTGATCCGCTCCGTATTTTCGGGACTTGATATCCCCGAAAATGTAAAAGAAAGAAAAACGAAAAACTCAAAGTCCAAGGCTCAATGATGAGTTTGCGCTTCCGGGTTCTGTCTTCTAAACTCCATTTCTGCCCCGCTCCCTTATAAAATGCATGTTGTATAGGATTTCCCCATAGACCGAATTAGTAGCCCGGTAGGATAGAAATGAGATTCGAATTGTGAATAACTATTGTAAATCACTTAAATTATTTTTATATGAACGCTTTGTATCGTTTCTTTGCGAATCGCCAATTAATTTATGGATGTTTAGAATCATTTGTCAATTAATGAGTGCAAATAAAATTCGATTAAAATCGTACCTTTGTCATAATTTGCATTTGAATTATTTATTTATGGATATTCAATATTTATTTATCAAATCTAATTTATTTATTTAGTTAATCAATTAAAATTTAATCCTTTTATTTATTCATTTACTTAATCTAATTTATTTAATTTCAATTAATCATTTATTTAATCAATTAAATATTTATTTATTTATTTATTTAATTAATCAATTACTATTCATTTACTCCTTTATTTAATTAAAATTTATAAGTATTCATTTATTTAATTAAGTTATTTATTTGCTTATTTAGCTATTTATTCAATCAATTAATTAATTCTTTTATTATCATCCAATTATTTATCTAATGTGTTTTTATTTAATTATCTAACTTCATTCAACCTTTATTTATTCTATTAATTAATCAAATTGATCATTATTTCATTATCCATTTAATTAATCTTAAATTGGGTCATTTATTTATCTAAGTATCGGCATAATTAAAATCTTATCTTATTTATATTATTCCTATTATCCTTATATGAAATTAGCTTTATATATTTATTATCCTTAACAAAATTCGTGAAAACCGCCGGATTAACCGTATTTAGCGGATTTTCGAAAGTACTCCCGCAAGGGATCTTCTTTCGAATTTAAAAGAACCACTTACCTAGAATCTCTGAATTTAATTTTCTTTTAAATAAAGGTTAAATTGCACTCTTTAGTTAACTTAGGTTCCTAATAATCCTTAAATTAAGTGGCGACTCCAAAGAAAACCCTTTGGTGTCCCATTTTATTGAAATATACCCGAAACCTGTCTTTTCTTAAAGAAAGGGTAATTTTTGGGGTTCAACAGCGTGGCGACTCCGCTGGGGATTCGCAAATGGTTCTAACCAAAAGATTTTCACGAATTTGCTTTCTTTATATATGTGTTGATTGTATGTATGCGTAGCTTAACTCTTTGTTTGTTTGCATGCGTAGAATTAATTGTTGGAAATGAATGTATTGAAGCATGTTTTTATTTGTGCATAGTCTGCATTCCGTTCATATTTCCTCCCTCATGGAGCCTGTCAATTCTCTTTCACCTCCTCGATTTCATCACGGGACACCCGCTTGACGGGTAGTTATGCAGGAAGGGCATTGCCCTTACCTCACTCTTTGAAACTTCTTTCGTGTCACCAAAAGTTAGTTTGGGATATTGACATTGCCTGGTTTTGTCATGGCCAGTTCTACTGCGTTGTGAGGCCAGGTCTATCCCGCATAGGCCGAGTCAACCTCAACCGTTAGCCCACTCTTAGATGGAACTTTTAGGAGCATGCATGCATTTACACCTTAGTCTGGACCCGGTCCTTGATACCGCCTCCATAGTTAGGAAACCGCCCTTACGTCAACAGATTCTTGAAACCCAACGACGATGCATATTATGTGCTATGGATAACGAATCCTCAGTCCTAATTATGTTTTGAGCAAAATCAGATTTAGAATTTTGTCTCCTATGTTGTCTTTTAGGTCAGAAAATGGAGGAATTTGGCAGAATTGAGATCATAATGCAGATTTTTGTGAACAAGGTAGAATTGTAGTCGGGGAAAACTTAGGCAGATTTGGTTGGCTTGTGTTTTGGAGATTGTATGGTGTAGTGAGATTTAAGAGGCGAAGCCCCTGGTGTCTTTAAAAGATCAATGGGTCCCTCTCGTGAATGGCTTTACGTGTGTGCAGGCCCATGTTGACTAACCAGCTGCAAATTCTTATGGAATGAAGTATGCTTGTCGCATACTAGGAGAGTGAAGCCCCTATGTCTATAAACGACCGATGGGGTCCCTCCTTGAAGACCAGTGCGGTCTTGGCTACCTAGGAAACTGAGAGGCTTGATTAAAGCCGAGGACTAGTGAGGAGCCCTATGAACAAGGTCTGTGAGCCTTGCAAAACCTAGGAAGCTGAGAGGCTTGTCTAAAGCCGAGGACCAGTGAGGTTTTGTTTGAAAGGCCAATTGGCGCCTTTCATGATTTGCAGTGTGGTATTGTGAAGGCAGTTGGAAATCTCACCCCTGGATGTTGTGAAATAATTGGGAGTTGTGCTTGGAGGAGCGTTGATGTTTGCGAAAGATATAGAAGTTTGTTTCAGGTTTTGTGCATTTGGGTTTAGAATTTTGTACAGATGTTGTAGAGAGCAGGAGCTGGGTCAAAACTTCGAGTTGACACCAGCTTTTTGGAAGTTAGTTGGGATAATAGAATTGCAATGTCGAGACGGCGAGCTGATTATTATCAATTATTGTTATTATTTATTGCTTACTCTAAATCTGAATTACTCAAAACTGGCATGAACTATTTTTCGTTACTACTTGTTTGCGCGTCTTAGGCCCACCTCTGGCAAAGAGGCACCTTACAGGGTAGGAAACATTCGCATTTTCATTTACGCTCAACTACTTGTGTTTGCCACATGTCAACTTGTTTAAAATGCAAAGCGCTACGTGATGCGCGCTACGTGATTTGTGTGCAATTTTTCCAATGACATGCAAACTAACATGGCTACTTTTGAACTTCTCCTTTTGTTTTGTGTATTCCCCATTCAGAGGTTTGATTTGTGCTGATTTAAGCTGGTTGATCACTCCTATTACACAAGGACAAAGGACCAATCTGCATACTGGTACACATTTCCACAACTGACAATGACTGGAATAGATGATGAACGTCGCAATACCGAGAAAAATATTGCAACTCCTGAATCATCAAGAGGAAATGTCATTATTGCTCAAGATGAACTGATTCTTGAAATGGCTAAGGAACTACAGATGTTAAAAGATGAGCTGGCTGTGGTAAAAGGGCAAACTCCTAAAAAACACGCCGCTGCGTGGGCCCGATGCATCCCACTCTCTGGTTCAAATGGGGCAATCTCTGAACTCAATTGATGGGGTCGCCAATATGAACACACCTTTGAACACCCACAATTCTTTAAAAGCACCAGTCCACCAAAGAAACTTGCCACTTGTCCAAGCTCCGCCTCCAAATAACGCTCAATCTAGCCAAACAATTAACCGACCACCTATCTACCCATCACATCAACAACACCCATCATACACCCCGCACCCTGCCAATACTTATTATCAGACAAACACTCCATATCCATACCAAACCTCCACTTACCAAAATGAACCCATCCCGCAAGCTTATACTGAAAATCCGTCCGCACCATTAGTCCAAGTGGCGGTATCTGGCGGGCAAGATGTTCTTATTGTGCAAATTGATGATTACACCAATCCTCCTTATGTGAAGTTTAAAAATGGTGTTAGAAGAGCCGAAAAGGCAGGCGGTGGGGGTTAAGATTTGGAGAAAAAGGTACAAGGTTGGGTGATGAGTGCTCTTAGCAAAGCATCAAAAGGCAAGGACAAGGAAAGTCTAGAATATGAAGACTTGTGTGTTCATGCTGGGATTGAATACCCAGAAGGGTACAAAGTACCAAAGTTTGTTAAGTTTGATGGCAAAGGCAACCCCCGAGCCCATTTGAGAAGATACCGTGAAACCTTGGGAGTGGGGAAGAATGAAGAGCTCCGTATGAAATTATTCATTCATAGTCTTGAAGGCGAAGCTTTAGACTGGTACTCCGAGAAGGATCCCTCAAAATGGATTAACTGGAGGAGTATGGCTCACGATTTCATGGAGCGTTTTGGTTTCTATGCTGAAATACCATTAGATCGGTCGGCTATTGCAAGGTTTAAGAAGAAGTCGACCGAGACATTTAGGGAATACGCGGTACGTTGGAGGATTGAGGCGGCCAAAGTTAAGCCTCCCATGAGTGAGGAAGAGTTTGTGGGACATTTCATCGAGACATTGGATGAATTCTACTATGATCGAATGGCATCCATGACTAACTCTACTTTTGCCAATCTAGTGAAAACGGGGGAGATGTATGAAGCTGGTTTGAAATCTGGTAGGATCACAAATTTGGCCGCTTTGCAAGCTACAAGTAAGGCAATCCAGTCTGGTAATGGCTTTAACAAAAAGAAGAAAGAGGAAGTAGGAGCTGTTGTGGGAGACATCGAGCATCGACCAGCTGGAAAGTTGAATTTTGACAATTCGTCTGCTTTTCCCACCTACCAAAGCCCATATTACCCAAATTACCCCACTTACTACCAGATGCCACCTGTTCCTTATCCGGTTTACAATGCACAAGCAAATACTACCAACCTAGAGCACATGCACCTAATCAATACCCTCGTCAGCCAAATTTTCAAGCACCCCAGAATTACCAGCCTCGTCCTCATGTTCGTCCCAATGTGCAAGGGTTTAATCAGAATTACGAAAGGAGAGCAACCAAAACTTATACTCCTATAGCCGAGTCATATGGCCAGCTTTTTGAGAGATTAAGGAATGCAGGAGTTGTGCAGCCTATCCCTGATAACACCCCAAACCCTCATCCAAATTGGTATGATGCAAATAAGCACTGTGCTTATCACTTAGGAGCAGCCGGCCATGATATTGAGAGATGTTATACTTTCAAAGACAAGGTCGAGGGTCTAATCAAAGCAGGCACCATTCAACTCACCAGCACTCAGCCAAATGTGCATGATAATCCTCTTCCCAATCATGGTAACAATGCAGTTAATATGATTTCTCTTGAGGAAGAGCCAAATCTGAAGGGCACCATAGTCTCTATTTATGATGTAAAGGTTGATAATATTGCTTCTAAGGTACCTAAGCAAGCACTAACTCTGTTGCCCAAGAATGAGGGAACTTTTGGCCTAGGTGGCAACCCCGCTGAAGGAAAGATGGAAAAGGCTGAGTCTGAGAAGAAGCCGACTAGTGTCATACCACAGTCTCTTTTACCATTGAACCAGTCATTTGTGCAAGCACCAGAAATGGCCATGCAGAATTTGATTGAAGGTGTTGGCAGCCTATTCTTGAATGATGGATTGAAATGCGGTGCAACTATTGAAGATTTTGAGAAAGAGCCACATGTGCAGAATGCTGAACCAAGTGATGTGATGGCTAATTGGACTTGTGGTCCAAAAGAGACTTGATGAATGAACTCGTTATTTTTATTTTGGCATCACAGTCAGCTTGAGGCCCTGAACTGTGTTTTGCACTTGGTTTATGTTTATGTCTATGTCTTTCAAATAACTCTTTTAAATCCTGCATGTTTACTTTTATGTTGTATGCCTCCCTAAATTAGGTTTTGAATAAACAAATGCACTGCATTCCTACCTTATTATTTTGCTATACTTTAATTATTTATGTGCTTTATTATTTGCTTTTGATTAATATACTTACTATTGTTTCAAATTAAAAATAACAAAGCCTGCTTGAACTTGGCTTGTGACCTATAACGAAACAACTGAACAATTTAAGGATGATGCATTGGAAAGTTACTCTTGCACTCTTTGGATATTACATTACCGTTAGAACTTCAAACTGGGGCAGCTTTATTTGCCGGCGATTGGAGCCGAAGCATTTTATCTATACAAATGGAAGACCTTTATTTGAGAAACCATTCAAGAAGATAAGTTGGAAGATGATGAATGCGCAAAGAGAAGATTTGAATAGTTTACTTCAAACCGGGGCAATTGGTGTTGAAGAAGCTCTTTCCTAATTAAGAAGAGGCAACGGGAAAATTCGCACCAAGTTGGCAATGTCATTATGTGGAAGAACACTAATCCTGGCGGATATTTATAATCAAGTTTGGCCAAAGGTAATCAACGCAGATGCCGTCAAAGATAATATGTCTGAAGCAACCGCAAGTTAGCATTGGTTTGGATGTAATCTTTGATGTAATGCGAACTACACGTAACCTGATTCCCGAGGCGGGATACGTAGGCAACTCATATAGAGTTCGGTTGCATTAGCATAGGAATCCCTTATTTCCTCTTTTATGTATTTTTGAACTACTTCTGACCTGATTCTTGGAATGCCAACAGGATAAGTAGGCAATCCTTATCGGATTCGGTCAAAATATTGTAATACTTTAAGCTTGTTTATCTTTTATGATGTAATTCCGAACTATGCATCTGGGCAGATGTGTATGTTTTCCAATTCGGATGCGGTTTCGTACTTAGATTGCCATACTTCCCCAAATATCTTTATGTAAGCAGAACTACGCACAGTCTGATTCCCGTGGAGGGATACGTAGGCGCTCTTAACGGGCTCGACTCCATAATATTAAAATTTTGAGTTTCCCCTAAAGCGAGCAACTGGGGCAATTTTGCAAGATATTGAAGATTTGAAAGATAGCAACTGGGGCAAATTTTGCAAGATGAATTGAAAATATGGAAGATAGAAACTGGGAGTTCGATGGCATAAAGATTATAACTGGGGCAAAATTTTGCAAAATTGGTATTGCTTATCAAAGGATGAAGTGGCAAAGTTCTAAAAGTATTCAAGATTAGCACAAGTTGCAAAGACAAATGACGTTCAGTTTGTTTCAAGATATGTCATGAGTTTGAGTTAAAGTAGAAATTTTTAAATGCATTATAACTTTTGGTCGCATATCAGTGATTATTTGTTTAATATTTTATTAAATTACTTTACTTTGCCTCTATCTTGAAATATTATACAATATTGAGTTCATAAGTCAAGTCTCTGAGTATAATTTGCAAGCCCAAGTCTAAAGAAGAACGAGGGAGCAGTGGCAACAAGTTCAAGATGAATCAGTACAAATCAAACGCCCCTACCCAAAACTAACAAATTTTTCTTTGAGAGCAGGAACGAGAAAGCTTGCAATGAGAGGATCATTTGCACTATGGACGAACAATTTATTGAACGCGCATCCAAAGTTGCCTTGCAAATCGCGTCGCATTTCCCTTTTCATGACTTAAAGCATTATGCTTTGTTATGAGTTATTGCCGAACAGGCGGCATTTCCACCTCTATGACTTTCATTCCTAATAGGCGACAAAGTCGAGGCTTGTTTTGTGTTTTCAAAACTAAGCCAAATATGGCATCGCTTTATTTCGGATGATAATCCGCACAAGGCCATCCTTGCCGGATTGTCTCGCCAATTGATTTATCAATGGCTATCGCACTGACTACATTCCCGCGCTACTTTTCTTTGCACTTGCTTTGAATTATGTCTTCCCACTTGCTTTAAAATTAACGCCTTGCTTTACTCTTTCAGGTTGACCATCGGCTACGAAGATCCCCTTTGTTGGACTATCTCACCTATTGATTCGCCAAATGGCTCTTGCATTGCTCTATATTCCCGCATTGCTTTTCTTTGCACTTGCTTTAAATTATGTCGTCGCACTTTCTTTAAATTATGCCTTCGCATTTTCTTTGTATTACGTCTTGTTTTACTTTTCAGGTTAACAGGTCAGTCCCGAGACCCTCCTTGCTTCGTGCTGGGCCGGTTCGCCAGCTGATTTGTAGACAATCAACCCCAAGACCCCCCTTGCTGCGTGCCCGACCGGCTTGCCAGTTGATTTGTCGAGATATTCAAATTTCCTTGCACTTGCTTTCAATTATTACTTTGCACTTGCTTTATATTATGAACCGGTTTACTTTTAACTTAACAGGTTAACAGGTCAGTCCCGAGACCCTCCTTGCTTCATGCCGGACCGGTTCGCCAGCTGATTTGTAGACAATCAATTCCAAGACCCTCCTTGCTGCGTGCCCGACCGACTTGCCAGTTGATTTGTCAAGATGTTCAAATTGCTTTACACTTGCTTTCAATTATGACCTTGCATTTGCTTTATATTATGACTTGCTTTACTTTTAGTTTAACAGGTTAACATGTCAGCCCTGAGACCCTCCTTGCTTTGTGCCGGACCGGATCACCAGCTGATTTGTAGACAATCAATTCCAAGACCCTCCTTGCTGCGTGCCCGACCGGCTTGCCAGTTGATTTGTCAAGACGTTCAAATTGCCTTGCACTTGCTTTCAATTATCACTTTGCACTTGCTTTATATTATGAACCGCTTTACTTTTAGTTTAACAGGTCAGTCCCGAGACCCTCCTTGCTTCGTGCCGGACCGGTTCGCCAGCTGATTTGTTCGACAGTCAACCCCAAGACCCTCCTTGCTTCATGCCCGATCGGCTTGCCAGTTGATTTGTCAAGATTGTTGAAAATGCTTTGCATCATGCCTTCGCACTTGCTTTATTGCTTCGCCAGTTGTTTGGAAGGCAACTTATCAATGATATCGCAACCCGCACTTGCAAATTTGTATCATCAGTATTTGATCATTTCTACTTTGATTATCAAAATTTACTAGCAGTTGCTCGCTTACTGTTTGTCGAGTTTATTACAGGAATTTAGCAGCACCGCAGCAGCATTTGGAGCATAACGTGGAACTTTTTCTTAGCAGTGAACTGGGGCAATCGTTGATATGAGCTAGACTCGTCAACGAGGATCTGAAGAATCGCACTCGAACAAACAAGTTCTATCCTAATCTTTCGCTCCAGATTAGGACGTTTGTCTGTCTTCTTTCTTATTCGTGCGTCATTTTCTGTCAATCGTGCGAGTTTTCGTGTCTAAGTGTCGTCGAACTACATATAGCCTGATTCTCTTTCAGCCCGAGATATGTAGGCAACTCGAAAACCAGAGTTCGGCCATATCCATAAGCCTCGCATTTTGATCCTTGGAATCGAATTACTTGGCTTTGTCGTGACAAAATTAATTTCTTGTCAACTTCTTTACCCTGAAAACTCTTTCATCCTTTTCGGGTAAAGAGGGGCAGCTGTTGACACCCAATTTCGTCCCGAAATTTAAATTTATGATTGATTATTTAAATGAGAATCAATTATTAAAGTAAAATTAAGTTAATTAAATTAGTCAATTAAAATTAATTAATTAAATTTAGTTAAAGTAAATTAATTAATTTCAAAGGAAAGCTAAATGTGCAAAACACAGCTTTAAATTAAGCCTACGCGTGCAATTATTGATTTCGTTAACCTATTCTAAAATAAAGGGGCCACAAGCGTTTAAAGGCTACAATCGAGGCTATTCGCGCAACCCACATAACTCCTAACCTGGCCCAAGTCCCTCTAACCCATAGCTCCTAACCCGAAGCCCATCCCCTCATCTTCCTAATTCAGGATTTTCCCCAAGTCCCTCTAACCCATAACTCTTAACCCTAATCCCTTCCCCTTAATCCCAATTTCCCCTCAAAAACTCTTCAAATCGGTCCAAAGCCTCGTCACCAGTGGTCCCTCACCCCTCCACCTCATCTCCACCGTACCAAAGCCTCGCTGGATAGAATCTCAAGCGTCCATTTCAAGTTAAAATTGATCTGATTCGTTCATTGAAAGTAACGGATCCTTCTTGAAAGATAAGGATGGAAAACGTACGATCCTTGAAGGGATTTTACGATTTTCACCCCTATTTTTCAGGTAAAATGTCCGATTTAGGTTTAAAATTGAGGAGAATATCTCAGCTTTAAACCCTAGTGGCGCAGGTATATAATCTTCTTTCCTGATGTTTTTAAAGGGAGAGTTCATTTTTTAGAGGGGCAGCGGCAGCATACATACATAGGCATAATATTTTCTTAGTTTCAATCTTTTAAAATACACATGGCATAATTGTTTCTATTCTGGGATTAAAGAAAAACATTGTTTGTCGAGTATATTGTCGCTTCGTTATACTAGTCGTCGACCTTGCTCGCGTCGCTCTTGTTCGAGTCGTTTTCTTTGGCTCATCGCTTTAGTTCACTGCCTTGCACAAGGTCAGTGACTTCTCATTTTTTATATATTTTCATTTTTTTACGTAATGTGAATTTGCTCAGTTTGATTTTAACTCAAATCTTGATATTGTCAGCATGTATAAAAATGGAGAACTCAGTCTATAGAAAACACTAGAATCTTAAAACAAAGTGTTAATGTTTGGATCTTGATATCTGCTTGACTTTCAGTTATGTTTTCCTGTTTGATTTAAATTACAAGTTGTTCCTTTCAGTTCTTGTCTTATCTCTGAAATGCGATAGTAGTTAGTAGTGTGTGTGTGTATGAGAGGTGGTCTAGTGGATGTGGAGTGTCTATGGAGGCCTGTTGTTTGTGTTTGGAGGAGTTTTCCAGGGGTGTTTGCATAGCTGGAGATGCTGCAGTTAGGCAGTTTAGGGTTGTCAGGTGTTGTTGGAAGATGCTAAGTTAGCATCAGGTTATGTTCAGTGGATTTACCAAAGAGAATGAGGGAGGTCTTGGGTTGGTTTCTAGTTATAGTAGGCCTGAAGTGAGGGTGTAGATAGTTCTGTCGCTTGGCTGTTAAGAAGAGTGTAGCAGGGGTTTAGAGTTCAAATTCATTTAGGTGCAGCAAGAAGTTATGAGAGAGGTCCTGAGCTGCATGTCTTGATTCTTTGGTATCTCGGTCTGTTTGAAGAGTTTTTTCTGGTAGGGAGTGGCTGGATTTTGCTCATCTGATGCTGCAGCAGCTATGCAATTGTGCTGCAGCCTAGGTTTCGTTTAGAGAGTTAGAAAGAGGTGCTGCAGTAGTTAGGATTGGTGTAGCTTGCTCTTGGGAGGTTGAGTTTGATTCAGGAGTGTATTTAGTGGGGATGCAGGTTGCTTAATTAGTTTTTTTTTTTGTTTGGTTATGCATGGGTTGGGGCAGGTGTTAGTAAGGGAGATTGAGGGAGTTCAAATGTATATAGAATGAGTCTTTTTGAGACTGCATGTCTGAGGATTGTAGTTGTAGGAGTTGAGTGTGTGTGCAAGTGTTGGTATGCAGGTTTTGCTTGTATGCGCAGGTATGTGTGGGTGTTTCTTCCAGGGGCGTTTTGGGATAGGGAAGGAGCCTGGTGGTATTCAGAGTTGGCTCTGGATTTATTTCAGGTGAGGTGCAGCTGTTTGAGGGAGTAGTGCATGTTGTTATTTTAGGTAGAGGTCTGAAGTTTAGTAGGAGTTTGTCAGGGTGGTGCGCAAGCTATTTCTGATTCAGTTGGGGTTCAGAAAGTTAGTTTCCTATTGGTTTGAAGGCTTGCAGGTGTTCCCAGGTTGAGCCTAGGCAATGTTGTTGTTCTTGGTAAAAGAATGAAGTTTTCAAAGTGATTGTGAGATGGTATCACGTGTTAGAAAAGTGGTTTGCAGGGTGGTTTGTAGAGTATGGTTCTGTTTCAGTCAATGTGCTAGTCTTAGAAGATCTGTTATGTTGTTCTTCTTGGCTAAGTATAGTCGAGATCCATGTCATGTGAAGTTATGGTTTTATAGATGTTTAATTAGTGTATCAGTCGAATTTGAATTTATATTATAATCTTAACTGGTGTATTTGTCCAAAACGGTACAGCTTTGTTCTTAGAGTCTATTCGTATAAAATTTCTTCTCTTTTTCCTCTAAGCTAAACCTAAATATGCTGCAGCGTGAAAAGAGTTGGGTTGCCTGATTTAGTTGAATGTTTGGATGAAATTTTGGATCTTTGCTCTTTGTTCCTAGAAGTAACATTTATTTGGTTGTGCTAATGGTTAAAATAATTGACATATGGTGATTTTGTTTATTTAAGAATATGAATTGTCTTTCTTAATTAAGGTTGAATTGGCCACGACGTAGTTTGTTATTAAGTTTGATATTTAACAGTACTAGTGTTCTTAACAAATCTGAAAATGAGATAGCTATTTTTCTGTAATGCTTATATGGGATAAATAGTTTTCTTTAGCCTTATGTATGATCTTGCGAATAATTCGATTTACTTTATCAATTTTCCTTTAGTTTGCATATTGTGAGATTTTAAATCATGTATTAATCCTTATCGTTCTATTTCTTTTCATGGCAACTTGGGATGAGTTCATTTAAAACTCACAAATTGGGATGGCATGCATTCAGAGTTATTTGATCCGCTCTGCATTTTCGGGATTTGATATCCCCGAAAATGTAAAAGAAAGAAAAACGAAAAACTCAAAGTCCAAGGCTCAATGATGAGTTTGCGCTTCCGGGTTCTGTCTTCTAAACTCCATTTCTTCCCCGCTCCCTTAGAAAATGCATGTTGTATAGGATTTCCCCATAGACCGGATTAGTAGCCCGGTAGGATAGAAATGAGATTCGAATTGTGAATAACTATTGTAAATCACTTAAATTATTTTTATATGAACGCTTTGTATCGTTTCTTTGCGAATCGCCAATTAATTTATGGATGTTTAGAATCATTTGTCAATTAATGAGTGCAAATAAAATTCGATTAAAATCGTACCTTTGTCATAATTTGCATTTGAATTATTTATTTATGGATATTCAATATTTATTTATCAAATCTAATTTATTTATTTAGTTAATCAATTAAAATTTAATCCTTTTATTTATTCATTTACTTAATCTAATTTATTTAATTTCAATTAATTATTTATTTAATCAATTAAATATTTATTTATTTATTTAATCAATTATTATTCATTGACTCCTTTATTTAATTAAAATTTATAAGTATTCATTTATTTAATTAAGTTATTGATTTGCTTATTTAGCTATTTATTCAATCAATTAATCAATTCCTTTATTATCATCCAATTATTTATCTAATGTGTTTTTATTTAATTATCTAACTTCATTCAACCTTTATTTATTCTATTAATTAATCAAATTGATCATTATTTCATTATCCATTTAATTAATCTTAAATTAGGTCATTTATTTATCTAAGTATCGGCATAATTAAAATCTTATCTTATTTATATTATTCCTATTATCCTTATATGAAATTAGCTTTATATATTTATTATCCTTAACAAAATTCGTGAAAACCGCCGGATTAACCGTATTTAGCGGATTTTCGAAAGTGCTCCCGCAAGGGATCTTCTTTCGAATTTAAAAGAACCACTTACCTAGAATCTCTGAATTTAATTTTCTTTTAAATAAAGGTTAAATTGCACTCTTTAGTTAACTTAGGTTCCTAATAATCCTTAAATTAGGTGGCGACTCCAAAGAAAACCCTTTGGTGTCCCATTTTGTTGAAATATACCTGAAACCTGTCTTTTCTTAAAGAAAGGGTAATTTTTGGGGTTCAACAGCGTCTCATCATATTAGTTTACTACCAGGTCGAGCAGATGGAAACTGAATAATAATAGGACTTCCAACACCTTGGTTAAAAAAAGCCATCAGGAAAATAGATACACAACAGGAAAAAAAATAAAAAATGTGAGCATGGACAACAGACATACACGGCGACTGAGTGGAGTCTCATCATAGTGAACTGGACTGCAAACTTTAGCAGCACTTCCAAATAAAAAAGCAGCACCACGACCAGCAGATGAAACTTGAATATGAGAACTTCCAACACCTAGCTGGAAAAAATACAAAAAAACACAAAAACAGTATCAGGAAATTGATATACACAAAAATACATTTAAATATGTTAAAAAGAAAAAAGAATACAAAAAAAATACATACACACAAATTCGCAGCACTGTCCTTCTGGTGCGTATGATGGTCAGCTTCAACAGGGCTACCATAATCAAAGGTAGCACCTTGCATAAGATCTTGAGCATCAACAGGGCTACTAGAACGAAAATCAGCACCTCGATCGTCTTGGTAATCATCAACAGGGCTGCTTCCCCCAACCCGTACATGGGCAAATACAAAAACATACAAAAAAGGAAGTAAGATTGGCAAATACAAAAAAATACAAGAACATACAAAAAAATTGAGTGGAATTACCTTCAAGCGATCAAACACCTTCGCAAATAAATCGGTAAGAAAGGAAGTAAGATTGGCAAATTGAGAATTAATCTAAAAAATAAACCAAAAAAGCAGAAATAGAGAAATATAAATCAAATGATATGTGCAAAAAAAAAAAAAAAAGCAGAAATATACATACTTGAAAAAATCAAAACAACACATACAACATTCTTGAAATCATTAAAATCAGAGGTCAATTGCTTCAACTCAGCAACAACATCAACTTCATTCACAGGTTGCGACGCACAAGAAGGTTCTTTCACATTCTGAACTTTTTGACGAGGAATGCCAACAAACTCACTAACAGGAATGTGAGGCGCACAACTGGCACTAGGAGGAGCCTCAGTTCGAACAGGCAAGTTGAAAATGCGTATCTCATCGCGGTTGGAACAATATTCCTGAACACCAACTATAAAAATACAAAAAAAAAATAATAATAAGAAAAAAGAAACAAAAAGAAAACTGAGAACTTGCATATTAAGTAATACAAAAACATACAAAGAAAAAGCATTTCGTGTAATTAAATCTAACCTTAGGTCTTGTGCCGCTAAACATTCCTTTGGACAAGTTGGCAAACCTCGGTTGATTCACAGTAACTTTCAAACTTAAAATCCTAAGAGTAAAGTTACCAACACGAAAGACAACTTTCCGGTCAACTTCAGAACATCATTCATAAAACCAGACTTGGAGTGCAACCGGCAACCCACCAATCCTATAGAATTTCAGAGGTGGATATAACTTTTGGCTAATCGTTTCAAGCAATAATGTGAATGAATATTTGTCCCACGGATAACTAATATATGCCCCCGACTCAACCAAATCAAAATGCTCCTTGGGTATAATGTGCGCACTATCAGTTGATAACACAAAGACATGCAGAAAGTACAAAACAACAATCTTCACAGCATCTTCATCGCAAATCCACCGCTTACCAAGAAAACATTTAACTAACTCACTTCTGCGCACCTTTTCCTGATTGGGAAAGTAGCTTGAAATAATCCTATTTGGAGTAGGATCAGCAACAATAATATCATCACCAAAGCAATTTAGCCCCGTTATAACAGCATATTCTTGTAGACCGAACCGCAAACGCGTACCATCATTCATAATTGTAAACTCATTTGCCTTATCTGATACAATCTCACGTAGCATCAAATGGTGAATTAATTGGTATTGACCAAATACTTCTGGCAGATCCAAAAAGTACCCAAAGCAGGTCTGCCTAAACAAAGCCAACTGAGCGGATGACAGATGCTCTTCTAAGATTCTAACAATATCATAACGAGTTGTCGCAGTCCAGTGATCTGTCACAGTAACTATATTCGCGGGGACATAAAATTTACAATCCTGGACATGGACAAACAAAGCAAAAAACCTTTACATTATTCAACAGTGCAACAAAATACACATACAAATATATACATAGATATACAACTGCACATAAATGTCTATGCAAAGTGCATTAACGGTTGCTACAGTGATTAAATCGGTGTCGATCAAAGGGAATATAAGTTTGTATATACATAAACATATAAGATCATGCATATTTCGACAACATGTCAAATGTCTCCACATACACATGTTAAAAAAGCCTACTAAAAAATACATATTTATACAATCAACATACAGACTGGGGGTGGGGGTGTACGAAAAATAGACAACAGACACATACAAAAACATAGATATGAACAGCAAAAATACATAAGATATAGTAAAAATACATAACATACACTTAAAATACAAAAAAAATACATATTATACAAAAAATGCCCATACCACTTAGGTTCGCAGAATTATACATGCAAAGGGGGGAAAATACACAAAAATACAAATACATACAAAAAGTAAAAAAGACAAATACAACATAATACATACATTATCCTGTGAGTGAGAGTGATTTTGTTCGAGGACTCCACACCGATCATATTTGCTCATTTTCATCCGAACATCAGCATCGATATCATCAACAAAATCATTGTCGACAATACTTTTACCTTTAGCATCTTCTCTCGACTTCCGTTTACCAGGTTTAACCGGCGAACATTTGGGACTCTTAACTGCTACTGGCCGACGGCTTTGCACAGGTGAACCTCTAGGGCTATTAACTCCTAATGACTGCCGCCGTTTCACCGGTGAATGCAGTTTTATAGTTGGAGAATTCCGCTGATGCCGCGATTTTAAACGAATTTCACGAGCAGAGGGTGAATTATCACTGTTTTGTGACATGGTTTAACAAACTCCGGCAAGAATTTGTTAAAATTCCGGCGAAATTAACGGTTAGAAAACCTAATTGACTGATAATCGTTTAACTTGAAGAAACAAATGAGAGGAGCGGTTTTCAGTAGTGAGAGAAATATTTCAGAAGACAACGTATAAGGGAGAAATGGAAAATAACATTGTAATACCCTTTTTATCCTTATGTCACGTTTTGTAATTAATTTAAAAGTATCGGTACGGTAGGTAAATTACCCTAAATATCGTTATGTTACGTAATTAAGCACTTTAGACCGTCAACTGGTGTAAATTTTCCTAAAAATAAATTATCATAGATTTCTTTTTAAATCAAAGTAGGAAAAAAAAAAGGTTAACGTAGCAAATTATGCAACATTTTTATTATTGAGGTAAAACTCAACTATTCACAATAATGGTTCATATAGTTCGACAAATACTCTACATATTGTGTTACGTATTGGTTACTTTTTAAGCGGAAAATCGGAAAAGAAAATTCTTCTTTAGAAACCATGGCTTTGTTGAATTTTGATATGGAATGACTTTAAGTTGTCTCCTAAGCAGATCATCTTTGTTTTTGCTCCAGGAAAACTCTTTCTTCCTCCCTCTGGATGCAATCAATTGCTCATACATAAAATATTTTTTATAAAGTTAAAAAAATGCTAACTATTTAATATACCATTTGAAGTGTCTGAACACAAAAAATTTTACAATATAAAATATGCTAACTTATCAATGTATCATGAGTTCTGATTTTAATTATTAAAACTTTCAATACGACAAATCTGATTATATATATTTTTTTAAAAAATTACTATATTCCATGAACATTTTCTGATTAATAAATATTTTTTATGTTTGACTTTGTCAATTAACATTTGAGTGAGGATTAAGATGAATTCTTTTACCGCTGAAAATATCAAGAATTTGCATAGTCCATCAATGTGGTCAAGTTGAAATATATTTTTAACTATAATTATTGAAATTTCCCTTATGATAAATTTAATACGCCCTTAAAGTTTTACTCTGTTGATTGTAGTACTTTTACGGATATGACGGAAGTAGTAATGTTTGATTAATTATATCTCCTCAATATCCTCTAGCGACACTATACATGCATTAATTATGTCTTGACATATTTTCTTCGTTACGTCTCTCTTTCTTAAAGATTCAAGTCATATTGATCTATTCTTAATGTTATTCCAAGTTTAAGCTCTACAGTAGATTTTGACAAAAGAAAAAGATAAAATATCTACACTTACCGGACATTTGTATTTATTCCATAAATATAAATCATCCTAAAAAAATCTAAAAGAAAATTATCATCCTTTCAGCCGCAACGTACAAAAATTTTAAAGCTATTTTATACTAAATAGCAATCGCCTAGCATTCCAATACACTCTAGGTTCCAACATTTTTATATGTGCTAGTTGAGAAATGCATCTAAAAGTTTACAGAATAGTGCATCAGCTAATTAGTACTCCGTGTGTTGCTATTCTATTCTTAGTTAATCTGCATATGGCATTGTGCAATCATGAAGTGTTTAAACTCATGACCCAAATTAAGCACAAACATTTACTTGCAAACAATGGTGGGCTACGTATTACGACAAAAGCTATTTAGTATACCTTGAGCCAGGGATTCAATATTGTTCACAATTTTTCGATGTCTTTTTCTTTTTTTTTTGGTCAAAATACGATATATTATAAATATATTAGAGGAGGCCAGCAACAGGCATAACTGCCTGTTGTGCATCATAGTTGCCAAGAGAGGCCAAGATATTACATGCTTCTAAAGAAAGATGTCTAGGGTACAGGCACCCTTCATAGTCATTTGAATACATAGATATAAGATTAGTAGTAGTAGGTTCAACAAGAACTATTTGAGAGGTAGCCTGGCTATGATCACGTCCCATTTTTCAATGCATCTTGAGTGAATGTTAATTCTTCCTAGTGAATGCTTACCATTTTTGCAAAACCTAAGAGTTATTTGCTTTCTTATTTGGCCCTTCCATTAGGGCCATCTTCCTTATTCTGCCTCTTTTTTCAATTGTCCCCACGTTTCTTCGTTTAGCGTTACTCATTGTCTTTATTGACCATAATTCATAACTTCGAGAATTCTCACATTTTGAGTAATCGTTGTTTCCATTTCTATAAACACAAAGCAAACTCCATCAGGAAAAATAAAATTGTTGTAACCTAGATTTCCAGGCCCAACGAATTTAGACTATATACCTATTGAGATATTTTTTTTTGTCTTCTGAACTACCTCCATAACCTATTGCTTGGTCTTATATTTTTTACGTCTTCTGAGATACTACCTCCATAAGCTCACTGCTTATTCTCCCACAAAAAAAAAAACAAAGTTATAGAAATAGAGATCCCAATGCTATAGCCAAACAAAAAAATAAATAGAGAGGTACAATTTCAGATAAATTTTTTTTAAGCAACTAAATAGAAGAGAATAAATTAAAAAACTAAAATAACACATGAAAACGACTTGCCTGACAAAGAATGAGGATACCGTAGAGTGTCTAATCAGGTATAGCCAAAGAGCATATATATGAGTAAAATAACACAAACAATATTTTGAGTCTATGTCATTAATATGTTGTTAGTCGTGCCATGCAAACAATAAATGAAAGAGAGTTTTCATATGTTTCATCAAGAATGAAGCAGAAGATAGAGCGCAATAGCATTAATAAAGCACACCAATATTCACCATTAAAAAAAAAAATCAAAGCAAGAAAGAAGATAAGAAAGGTAGTACTAGTAATAAATTTGACGCCTACAGACATCTCGCTTTATAGCTTCGTGCAATTTATAGTAGAAAGTATAGCTAGATAGGTTCATCAAACTGCAATTTTCAAATTAGAGTGGATAAGCTTCAAAATTGAATTTTAACATAGAAGTTATCTTATCTGAGTTTTACACAAATGTCCACTATTTAGGCGTTGCCTATTGAGCAAGTCCTATTTTGCACATTTAGATGAGATGAGCTGATCTTCTTCTTCTAATTCTTTTTTTTTTTTTTTTTTTAATTAAATGTATCCCTATCATAATGTTTTCTCATCTAACGAAGAAGGTTCCTAAGCTTGCCGATTCAAATTTGACATTGTCATATAACCCAATAAGAATCGAAAATGTGTGTAAATTATTTCCTAAATCTCCTCTGCTTATGCATTATTTTCTTCTCTTTTTTTACCCGCTTAGGCATTATCTAAACTTCCCTATCTATGAATAGCTATTATATCCCAGAAACAAAGAAGCTTAAGCAAGGGACAGTTCATGCCCTTTCAACGAAATATGATTATGCAGTATGATTTATAAAATACCTTTATTGATATTATAAAGAACTGTAACTATTGAACAGAAAAATATTGACCCTATCCAATACTAGTTTTTAGCTCCTTTTCATGATCACTGTCAGCAAAAGTGAGCATACTATCCATTTGCAACAATTCGATTTGACCTTTCTTTGTTCTTCCACCGGAACTGCTTTAGATGATCTCTAATTCTAGGTCTGTTTCCACCTCATTTACTTGCCTGTGTGAACAGTCAAAAGAGAATAAAAAAAAATAAGGAGATGATGAGGAATTTTAAAAAAAAAAAAACTAATCATACTACCAAAAATTGCATACCTTCAACTTTTTCCTTCTCTTGAAGATGAAAATCAATGTTTCCTGTGGAATCTTGGTTTTGAATTCCATCAAATGATAAGTGTATATTGCTACCCGACAAATATAGTGAATATCCTATAAAATAACCACTAATCTCATTTGTGCAACTTTAAGCTGTAAAATGATATATACCTGAACGCAAAGGAAATCACCTAGCCTCCTCAATAATTTTTGAATGGCAAGATAAACTGGCTATTATAAGGTATCTTGCACTAAATATAAAAAGATAAAAGTAACTTCTAGTATTAATTATCTATTGAATTAAGAAGATAAATATAAGAAACTTACCCCTCTCAATTTATGTTATTATTGCATGAGAGTATTGATATAAACCAGAAGTGTGAGAAGCTGATAAGCAAGAGAAAATTGGTTGTGAGATATTTATAGGAGCAAAGGCTAAACGAAATTTTATCACTAATTCATGTGAGAAAAGACTTGTAAAATTTGTAGGATTCTTTAAAGTTTATCAAGATCTTAATTTGAATATTGTCTTCATTCAAATAAAAAGCCTTTCTCAATCAAATAAAATTCTCATTTGTCTCGATAAAAAATGGCTAAATTATACAAATATACAAACATAGTAGCAGGTTTACAATAAAATAGCAACATTATGTCATTTTTCAAGAATAGCAATACTTTCTTAATATTATATATACAAGTTATTAAAAAAAAGATTTACTCAATAAAATTGAAAATACACCCTGCACCAAAATCGCCCATAATTATAGGCATGTCTTTTCATCTGTTCCTACTTTTTTGGGATTACAACTACCCAATTACTAATTCTATTATATGTCTTTTGTATGTCTATTGTATGATGTATGTGTATAGTATGTATATTGTATGGCTATTGTATGTGTATTGTATGGCTATTGTATAGCTATTGTATAGCTATTGTATGTGTATTGTATGTCTATTGTTTCTTACGTATGCCTATTGTCAATTTTTAATAGACGGTTTTGAGGTGAGAGAAAAAATGTTTGGTGCATAAATATAGGATTAGATTTATCTTTTTTTTAAATTACATTTTCTTTTCTTTTTAAATACATTCTGCTATTTTTTGTAGCAAAAAACAAGAATATTGCTATTTTTTTTGTAAGTTTTGAAAATATTTATATATTTTGTAATAAAAGTACATAAATTTATACTCTGTGTAATTTTTCCATAAAAAATTTGGTCTACTTTGAAAATATAATTCAATATCAATATATTTAAATTCAAAGTCACAAATAAAATAATATTATCAGATGTAGATATACATGTTCATCTCAAAATTAACTGTACTTATCTATAACTTTCAATCGTTTGAAAAATGTTTCCTTATGTAAACTTGATTATAAAATTAAAAAAAAAATTATCCTTCATAGATAGCTACGGATAATTGGATACAGATATGGTGCTAGTTTCAAATTCATTAAAAACTAATAATATTCAACTTAACAATTCATATTTAAATTTAAGACAATGGACAAATATTTTGTCCTAATTTTTGTTCTAACTACTTTTCTAACTATTATAATTACTAATTCATTAAAAACTAATAATATTCAACTTAACAATTCATATTTAAATTTAGGACAATGGACAAATATTTTGCATAATTTTTGTTCTAACTACTTTTCTAACTATTATAACTACTATCTTTTTATATATAACTAGCATAGCACGTGCGCGATGCACGGTCAAACTCTTGGTTACCGTTTTTTCAGTACATTAATTCTTACATGTTCAATAAATTGGATGTCAACTATGATTGTATTTCTCTTAAATGTACCCAGAACAAATTTATCATACAGTCACCTACAGTATTATCTCTATGATTTTATCATCTAACAACTTTATTATTAACTTAAATATACAATAAAATAATAAAATTAATTAATAAGTTTAAAAGAAATTATCAAATCCAGTTAAACATAAGTAGAAATGATTTTTGACGTGTAAGACTTTAGAGTTCAGTTACGTGCCATCAGAATGGTATATTTTACCCTTCTCAAGTTGATTATTACGTAGTCGTTGATATTTGTGTGTTAATTCCCTAAGAGAATTAATTCGAGACTTAAGAAACTCACTGATTTGCTCTGAATATCAAAGAAAGTCTAAGTCAATACATACCAAAAAGAAAAAAAATTCGTGAAAAAATGTGACCTCATGCATGCAACTAACACATTACCCAACACAATCGTTTCATTTTCTTCCGAATGAAACACATAGGCCACATCTACAAATTACTCATCTATAGCAATATCACAAATTAATTTTTCATCCCAGCCAATTTAAACTTTATAGAACTAAATCATAGTGTCATAGAGTAAATCTAGCCATTTGACAGGAATAACATATCCTTAATCATAAACAGATACAAACCAAGTATAACAGAGATAGGAGGAGGACATCATAAAGCATAACGTCCTCCAACCTTATTCTTGAATTGTTTTCAAGAAACTTAAGATATTTGAATACCCGAAAAATCAATATTGGCGAAAACTTAATTCGTGCGTATACCAAAGCACATAAGTTTCAATTGCATATAGTTCAACTTCTTTTCCTTTTTTTGTAAATTAGGCCACATGTACCAAAAAAATGAAACCCCTTTATTAGCTCTATATATTATATCAAGTTTAAGTCAATACAAACAACAAAATCCTATGTAAAATGTGATCTTAAACATGCAACTATTAGCTAACATAACTTTCTTGCTACATGAAACATATTGGCCACATTTACAAAATACGCATTTATAGAAATTTCAACAAACGACAAAACAATGTTGAGAATTTAATGGCTCCAATGTGAAAGCGTTGAAGTACTGTAAGTAATATCTACATTAGTACTAATATATAAGCGTGAAGCGAGAGGTGCTTCCTTTCCTATGGTTCCGTGCACCGATTTGCCAAATTAGCCACTTTTTGTGTTCAAGTTGATTAGGTAGTCAATTTTTTATATCTTAAAGGTATACACTGATTAACCACTTTTAAGGTTACTAACTAAAATATAGTCACTTTATATACTGCATGTACATCAAGGAGCCAAAAATATTTTTAGAATTTACACTGGCGTAAATAAAATTTTGAGATATTGTTCGAGAGCTTTGCAATCAAAGAACCACTTTTACGCATATTACTTGAGTGTGGGGCATAGGACTCATTGGAAAAGATTTCTATAATGAAGTAACAATAATTTTCAAAAGATAAATGTCTACGTATATACTGATAGTTAAATATTTGTCACACTGCTAATATAAAAAAAAAACTTACTCTTAAAAATTACAGTCATTCCAGATGTAGCGTAGAGAATTGAATTAAATTCCTTCAGATCTATCAGAAATTGCTCCAATGAGTTAAGTGGTTATTAAAGAGGATCAAAACTCAAGAACCACTGCTAAAACATTCTATATTTGCATAAATCAACATTAATACTTGGGCCCGGCCGAGGAAATTTGACACTTATTGAGAGATAGCTGTAGTATAAAGTATTGTGTTTTAAATAGATTAATAAAGAGATATTATCGCATAAACTGAAATTAGTAGAGAAAATTTTAAAACATGTAGTCGAAAAATGAACCATAAAAATGAGAAGTTGAAAATTAGATTATTATATTAAAATAAAAAATATATTTTTATTTTTGATAGACTATAAAGGAAATATACCACATAATTTGAAAAAAAAAAGGAAAAAAAAAAAGAAATTTTTTACACTGTGCTTGGGCCCGTGCTTGCACGGGCTCCCCTTTCCTAGTGAAGATATATATCCCAATAACCATGTATAAAAGAACTAAGTAAAATATTAAATAGAAAAAAAAAACAAAAAGAAGAAAATGAAAAGAAAATAGTCACCTACTGACGGTTAATAAAGTCAAACGAAACATAACCGATCTATAATGAAAATTTACATAGAAATCTTAATTTGCTAATCAATTCTGAAATCACTTTTCGTCATATTGATAGAAACTCTTTATGGATATAAAAGTTTAGTTTCTTCAATGTACCTTTAACGTTTCCATTTAAATAGCTAAATGAAAACAACTTGGACTTGTTCCATCTATGTTGTAGTTCCTGACCAGAAGCATCACAGAACTCAATTTAGTGTGAATTTGACATATATGAAATCTTGTCCATTGTAGGAGAAGTTCACGCCTTCTATATTTATCTTTTTGACATATTCTCTTCATTCTTTTGACAATACCCCACTTGTTAAAATGAGCTAATCAAAAATATATAAATAAGAGAAGTAAGAAAAGACACCGAAGAATACTCTAACCAAATTTTCTCTGTCTCTACTGCTACTAAATGTTCCAACAAACACTAAAAATTTCAAACTATTGAATATTATATAGGAATTAAAGCCTTGTAGTCTTACCAAGGGATCAGGGCATTTTACTATTGCACATTTGCGCAAATGTAAGAAAAACTCGGAAGTAACTAATCAATGTTATGCTAAGTGTTGACACCCAATTTCGTCCCGAGACATAATTAATGGCTAATTAATTAAAATGAGAATCAATTATTAAAATAAAATTTAAATTTAAATTATTTGAATTGAAATTAATTAATTAAATTTAATTAAAGTAAATTAATTCATTCCAAGAGAAGGCTAAAATTACAAAGTGTATCCTAATTTCTGTCCTATCGCGCAATCCCTTTAATTTCCTAAGTCTATTCTAAGAAGAGGGCTAAAATTGCTTTTTACACTTTAAATCCAGCCTACCCATGCAAACAATACATATATCACACATTACACTACGCGCATCTCATTTCCCTAAATCAGTTCCTCAGCTTAACCCGATTCCCCAACCCCGCGACCCGTTTTCTCTCAATCTCGACCCGCGATCGATTTCCATTCACTCCATGAATCAGTCCAAAAGCCTCCGTACCATGGTCCCCCCCCACTCTCTTTTTCCTCTCTCTAGTACAAGAACTCAAAGCAATCTAAATCGTCCATTTTGAACGCGAATCGATCCAAGCCGTAAAGAGGTCACAACGTTCGTATTTCCCTTGAAATCAGAGTGAAAGGGGTACGATCCAAAAGGATTAGACTTTTTTGACCCTGATTTCAAAAGGAAAGGTAAAAATCGAGTAAGGATCGTGAGGGAAATTCAAAAGGCCTTAAACCCTAGCCTATTCAGGTATATAATCCCTTATTTTTCATTTTAAAGGGGGTTCGGATTTTTTTACATAACAAAAAGGGCAGCATTTCTATACAGGGGATATTTTTCTTGCAGTTTAAAAAAGATATACGTATAGCATTATTGTTTCTGTTTAAGATTCAAACATCGCTTTTGGTTTTGAGTCGTCGACCTCGCTCGAGTCGACGACCTTGTTCGAGTCGTCAACGTCGCTCGAGTCGCTTAGTCGAGTCGATTCCTTCAGACTTGAGCCCTGTTCACTGCCCTTAAGCAGGTTCGGATTCAAACCTTCTGTTGATGTTTATTGTTTGTTGATTTGTTTGCTGCTAGTTTTAAAATGCATATTGTCACTTATCGAGTACTCTTAAATCTATTTGATGGTGTGTACATGTGTTGATGGAAAGGCTTAGATATTTAATTAGAACTCACACTATCTGGTGGTTTGTCCTTTGGTTCTTGGCTGCTTTGGAGTCCAAGTGTGTGTATGTGGATTTGTTCAAGCCTGTCTTTGTTGCTTGAAGCTGCTGAAAAGGGTTCTTAGCTTGCATCAGTTTGTCTGCAAGTCTGGTAATGGTAGAATAAGGGTCAGGGTGCTTGAAGCTTTGTCCAGTTTTCTCATTAGGATTGGTTGGGTCAGGTAGATGCATAGAGGTTGCTTTCTGGGGCTAATTTGTGAGATGCAGGTCTGTGTGTATGCCTGATAAATGTGTCTAGATGTCTGTGAGTATGGGAGCTGAGAGTAGGTGCTGCAGTTTAATGAGGGATTTAGGAGTTGTTCAAGCATAAAGCTCGACCTTTTGGTATTTGTTAAAGGCAGGAGAAGTCAGGGTGTTGCTTGGTTCCTGAAGAAGTTGTAATGTAGCCTGTGAGGTGTGTGCCAGTGTTGTTTGTAAGCTGAGGAAGTTTAGTGAGTCTGTTCTGGGCTGTTTTTGATTCAGTGAGTGAGGGAGTATGTTTAGGTGTGTTCAGGTGTAAAAGAGGAGGTTCAGGGAGCTTGGAGAGGTTTGTTAGCTTGCGGGTTCTGAAAGTATGCAGAGGTGCTGTAGGGTGTAGGCTGGTATAGTCTGGAGTCCTGGTTCTGGCCTGGAAATTTGCTTGTCTGTGAGGGAGTAGGAGCTTCAAGAGGGAGTGTAGATGGCTGCAGCAGGTTTAGTGGTAGATTAGAGTCTGTTTCAGGGTTGTTCATAAGTTTAGGTGATGTCTGATATGGTGGGCAGTCTTGTTTGTTGTAGAGCTGGTTTCAGGTTCTATTAGAAGAGATGTAGGTGCTGCAGTCCTGGAATAGTAGGGGCTGTCTCTGTCTGTTATATGGAATGGAGTGGTAGGTGTGTAATGAATTGAGAGGGTGTAATTCCCATCTGTTCAAGTTTCTATGTCAGTTCCCTACCTGAAAATATAATCTGACTGTTAGTTGTTGCATGCTCAGGAGATGTCTTCTGCTAGTTTTCTCTAGGTCTTGTTCAGTGAATTCCTCAACTTATATGACTCTGTATGGTGTCTGATTTAACATTAAAAGATTGAATCTTTGTGTGTTAAAATCAAGAAGCTTGTTATTAATGACTGGAGCTTTTCCTATTAATATTATAATTCACCTCTTATCCTAACCTATTCAATTTAAGGATTAGCGATCTTATAATGGCTCGACAATTAATGAGTTTAAAGCCGAATCCTTCTCTAATGTGTGATCATGTTTTTTTTAGCAAGTAATGAAACTAAAAGATTAGTGTTTGGCTGCGTTTTTCTCTATTCGGTTAAGTTAGGCAATAAATCCAGTTTGTGTAATTGTTAAAGTTCATATTAACATGCTTCAAGAGTCAAGTTTCTGTCTTTATTTGCTTAGTACCGTTAGATATCAATTCATGTATTTGTCTTGCCTAACCAGTATGTTTAATCATGTTTATTTGTGGCGAACATGCTAGCATGCATAGATGTCTAGTTAAAATGTCAAGGCTTATGGTTTGGATTGTTTTAGCTCATCTAGTCTAGAGTCGAAATCATCCCTTGTTGATTGAGTTGTTCTTTGTTAGTTAAAATTTATCTTATGTTTAACTATTGAAGTTCCCTTGATATTCTTGTCCAGAATAGGCCATGAGTTTTATCTAAATCAACCGACGTACGCTAGATTTTTGTGTTTATTTGAAGTTGATTAATTACTGTTAAGCAGCTCATTGCATTGTAAATCTGGAAGTTATTGCTAAGATCATTTGTTTGTGGGATTTTAAGCTTAAGGTAGTTATGAAATTGGTAATCTGTTTCTTGTCTGCACATTCACTTTGTTTCATTAAGTTGGTCACTCATTTAAAGTTGTTCTTTGATACAAATTCTACACTCATTTTCTTCATTAGTTCGTTGATTATATATGGTATTCTAACCTTTATCTTCCTTTTTCTTTCCATGATACACTCTTGGGATCGAGTTGAATGAAAACTCACAAATGGGGGTGGCGTGCATTTCGAAGTTACTTGAATCGCTCCGCGTTTTCGGGACTTGATATCCCCGAAAATGTAAAACAAAAGAAATGAATAAATGAAAAAAAAGCCTTGTGAAATACAGGGCTCGACTTACGTTCGCTATCCCGGGTTCTATTTTCTGAAACTCCTTCTCTCCCGTCCCCTTTTAGAAAGCATGTTTTAGGACTTTGTATGATTAGAAGCCTGGTAGGTTAGTCGCTTTAATTGAATTGTTATCTTATTGTTGGCCTAAGATTGTTTATAAATTGCATATCCCGTCTCTTTGGGACTCGCCAATTAATTTAAGATAGTAGAAACCTTTAGTTAATTATCGAGTGCAAAAGAAATAAAAATTAAAATTGTACCTATTTATTCATTATTTATATTTAGTCAATTATTTATCCACTTATTAATTCACTTATTTATTTATTAATTAAATTAATTAAGTGGCATTTATTCTTAATTTATCTGTTTAATCTTAATTAATCATTTATCTACCTAATCAATTATAATTATTTATTTACTTATTTATTCATTCATCTACGAAGTTATTTAAGTGGTATTTATTTATTACTTCATTTATTTATTCTATTTTATTTATTTAGTTAATTAATTCTAATTAATCATTTATTTGTTTAATCAAATTATATTTAACTAGTCAATTATTATTGTTCACCCCTTATCTAATTGGAATCATATTAATATTTATTTATCTAATTAAGTTATTTATCTATTTATTTATTTATCTAATTAATTAATTAATCAATTATTACTTCTTTATCTAATTATCTACTAATTTATTTACTTAGTCTTTATTTATTTAATCAATCAATCAACCCTTATCCCATTATTCATTTAATTAATCTTAAATTTTGTTCAAGTATTGTCATAATAAATTTTATCTTCTCTATACTATTTATTACCTATTTATTTTATTTTAAAATTTATCCCAAGCTAAATTTCAAGTAAAATTCGTGAAAATCGCCGGATTAACCGCCTTTAGCGGATTTTCGAAAGTGCTCCCGTAATAAGGACCTTCTTTCGGAAATAAAAGAACCACTTACCTAAGAATCTCTGAATTTAATTTAAGTTCTTTTAAATAAAAGTTAAATTGCACTCCTTAGTTAACTTAGGTTCCTAATAATCCTTAAATTAGGTGGCGACTCCAAAGAAACCCTTTGGAATCCCACTTTGTTGAAATATTCCGAAACCTATCCTTTCCTAAAGAAAGGGTAATTTTTGGGGGTTCAACAGTGTGGCGACTCCGCTGGGGATTACGCAAATGGTTCTAACCAAAAGATTTTCACGAATTTGCTTTATTTATACGTGTGTTGATTGTATGTATGCGTAGCTTAACTAATTATTGTTTGAATGCCTAAAACTAGTATGCATAGCTTAAATAAATGTTTGTTTGTATGATTAGATTGATTGTGTATAAAGCATGTTCTTATTTGTGCATAGTCCGCATTCCGTTCATATTTCCTCCCTCATGGAGCCTGTCAATTCTCTTTCACCTCCTCGATTTCATCACGGGGCACCCGCTTGACGGGTAGTTATGCAGGAAGGGCATTGCCCTTACCTCACTTTTGAAACTTCTTTCGTGTCACCAAAGTTAGTTCGGGATATTGAGATTGCCTGGTTTTGTCATGGCCAGTTCTACTGCGTTGTGAGGCCAGGTCTATCCCGCATAGGTCGAGTCAGCCTCAACCGTTAGCCCACTCTTAGAAGGAATTAGGTCATGCATGCATATACACCTTAGTTTGGACCCGGTCCTTGGTACCGTTTCCAAGAATTAAGAAACCGCCCTTTTGTTGACGGGTTATTACAGACCCAACGACGTTGCATCTTATGTGATCGTGTGGATATTATAATGAACTCCAAGCCCTTTGCCATGTCAAATCTGGGATCTCATGTCGTGTCTTTTGTTGTTTTATAGATATGAATGCAGACCACCTTTTTCCGAGTTTCTGGAACACTCAGATGATCCACACTTGTCCAAAAATTCTCAAAGACTGGTGGGATAACATCAGAAGAGATCATGGTTCCTTGGTCATAAGGAAAACAGGGAACCTAGTTTCATTAATGGATATCCAGGGAGACAAGGGTCTTATCGAGGCTTTAATAAGACTATGGGATCCTGAACAGGGCGTTTTCCGTTTTCCAGATTGTGAATTATGCCCTACTTTAGAGGAAATTTCTGGTTTTACCAATTTGGCCCTGGATGACCGTGAGTTGATTGTGCCCATGGAGAAGTGTGAGAAAAAGTTCTGCAAAATGTTTGAATTAAACTACTCTTCATCACTGATAACTAAAACCCAGGGCACAGTATCTTTGAAATATTTGTTTGACCGTTTCGGGAAAAAGGGATCTTATCGCGCCAATCCAAGGGCGTTCAAATGCACTGAACATAAATGGGAGAAGCTCAGACCCAAAGCTTTTGTAATGGCGTTGCTTGGCACTTTAGTATTTCCTTGTGGCTATGACGCAGTTGACATGCGACTTAGCACCGTGGTCCGATCTATATTTGAGGGCGTGAATGGGAGGCAGACTACTCTGGTTCCCATGATTTTGGCCGATATACTGGGCGCTTTGACTGAGTGTTCTAAAGGAGGGAATTGTCATTTTTCTGGTTGCAATCTTCTTTTGCAACTATGGGTTATTGAACATCTTTGCACTCGAGGCCCATTGGATGATTTGATTCCTCAAAATGGAAACCGAATCGCCACACACCATGCAAGAATGGGAGGTTTCAGACGTCATAAGACTGCTCAAGGTTGGTATGATGATATAAAGGGTTTGAGTGGCGCGGACATTCACTGGAATTATTCATGGATTGGCAATCATGAAGTTCGCTTAAGGAGTCCCGACCGGTATTATATCAGGTTGATCGGGTTCAGGAGCATCCAGCCTTACGCTCCGATCCGTGTGATGAGGCAGTTCGGGTTATTACAGTCCATCCCACTCATTGCTGGTATTCGGGAGTCTGAAATCAAATATGAAGCACCCAATTACACAGTTCCTGAAGCAACAAACATCTGTGATGACTGGGCTCGCTTAGAAAGAGAATTGATTCGTCGAGATCAAAACCCACCATGTTCTCCTGAGTATTACGCATGGGCAAGGTACATCTATGAAACTGGGGAGATAGAAACAAGTCCTTGGGAGCAGACTGGGTTTGTTGATAAAGAAGCTGAAAGGCATTCTCGCCTTCACATTCTGCCCATAACAACATTGGATGATTTGATGTTTGACCAAGTTCGCCATTACCCGGGATATTCAGGATATCTCTATGCCACAAACCGGTTGTATCTTGAAAGGCCACCTGCCTGATGATGTTGCTGAATGCTGATGATTATTGCTGATTCCTAAAGATTGAAGCAGAATTTAGCTCTTGTTTTCTAAAATTCCCTTCTTTTGTCCCGATGTAAAGCTTGATGCTTCTTCCCCTTTTAATATTTGGATATTATTATCCCAACTCTATCACGATGTAACGTTTTGAGACCGGTTTATTACTAATGGCAATTACTAATGTTTATTTACATCCCAATTTTGTATTGGCAAACGGTTTGTATCATTATAATATCCACATGTGTATGCAATTTGCGCGATTAGGCTTACCTCTAGCACAAAGAGGCACCCTACAGGGTAGGACGCGTCCGCATTTTATTTTACGCACATTATTTGTGGTTGCCACATGCCTAATTTATCGCCCGTTTAAAATGCAAAAGCGCTACGTGACGCGCGCTATGTGCTTACGTGCGAATTTTACCAACAACATGCAAACTAACACAGTTACCTTTTGAATTTTTTCTTTTGTTTATTCCTAAACAGAGGTTTGATTTGTGCTGATCGAGCTGATCCAAAGGCCTTCCTCTGCACATTGATATACACTTCAGAATTTCGACAAAATGTCCGGTAATGATGATCAGCCTCCCGTCCTCAATGATAAGACTCTCGAAACTCCTGGATCTTCGAGGGGAAACATCCTCTTTGCTCAGGATGATCTTATTTTGAACCTGACCAAACAAATACAGATGCTGAGCGATGAGCTAGCAGCCATTAAAGGGCAAGCCCCTTGTTGCTCCCAAACGCACACGCAAGTATACGCGGTCGCCAAGTAATAAAGTGACTAAGTCGAGTGTCGATCCCACGAGGACTACGCAGACCAATACTTCGTACACAATTTCTATCAGACTATCCAGGGGTCTTGTTCTTAATTGGTGAGAAGTTATGTAACCAAAAAGCAGTAATTAAAATGCTAGAAGTGTAGTCAAACAACGGTGCAAACTTTGGGTGTTATCAATATTAAGAGGACGGTCCAGGGTTAGAATTACGAACAATCCAGTTGATGTATTCAATTGATTCCACTTCTTAAATCCCGGGTTACTAACTGACAGGTTAATTGTAATTATGAAAACCTTTCAGTTCTTCACAATCTATGCAAGCTACTCTAATCCCTGTATGTCTACGGGTTAAATCACATGCACGCATTAACGATCCTGTAATTAGTTAAACTAGGCAAGCAAGTATATGTCTATCCTACCCGCGAATTGGTTCCCCGATGCCCGGGTTCACAAACTAGTTCTATTCTTCCTTATTACGTAATTAGATTCTCTCTTTCGAGTTCAACCCAAAAACCACAGATGATGTATAACTATCGAGCTCTAACAATTATACAAGTTAAATCAAGGAAGAATAAGTAACCCGTTATGGGATTCAATCAATGGAAATCAATCTTCAACAATCAACTTTCATGTAAATTCTAACCCCAGAACGATAGGAAATTAGCCACACATATTCATAATCATAAGGCAAAGATTTGGTGTAATAATGAAATAAATGATGTAATAGATGAAAGAATTGGGAATAACCCTTGTTCAATGAAGTGTGTAGCTCTCAATATTGCCCAAAGTCAAGAACTCCCCTAAAAAACTAAGTAATAAACTATTTATATTGTTTCCAAACCCTTATACATAAGTTAATCCCAAAACTAGAAGGAATAGGAAGTCAAATTGCGCATAAGGGGCGCTATAACGGGCGCCCCGCGCCTCGAAAAGCGTGCACAAGACCAGAAGACGCCACCAGACCTCGTGCCATAGGCCTGCGTCGCAAGCCAAACGCGCCAAGCACTGCGCGCGATGGCCTGCGCGACGCGGGCTCTATAGCGCCAGGCTTTTTGCTCTTTTTCCGCTCCAAAACTCGGCTTGTGTCGTGCCTTTGTGTGCTCGATCCAACCTTCAATCATCATCCAATCAATTTATGCTCAATCAAGCTCCGAAACGCTCCAAATGTATCGCGTAACGACCTACACACGAACAACACAACATCAGCGTAAAACCATACTCACAAGCCACCAAACAAGTGCAAAACAAGCTCAAATGTGCGGAAATATTAAGGAAAAGTAGGCATAAAATGCCGAACATCACCACCCCACACTGGAACCTTTGCTCGCCCTCGAGCAAGTCACATCTCGCTTCCCATCCTAGGTAAAACAGGTCTGCCTATGACTATGGTTGATACCGACCATTGAACCAATGCGCACACGACTACTATGGATCCACAACATGCCAATAATTTGCCAAACTCAAAAATATGAGAACAACCACCCCAAAATAGCTCAAATGCACAAACTCAACTCAATGCAACCATGCTCCCAAAAAATTACACCTATCTACTCAATCAAAAGCCATCAACTTTACCTACTTCATGCAAACCACGTGCCCTCACCAATATGAAAGAGAGTGCCCCCCCCAAAAGATCACACACAAAAGCAAATATCATGAATAGAACGGGGGCAATAACAAATGAATTCTCTCACTCTCATGAAGGACTCACATGCCACACACAACGTACCATAGGCTTGCCCGTAGTGTAGGACTCCACTAATGTAGGCTCACTCCAATCGGGATTAACTAGGACTTTAGAAAGGTCGTAATGTAGGCTAAGGTGCGGGTAGGACATATATGGGTAATAGTGACTACCTCCCTAAGCACTTTTAATACATCACATTTAATTTCAAGCACAAGTCTCAACAAACCACCCACTCACAAGTACCACACATACACCTCAATAAGTAGCATATTTTTCTTTTCAAACACACACTAGCAAGGAAGGGATATCTTTCTTTTTTTTTTCTTTCACAACTCTTTTTTTTTCTTTTTCAATTCACTTTGTTTTCTCAATTTTTCATCAACTACCAACCTTGCCAATGTTTTTCACTACTACTTCTTCACAATTTTCACAAATTTTCCCCTTTATTAACTCCACTCAAAAGTCTACCAACATCCAACCACAACTCCAATCTTCTACACAATATCAATAAAAGTGCTTAAGGAGTAAAGGCCAAAAGAGTCAATTAAGAACAAATGGGTAGGCTCGGGGTGTGGGTGTCAACAAAAAGGGTCAATTCAAATCACAACAACAACTTTCCAAGGTATATATGTAAGGGTAGGCAAACAAAAGAAGGCCTTGTATCATTTCCCGACTAGAGCAAACCTAGGATTTCGCTTTGCACACACACGGGGCAAGTTCTAGACATTGATATGCAACACGGAGCAACAAAAATAATGCCTCACAACACACATTGCACGTAGCTCACACAAAGAGGCTCCATCAACAACTCTCAACCAAGCTTTTAGAATGCAACTTGTGGAAATTTAAGCACTCATGCACAAAAGTTAGCAATCAAGTCAAACAAGCGGACTCAAGCATCTCAAGGGGGTTGTTCCAATTTTTTTTCTCTTTTTCTAGGCATGCATCAAATTAAAACCAAGGACACCACAAATAGCACATGCAATCAAGTCCAAGTCCCCCGGTATCAACCAAATCAAAGACACCTAGCATTCTACCTATTTCCTTAGCCTAGGGTCATCTAAAACTAACTATCCTAATCCTAAAAATGAAAAACTACCCGGTTCAAAGGTCACCCCGTGGAAAAGAACCGCGGCCATAAGAAAAACCACGGGGCGGATGACATGTACCACTAACTAAAACTAAAAAAGAAAATCTTTTTGGAATTTTTCATTGGTTTTCTAATTTTTTTCAATTTTTTCATATATCAAAACAAGAAACAAATCAAAATAAAGTCAAATGACAAAAATAAAAAGTCCTAAGGTACATGCATCCTAAACCTCAAAATAAAACTAGATAAAAGGGCAGTACCCCACCCCACACTTAAACTAAGCAATGTCCCAGTGCGACAAAGAAGTAAGTGCAAAAGTAAGAGTACAAGAAAACTGCCCTGAAAGCTGCCACAACTAGGCCTCCTCCTCATGATCCGGCTCATACTCACTGTCCGGATCGTTGGCCACAACATCCGAATCAGTGTTCTCATCTTCCCTCGGATCCAGCGTTCCAGCCTCAACCTCGCCCAGAAAGATCTTCGAGGTCTCCGTCAGTGGGACCTTCCGGTCAATAGCAGCCATATCAACGCCCGACTGACGGGCCATAGCCTCCATCATCAAGTACTGACGCGCGGCCAAGTTGGCATTTGTCTCTCGCCAATCCTCCGCCGTCAGCTTCACCGGTGCTGTGGTGATCACCCCCTTGACCGAAGAAATATCAAAGGGCCTCCCGAAGTCAAGGACAATACGATCCCCAACCTCATCCGCGGGGACCCCTGCCTTCTCTAAATACCGGGTCAAGAGGTTCCCAAAATATAACCGACTACAATGTTTTTCTTGCCTTTCCGCTTTCATCACTTTCAACATGTAGTACCCAATGTTCACCGGCCTCCCGGTCATGAAGAAATACACCATGCACGCCCGAGTCTTAGTAACCTCGGAATAATGAGAACATGGAAGAATCCGTGCATTTATAAACCGCATCCAAACACGTGCCGGCTTGATAAAGTGGGAGAAGTGCATAAACTTATGTCGCCCAGCTGCTCCTCGTCCCCACTTATGTGTGGACCCCTCACCACACAAAGTCTCCCTCAAGGCCGTGTAATCCGGTGTTTTGATGTAGTTTCTCAATTCCTCATGATCGGGGTCATCTACCCCCAAGAAGGCATTCAAGGCCGGGGGATCTAGCTTCACCTTCACTCCCCTAACCGTCACCATATCATCATCTCTCCACGCCTCATCGGGCTCCCAATTAGCATAAAGTTCTTGGACCATGTCCAAGTTGGCGGGCCCCGGACTCTCAAACACTGAGTCCCACTTGAGGGCCATGATCTGCTCGGCCACCTCTTTAAACTTTTGCATCACCGGCTTTTTATCAATGGCTTGCTCGGGTATGTACCCCGCAAGCCTCACATTTTTGTACCAAGTTTGGCACTCCCCCTTCTTCACACTAGAGAGGCCATACCGTGTTTTGCCACCGGGACGCGGTATCGGCACCGCGTCCTTTGGAATTTTTGCCTTGGCCTTGGGCTTGGCCGGTGCCTTGCCCTTTTGAGACGTGGACGAAGGCCCGGCTTGAGTTGATGCTCTCCTTGGACCCTCAGTGGATGAGGAGCTAGCCTTATGCTTTGTAGCAACCATGGTACCTATACAATACAAAAATCAATGTGAGATATCAAGCTAAGTACCAAGAATACAATTCAAGCTCAAGGGCCACCCCACACTTATCACACACTCAATGTGTCAATCACTCAATTCAATAGCACGGGCTACCCCACACTTGAACAAAACTAGCTTTGAGCAAAATATGCTACGTTTTGAATTTTTTTAATTCAAGCTAGTGTGGGTGCCTCATGATCCATTCTAGTGTGTATGCAACATCTAGTGTTCATAGGAAGCCTAAGGAATGCATTGCTACTCAAGAATTCACAATGTCATTGATATTTAATCTTTGAGGCTTTTTCACAAACACCTAATGTGCATAACTTGGAACTAGCAATTTCAATGGAATTTGTAATGTATCAACCCTCCCAAATTGTTGGGAGATCTCTTTATGCAAGTCACAAGTCCTATACTAAGCATTCTAGACAATTTAGCACATCAAGATCGAATTTTTATGAACAAGCTTGCAACTAGTTAAGAGTATCACCCATGAGCAATGATGAATATAACTTACATGTTATGGAGAAGGAAGAGTAGTAATGTACTTACTTGATGATGTTAGGAGTGATTGCACAATAGTTGGGATGATTCCAATTGTTAGAGGTGAATTAGTGTGTGTGTAGAGAGTGTTTGTGGTGAAAGTAAGGAAGAAAAAGTGTTAGGAAATCGGGGTTAAAGGGGTTGGGATTAAAAGAATTCGGGTCAAAACCCGTTGACCCGTTGTGAGACCAAAAAATTTGGCCTGCGCGTTACTCTCCGCGCCGCGAGACAATCGCGTGAGCCGATGTTGAGCTACTGCCTGCAGTCACGCTTTGGCTTCCGCGACGCACGCTTATAGCGTGCACAAAATTGATGCCACTGCCTAGCTTGGCGCGGTGGGAGGCGCGGGGCGCTCCCAACCGCGCCTAGCTTCTTTGTTTTACTTATTTTCGCGCTTTGGGAGGCGCGGGGCACTCCCAAACGCGCCCACGAGCGTTTTTTCGCACCGAATTTCGACTCCAAGTACAAACCAAGCGTGGGACATGTCTCGAGATGTCCATCCCCCTCAATGCATCCATTTCACCGTATTTAGCTCACCCGATTCCTGCAAAAACGACACACAAAAACAACAAAAACGTGACACTATAAAAACAAAAGAAAACTAAACTATTACAAGTACAAACTCGGGTTGCCTCCCGAGAAGCGCCTTATTTAACGTCGTGGCACGACGGGTACAAATCAAGGGTCCCTCAAAGTGATTGAAGTGCGGTGATTCACCGCACCTCCCCAATAATGTTTCACCCTTTGACCATTAACCAAAAATGTGTTTTCAGAACCCGGGGCTCTCAATGCAACTGCTCCATGTGCGGTAACACGAACAACTTCAAAAGGCCCCGACCATCTCGACTTCAACTTGCCCGGAAACAATTTCAACCTCGAGTTGAACAACAAGACACGCTGTCCGGGCTCAAAAGAGCGATGCTCAATGTGCTTATCATGCCACTTCTTTGTCCGTTCCTTATATAACTTCGCATTCTCATACGCATGGAAACGGAACTCTTCAAGTTCATGCAACTGGAGCATCCTCTTCTCACCCGCTAAGGCCATATCAAAGTTGAGCTTTTGAATAGCCCAATACGCCTTATGCTCTAATTCAACCGGCAAGTGACAAGCCTTCCCATAAACAAGCCTATATGGAGAGGTTCCAATAGGCGTTTTGAAAGCAGTTCGGTAGGCCCAGAGAGCATCATCTAACTTCATAGCCCAATCCTTCCTCGAGGCATTCACGGTCTTCTCAAGGATTTGCTTGATCTCTCTGTTAGACACTTCCACTTGGCCACTAGTTTGGGGATGATAAGCAGTAGCCACCTTGTGGCGAACCCCATACTTAGCCAATAGCTTATTGAACAACCGGTTACAAAAATGCGTACCTTCATCACTAATGATAGCCCGCGGTGTCCCAAAACGAGTGAAAATATTCTTCTTCACGAACTTCACCACCACACTCGCATCATTTGTAGGAAGTGCAATGGCCTCCACCCATTTAGATACATAATCAACTGCTACAAGGATGTATTTATTACCCATTGATGGTGGGAACGGACCCATAAAGTCAATACCCCAACAATCAAACAGCTCAATCTCCAAAATGTTGTTCAAAGGCATCTCGTGACGCCTAGTAATGGTACCCGTTCTTTGGCAACGATCACATTGCTTCACTAATGCATGAGCATCTTTAAATAAAGTAGGCCAAAAGAAACCAGATTGCAGTACCTTTGCAGCTGTTCGATCTCCACCAAGGTGGCCACCATAAGGAGAGGAATGGCAGCTCTGTAGAATCGGCTCTACTTCTTCCCTTGGAACACATCGCCTAGCTAGTTGATCAACACCTATCTTGTACAAATAGGGCTCATCCCACACATAAAATCTGCTCTCATGAAGGAGTTTACGCTTCTGCTCGGCAGTTGCCCCAGGGGGATACACATTACTCACAAGAAAATTTACCATGTCAGCATACCATGGCACCTCAGCTACATCAAGAGCAAAAAGTTGCTCATCAGGAAATACCTCTTTAATCTCAGGCCCCTCATCTACATGATCTCTATTCTCCAGCCTTGACAAATGATCAGCTACTTGATTCTCAGTCCCCTTGCGATCTCGAATTTCAACATCAAACTCTTGCAATAGGAGAACCCATCTAATAAGTCTCGGCTTGGAGTCCTTCTTTTCAAACAAATACCGGATTGCGGCATGATCAGTGTAGACGACAACATGAGTGCCAACCAAATAAGACCTGAATTTATCAAATGCATAAACCACGGCTAGCAACTCCTTCTCAGTGGTAGTATAATTGGACTGGGCTGCATCAAGCGTCTTGCTTGCATAATAGATGGAGTGAAAAATTCTTCCAATTCTTTGGCCTAGAACAGCCCCAATAGCATTATCACTCGCATCACACATCAATTCAAAAGGCAAAGACCAGTCAGGAGCAATGATGATTGGTGCGGTCACCAACCTTTTCTTCAACTCTTCAAACGCCTTAATACAAGCATCATCAAACACAAATTTCACATCCTTCTCCAACAATTTGCACAAGGGAGTGGAAATTTTGGAGAAGTCCTTTATGAACCGTCTATAGAACCCTGCATGTCCCAAGAAACTACGCACCCCCTTAACAGAGATAGGTGGTGGTAATTTCTCAATAGCCTCTATCTTCACCTTGTCAACCTCAATCCCTTGCTTTGACACCTTGTGTCCAAGTACTATGCCTTCTTGAACCATAAAGTGACATTTTTCCCAATTCAGCACCAGATTTGTTTCTTCACAACGGCTCAGCACAGCATCAAGATTCTTCAAGCATTCATCAAAAGAGTCACCAACCACTGAGAAATCATCCATAAACACTTCCACAAATTTTTCCACCATGTCAGTGAAAATAGCCATCATGCATCGCTGAAAAGTTCCTGGGGCATTACACAAGCCAAATGGCATCCTCCTAAATGCATAGGTGCCATAAGGACAAGTAAAAGTGGTCTTCTCTTGGTCTTCAGGGGCTATCACAATTTGATTGTAGCCCGAATAACCATCCAAGAAACAATAATACTCATGGCCTGCTAGTCTATCCAACATCTGATCAATAAAAGGGAGTGGGAAGTGATCTTTCCTGGTGGCCTTGTTCAGCTTCCTATAATCAATGCAAATTCGCCACCCTGTAACAGTTCTTGTAGGAATCAACTCATTGTTCTCATTCTTCACCACTGTCATGCCCCCTTTCTTAGGAACACATTGCACTGGACTCACCCACTTGCTGTCAGAGATGGGAAAGATTATACCAGCATCCAGCCACTTGATAACTTCTTTCTTCACCACCTCCTTCATGATTGGGTTTAGCCTCCTCTGCTGCTCTATGGATGGCTTATGATCCTCTTCCAGGAGAATTTTATGCATGCAGAAAGAAGGACTAATCCCTCTAATATCAGCAATAGTCCAGCCAATAGCTCTCTTGCGCTCTCGCAATACCCGCAACACCTTCTCAACCTGCACATCAGACAACAAAGAAGAAAGGATCACGGGCAAAGTATTACCTTCACCCAAATAAGCATAACGTAAATGTGCTGGTAAAGGTTTGAGCTCAAGATTAGGAGCTTTCTCAATAGACGGTTTAGCAGGAGCTAAGGTCAACGGTCTATCAAGCTCCTCAAATTTCTTCCACCCTGGGATGAATCTACTCTGCATATTAAGAACCTCCACAAATTCTTCAGTATCTTCATCCTTCAGGATATCATCATCATCACATAAGAGTGCCTTTTCCAAAGAATCAACGTTAGAAGCCAAGAACGACCTCTCATCAGCAGTCAACTCATCATCTATTACCTTTACCATGGACAACTCTTCATAATGAGAAGGAAGCTGGGTAGCTCTGAACACATTAAACACAGCTTCTTCCCCATTTACCTTCATGATCATCTTGCCAGCTCTGACTCTAATAACAGCATCAGCAGTAGCCAAAAATCCTCTTCCCAAGATGAGAGGAACCTCAGGATCAGCTTCATAATCAAGAATAATAAAATCAACGGGTAATATGAACTGACCCACTTGTACAAGCACATCCTCAATAATCCCCTCAGGGCATGTCAAAGATCTGTCAGCAAGCTGCAAGGTCACAGTGGTGGGTCGTGGCTCACCCAGGCCTAACTTCCTAAAAACTGAAGAAGGCATCAAATTTACACTAGCACCCAAATCACATAAAGCACGACCAACCTCATGTTCCCCAATTTTCAAAGGGATGGTAAAACTGCCCGGGTCCTTCAATTTCTGTGGAAGCTTGCTTCTAACTCTGGAACTGCACTCCTCAGTAAGTGCAACTGTCTCAAACTCAGTCAATCTTCTCTTGTTAGCAACAATATCCTTGATGTATTTAGCATATTTGGGAACATCCCGCAAAAGCTCCACCAAAGGAATATTTACCTGAATTTGACTCAATATCTCCAAAAATTTCTTGCATGCTGCATCAACTTTCTGCTTCTGAAGTCTCTGCGGGAAAGGTGGTGGTGGTCTCACAATAGCAGACTCGGGCTGCTTTTCAATTACCTTTTCTGCTTCTTTTTCCACCTCCCTATCAACATTTGGCTCTAACTCACCAACAGGCTTCTTTGGCTTTGGGGGAACTTCCTCCAGTGCTCTTCCATTCCTCAAAGTCACTGCTTGCACAAATTCTCTAGGATTCTTCTCTGTATCACTCGGTAGAGCACCCCGAGGTCTACTATTTTGTGCTCCAGCAAGCTGCCCCAATTGTCTTTCAAGATCTCTCTGTGCATTGCTCAAATCTTTTATTGTTTGTGCCTGAGATGCTGACTCATCAATGAGCTTTTGCTGCCCTGCAAGAATTTTCTTGAGCATATCCTCCATAGTATTAGCCTGCTGTGGTTGAGCCTGAGACTGTGATCCCTGCTGTGGTGCATTGTTCTGATTAAATTGGGCTCTCTCATTACCCTGAAACTGCTCACGGGTATCCCTCCAAGAAAAATTTGGGTGATTACGCCAACCCGTGTTATAATTATTACCATACTGATTTCGGTTTTGGCCCTGTGATCTGTTCTGATTACCCACATAATACACTGATTCTGGATTAGAGGGACAAACCTCAGTGCTATGATCCTCACCACATACCTCACAAAAGGCCTGAACTTGCTGCACTGGAGCTGGTTGTGGCTTTGCTTGGAGAGCCAGCTTGCTGATTTGATTGGAAAGTGCATCCATCTTTGCTCGCAACTCTGTGATTCCATCTAGTTGAAGTAACCCAGCAGCTTTCTGTGTAGCTGCTCTGCTAGCCCCCTCACTAAATATATTAGCTCTGCCATCACCCTGCCAATCAGGATTGCTCTGTGAAAACTTATCAAGCAACTCATAGATCTTTTCAAAATTTAAGGCCAACACTTGGCCTCCAGCAGCAGCATCAACCACAATCTTCGTCTGTTGGTTCAATCCCTCAACAAAAGTGTGAGCGATAACTTCATTAGTCTGATTGTGGTGAGGACAATCTCTCAATAACGCCTTAAATCTCTCCCAGGCTGCATATAATGATTCGCCTTCAAACTGCCTGAAGGATAAAATTGCACTCCTCAACCTGGCCGTCTTAGCAGACGGATAAAACTTAGCCAAGAATTTCGTAGCTAAATCCTCCCAAGTAGTGATAGACCCAGACTTTTCAGCCTTTAACCACTTCCTTGCTGCCCCAAGTAGTGAAAATGGGAACAAAGTCATCCGCACATAATCAGTAGGCACACCTGTCGGTGTATAAGTATCACTGATCTCCAGAAAGTTCTGCAAGTGTTGCTGCGGATCTTCATGCAGTAGTCCACTATATTGCCCCGTCACATGCAGCAACTGAATCATGCCGGGCTTGATCTCAAAGTTCCCAGTAATAGCAGGCTTCACAATACTTGACTCCACTCCTTTCAGACTAGGAAGAGCCACATCTCGCACTGCTACTGTTTGTTCTTCAGCCATTTCAACAGGAAGAGATGCAAGTACGATTGCTAATGCTTCTCGGTCTCTCGCTTCTTTCCTTGTCTTCCTCAAGGTTCTTTCAGGCTCGGGATCAAAAGGTGCGAGTGATTCGTCCTTTTTGTTCCTCTGCATTCAAAACCTATTACCTGAAACAGCACAAGAAACTCAACAAAAAATTAAACCTGAATAGCAATTAAGTAACTGTTCAAAAGTAATTAGTCCGTAATTAGTCCCCGGCAACGGCGCCAAAAACTTGTTGCTCCCAAACGCACACGCAAGTATACGCGGTCGCCAAGTAATAAAGTGACTAAGTCGAGTGTCGATCCCACGAGGACTACGCAGACCAATACTTCGTACACAATTTCTATCAGACTATCCAGGGGTCTTGTTCTTAATTGGTGAGAAGTTATGTAACCAAAAAGCAGTAATTAAAATGCTAGAAGTGTAGTCAAACAACGGTGCAAACTTTGGGTGTTATCAATATTAAGAGGACGGTCCAGGGTTAGAATTACGAACAATCCAGTTGATGTATTCAATTGATTCCACTTCTTAAATCCCGGGTTACTAACTGACAGGTTAATTGTAATTATGAAAACCTTTCAGTTCTTCACAATCTATGCAAGCTACTCTAATCCCTGTATGTCTACGGGTTAAATCACATGCACGCATTAACGATCCTGTAATTAGTTAAACTAGGCAAGCAAGTATATGTCTATCCTACCCGCGAATTGGTTCCCCGATGCCCGGGTTCACAAACTAGTTCTATTCTTCCTTATTACGTAATTAGATTCTCTCTTTCGAGTTCAACCCAAAAACCACAGATGATGTATAACTATCGAGCTCTAACAATTATACAAGTTAAATCAAGGAAGAATAAGTAACCCGTTATGGGATTCAATCAATGGAAATCAATCTTCAACAATCAACTTTCATGTAAATTCTAACCCCAGAACGATAGGAAATTAGCCACACATATTCATAATCATAAGGCAAAGATTTGGTGTAATAATGAAATAAATGATGTAATAGATGAAAGAATTGGGAATAACCCTTGTTCAATGAAGTGTGTAGCTCTCAATATTGCCCAAAGTCAAGAACTCCCCTAAAAAACTAAGTAATAAACTATTTATATTGTTTCCAAACCCTTATACATAAGTTAATCCCAAAACTAGAAGGAATAGGAAGTCAAATTGCGCATAAGGGGCGCTATAACGGGCGCCCCGCGCCTCGAAAAGCGTGCACAAGACCAGAAGACGCCACCAGACCTCGTGCCATAGGCCTGCGTCGCAAGCCAAACGCGCCAAGCACTGCGCGCGATGGCCTGCGCGACGCGGGCTCTATAGCGCCAGGCTTTTTGCTCTTTTTCCGCTCCAAAACTCGGCTTGTGTCGTGCCTTTGTGTGCTCGATCCAACCTTCAATCATCATCCAATCAATTTATGCTCAATCAAGCTCCGAAACGCTCCAAATGTATCGCGTAACGACCTACACACGAACAACACAACATCAGCGTAAAACCATACTCACAAGCCACCAAACAAGTGCAAAACAAGCTCAAATGTGCGGAAATATTAAGGAAAAGTAGGCATAAAATGCCGAACATCACCCCTCAAAACATACCTTTAAATGCCAATCCTGTTCACAATATACCCACATACCAAAACAACCCACTTAATCAAACACCACCACCACAAAATCGCCCACAAGTTAGTCAAAATACCCCGCCCGCTCAGCAAAATGCCCAACCCGCTGGTTATCCTTCATATTATCCATATCCTAACGACCCCACTCCTCCTCACTACCAATATTTGCCTGCTAAAGACACTCCCCGTCCTCCACAATCTCAAGCGCCCATTCCTGTAGCCGTTGCTCCTCCAAACGCCAATGATCCAAGGCAGGGATATCCCGAGGCGTTATATTATGAGCATGACCCTAATGGGAAGAATGCGGACTTCACAGATTATCCGCCACAGAATGAAATGCCCACAGCCGTGGAAAAACAGGGAAGGACAAGCGAACAAGATGAGATAATCCAGGCAATGAAAGTCATGCAACAATCTATTAAGGACTTGCAGGTGACTAAGAAACGGCAAAGCACTTCATACCGCAGTCTTTATCTATTCCCGGACATTACTCCTCCTCCCGGTTTTAAAGTGCCAAAGTTTGACATGTATGATGGTCATGGTGACCCATTTGCTCATTTAACCAAGTACCTCAACAGAATGAGGGCGGCGGGAGGCAAAGAGGAACTTTTGATGGCTTACTTTAGCCACAGTCTGGAAGGTATTGCCGCTGAATGGTTTGCCAGACAAGACATAAGCAAATGGCACGAATTTGATGATATAGCTGGTGATTTCACAAAGCAGTTTGAATACAATGTGGCGATGGTCCCTGACCTCATAACCTTGGCCAATTTGAAGAAGAAACCAACAGAATCTTTCAGAGAATACGCCTTGAGGTGGCGTGAACAGGCTGCACGGGTGCAACCCCCGATGACTGAGAGAGATATGGTGAAGTACTTTATTCGTGCTCAAGACGACTCATATTATATGCATATGCTTCCTATGATGGGTGCACCTTATGCTGAACTTCTCACAATGGGGGAGATGGTGGAAGAAGGCATCAAATCCAGTCGGATTGTGAGCTTTGCTGAAATGAAGTCAAGTGCTCAAAATGCTCAAGCCAGCTCAAACAATGCTAGAAGAAGAGAGAAGAGGGAAGAAGTCACAGCTGTTGCCGCAGACATTGACCGCCGCCCGGCTAGGAGGTTGAACTTTGATAATCCACCAACCTACCCTACTTACCAAAACGCCCCTCCTCATTACCCAAATGCACCTCCTCATTACCCAAATGCACCTCCTCATTACCCAAATATTCCTTCTCCTTACCCAAATGCACCACCCCCAAATTATCCTAGTCACTATCAAATTCCTCCCGCTCCATATCCTGTCTATCAAGCACAACCCAGTTATTATCCACCACGAGCACCAGCACCACAACAATACCCCCCTCGCCCACAAAATTACCAACCCCGTGCTCCTGTCCGTCCAAATATGCAAGGACCTAACCAAAGCTATGAGAGGAGAGCACCCAAAACCTATACTCCTATAGCTGAATCTTATGGTCAATTGTTTGAAAGATTAAGAAGCGCCGGAGTTGTGCAGCCTGTTCCTGACAATACTCCAAATCCTCCTCCAAGGTGGTATGATGTTAATAAGCATTGTGTTTATCATTCTGGGGCTGCGGGCCATGATGTGGAGAGGTGTTATGCCTTCAAGGATAGAGTGGAAGCTTTGATCAAATCAGGCACTATCCAGCTTACTGGAACTCAGCCTAATGTGCAAGATAATCCTCTTCCCGCCTATGGAAACAATGCTGTCAATGTCATTTCCCTTGAGGAGGGAGTCGATTTGAAAGGGACCATTGTTCCCGTTAGCAATGTGAGGGTTGCTAACGAGGCCAAAGTATATGTGCAAGTTAGAGCTCCCATTCTGGTGCAAGCGGGTATCCCGAGGCCAACTGTCACCGTCATGCTTGCCTCACCCCTTCAATATGATAGCAAGAGGGTTCCTTGGAACTATTCTGAAGTGCCTATCGGAAGTGGAAAGGTAACTGTTGCTGTTGCTGCTGCACAAGGCATGACCAGATCTGGTAGATTCTATACGCCTGAGGAGTTGGGTCGAGGCCTTAGGGAAAAGGAGGGCGTTGTAAGAAGAGTGACTGACACCGAAGCTGAGGACTTTTGGAGGAAAATGCAGTCAAAGGAATACTCTATTCTGGAGCACCTAAAGAATACTCCTTCCCGCATATCCATTATGGCTTTGCTGATGAGCTCTGAAACGCATAGAAATGCATTGCTAAAAGTGCTCAAGGAAGCAGAGGTGCCCGCTGAGACCACGGGTGAGAGCTTAGCTGTCTTGGTTGGCCAAATCTTAGAACCTCACAAGGTGTCCTTCTTCAAAGAAGAGCTTCTACCGGAGGGTCTTGGACACAACAAAGCCTTGCATACCGTTGTCAAATGTAGGGACAAATTTGTCGGGCGGGTACTGATTGACGGTGGTTCCGGGCTCAATATATGCCCGTTGGCAACTCTGAAGGAGCTTGGAATTGACGCTGGCAAAATTAGACAGAGCAATGTGAAAGCAAGGGCTTTTGATGGGGCTCAAAGGTGCACCTTTGGAGAGATTGATCTTGATCTGCAGATAGGTCCTGTGAACTTCTCTGTGGAGTTTCAGGTATTCGACATCCCGTCTACCTATAACATGCTGTTAGGAAGACCCTGGATTCACATGGCCGGAGCCGTCCCTTCCACTTTGCATCAAAGTGTGAAATTTATATGGAACAATGAAGAAGTAGTGGTCAAGGGCGAGGGAAACAGCCCCACGCATGCCAGCACCACGATTCCCATGGTGGACAACGCCGCAGAACTTGATGGGACTACTTTCCACACGGTTGAGCTGATGAATGTGACCCGAGCATCAAATGAGGATTCAAAGAAAGGTATCCTACCCAGAGTCCCCAAGATGATTGCTGTGGAGATGTTGAAAAATGGTTTCAAACCTGGTTCGGGATTGGGAGCAAATCTGAACGGCATAACCGAACCCATCTGCTTGCCCAAGAATCTGGGTACCTTTGGCTTGGGTTACTGTCCTACCAAAAAAGAGATTGAAAAGGCTAAAAGGAAACCAGCCATTGCCATGCCAGAACCCCTTCCTTCCTTGTACCAGTCATTCGTCAAGGCACCGGAAGTCAATATACCGGATCTGATAGAGGGAGTTGGCGATTTGTTTCTGAGTGATGATTTGGAATGCGATGTTATTATTGAAGAATGTGCTGAGGAGTCACCTGTGCAAAATGTTGAGGCCAAGGATCCGATGGCCAATTGGACCTGTGTCCCAGTGGAAGAGACCTGGTGAATGAACTCAACAGTTATTTTGGCGTCACAGTCAGATTGAGGCCCTGAACTGTGTTTCGCTTTTTTGTTTATGTTTATGTCTTTTCAAAATAATCTGTTTACATTCTGCATGTTTTGCTTTAATGTATGCCTCCCTAAACTAGATTTTGAAACAAATAAAATGCATTGCATTCTCCTTACTATTATTTTGATATGCTTCAATTATTTACTTTATTTTACGCTTTTGATTAATGTTTGTTTCTGTTTCAGCTTTCCACTTAACAAAACTGCCGAAACTTTGCTTGTGACATATAATGAAACAACTGAACAAACTGGCACTGATGCATTGAGTATTGGGGAGTTTGATGAAGATTTCGTTCCTGATGAAATAACAAGAGAAGTGGATCAATTTGAAAACAAACCAAAACCTAACTTGGAAGAAACCGAGTCAATCAACTTGGGGACTTCAGAAGATGTTAGAGAAACCAGAATCAGTGTTCATTTGACATCGGAAGAAAGAAGAGCTTATATTGAACTATTGAACGAGTATCGGGACATCTTTGCTTGGTCTTATGATGATATGCCCGGTTTAAGTACTGATCTTGTCACTCACAAATTGCCAACTGATCCTTCATTTCCGCCTGTTAAGCAAAAGAAGAGAAACTTCAAAACCTCCACAAGCAAACAAATATTGGAAGAAGTGCAAAAGCAATTGACCGCCAAGGTGATTCGATCTCTCAAATATCCCACTTGGTTAGCGAATATTGTGCCGGTGCCCAAGAAAGACGGCAAAGTTAGAGTTTGTGTTGATTATCGTGATCTCAACAAAGCAAGTCCGAAGGATGATTTTCCATTGCCAAATATTCATATCCTTATTGATAGCTGTGCAAAACATGAGCTTCAGTCTTTTGTCGATTGTTTTGCCGGTTATCACCAGATCCTGATGGATGAAGATGATGCTGAAAAGACCGCCTTCATCACGCCTTGGGGTGTGTTTTGTTATAGAGTTATGCCTTTCGGTTTGAAGAATGCCGGGGCAACATATATGAGAGCAATGACAACTCTTTTCCATGATATGATTCACAAAGAGATTGAAGTCTATGTAGATGATGTTGTTATCAAGTCAAAGAAGAAAGAAGAGCATTTGACCGATTTGAGAAAGTTCTTCAACCGCCTTCGGCGGTATAACTTGAAGCTTAATCCTGCGAAATGTGCATTTGGTGTTCCTGCCGGTAAGATGTTGGGTTTTATTGTAAGCCGGAGGGGTATAGAATTGGATCCGTCCAAAATCAAGACCATCCAAGACTTGCCTCCTCCAAAGAGCCGGAAGGATGTGATGAGCTTTCTTGGCCGCTTGAACTACATAAGCCGCTTCATTGCACAATCCACGGTTATTTGTGAACCAATAATCAAGTTGTTGAAGAAAGATGCTGTTATTGAGTGGACGGAAGACTGTCAAAAAGCTTTTGATAGGATTAAGGAGTATCTATCTAATCCGCCTGTGTTAGTTCCTCCTGAACCTGGAAGACCATTGATCTTATATTTGTCTGTCTCGGAAAATGCATTTGGATGTGTCTTGGGGCAACATGACAAGACCGGGAAGAAAGAACAAGCCATTTATTATCTAAGCAAGAAGTTCACTCCTTATGAAGCCAGGTACACTCTCTTGGAGCGAACTTGTTGCGCCTTGACTTGGACTGCACAGAGGTTAAGGCACTATCTTTCATCATATACAACTTATCTTATCTCGAGGATGGATCCTTTGAAATATATCTTTCAAAAGCCGATGCCCACGGGAAAATTAGCAAAATGGCAGATTTTGTTGAGTGAATTTGACATAGTTTATGTCACCCAAAAGGCGGTAAAGGCACAAGCATTGGCGGATCATTTAGCTGAAAATCCTGTTGATGACAACTATGAGCCATTGAGAACTTACTTTCCCGATGAAGAGGTCTTGTTTCTAGGTGAAGACATCTCTTCTGAATATGATGGTTGGCGTCTTTTCTTTGACGGAGCAGCAAATTTCAAAGGTGTTGGTATTGGAGCTGTCTTAATTTCTGAAACGGGTCAGCATTACCCTGTTTCGGCCAAGCTCAGATTTCCATGCACTAACAATATGGCTGAATATGAAGCATGCATTTTGGGTCTTCGATTGGCAGTTGATATGAATATTCAAGAACTTTTAGTGATTGGGGATTCCGACTTGCTGATTCACCAAGTAGAGGGCGAGTGGAACACCAAGAACGCAAAGATTCTTCCTTATTTGCGTTGTGTCAAGGAATTGTGCAAAAGGTTTGCAAAGATTGAGTTTAAGCATGTTCCAAGACTTCAGAATGAATTTGCCGATGCTTTGGCAACTTTATCTTCTATGATCCAACATTCTGACAAGAATTATATTGATCCTATCGAAATTGAATTGCACGATAGACCAGCTTATTGTTTTCAAGTTGAGGAAGAGCGAGATGGCCATCCTTGGTATTTTGATATCAAGAATTATCTCAAGGTCGGGAGTTATCCCGAAAATGCAACAAGTGTCCAAAGGAAGAGCATTCGGAGGTTAGCAAATCAATTCTTTCTAAGCGGTGAAATCCTATATAGGAGGACCCCAGACTTAGGACTCTTAAGATGTGTTGATGCAGCTGAAGCAAATAAATTGCTTACGGAAGTGCATGCGGGAGTTTGTGGGCCGCATATGAATGGTTTTGTTTTGGCAAAGAAGATCTTGAGAGCCGGTTATTTTTGGTTAACTATGGAAACTGATTGTGTTCAGTTTGTGCGAAAATGCCATCAATGTCAAATTCACGGAGATATGATCAAAAGACCTCCTTCTGAACTTCATGCAATGAGTTCTCCCTGGCCTTTTGTTGCTTGGGGAATGGATGTTATTGGTCCTATTGAGCCGGCCGCTTCAAATGGACATCGCTTTATTTTGGTGGCTATTGATTACTTCACCAAGTGGGTGGAAGCAACTTCTCACAAGTCTGTAACCAAGAAAGTGGTGTCAGATTTCGTGCGCAACAATATCATTTGTAGATTCGGAGTTCCTGAATCAATCATCACTGATAATGGTGCAAACTTGAATAGTGATTTGATGAGAGCGACTTGTGAAAGTTTCAAGATTACTCATCGCAACTCTACTGCATACCGCCCTCAAATGAATGGAGCTGTTGAGGCGGCAAATAAGAACATCAAGCGTATTCTTCGCAAGATGATTGATAATTATAGAGATTGGCATGAAAAGCTGCCATTTGCACTTCTTGGGTACCGCACCACCACTAGAACTTCAACTGGGGCAACTCCCTATCTTTTGGTGTATGGCACAGAAGCAGTCTTACCCGCGGAGATAGAAATTCCTTCCTTGAGAATCATTCAAGAAGCTGAATTAGAAAATGCTGAATGGGTGAAGATCAGATGTGAACAGTTGATGCTTATTGATGAGAAAAGAATGAATGCAATTTGCCATGGGCAACTTTACCAAAATCGCATGATCAAGTCTTTTGGCAAGAAAGTGAGAGTGAGAGACTTTAAACTGGGGCAATTGGTGTTAAAGAAGATCTTTCCTAATCAAGAAGAAGCAAGGGGCAAATTTGCACCGAATTGGCAAGGTCCATATGTGGTTCATCGGGTTTTATCCGGAGGAGCACTGATTCTGGCAGAAATGGATGGTCAAGTTTGGCCAAAAGCAATCAACGCAGATGCCGTCAAAAGATACTATGTTTGAGGCGATCGCAAGTTAGCATTGGTTTTGAATGTAATCTTTGATGTAATGCGAACTACGCGTAACCTGAGTCCCAAGGTGGGATACGTAGTAACTCACATAGAGTTTGGTTGCATTGATATAAGAAATTCCCCTATTTCCTCTTTTATGTAAGTTTGAACTACTTCTGACCTGATTCCTGGAATGGCAACAGGATAAGTAGGCAATCCCCGTCGGATTCGGTCAAAATATTGTAACACTTTAGGCTTGTTTATCTTTTATGATGTAATGCCGAACTATGCATCTAGGCAGATGTGTGGATTTTCCAATTCGGATACGGCTTCGTACTTAGATTGCCATATCTTCCCAAAAATCTTATGTAAGCAGAACTACGCACGGTCTGATTCCCGTGGAGGGATACGTAGGCGCTCTTAACGGGCTCGACTCTATAATATTAAAATTTTCAGTCTCCCCTAAGGCAAGAAACTGGGGCAATTTTTGCAAAGATAATTTGAAGATATGGAAGATAGAAACTGGGGCAATTTTGCAAGACAATTTGAAGATTTGAAAGATATCAACTGGGGCAAATTTTGCAAAATGAGTTGAAGATTTGGAAGTTCATAACTGGGGCAGATCTTTGCAAGAATTGGTTTGCTTATCAAAGGATGGAACAACAAAGTTCTGAAAGTATTCAAGATTAGCACAAGTTGCAATACAAAGGATGTTCAGTTTGTTTCGAGATATGTCATGAGTTTGAGTTAAAGCAGGAATTTTACATGCATTATAAACTTTTCACTTGCATATCAATGATTGCTTGCTTACTATTTTATCAAATTATTTTATTTTGCCTCTATATTAAAATGAGTCGTACTATTGAGTTCATAAACCAAGTTTCCGAGGATGGTTTTCAAAGCCCGAGTTTCACGAAGAAGAGGAAGCGATAGCAGCGAATTCAAGATGAATCAGCACAAATCAAACACCCCTCCCCAAAACTAACAAATTTTTCTTTGAGAGCAGGAACCGGAAAGCTTGCAATGGGAGGTTCATTCGCACTATGGATGAACAATTTATTGAACGCGCATTCAAAGAATTGAACATCAGATTCAATATGAACTGAAGAGATCATTCAAAACTTTACACCACTATCCATGCAAGCAACACCAATCAAGTTGATAATGCAAATGATTTGGCTGGCTTGACATCTAAGCATTACATTGGATTATTGCCGAAAAGGCGGCGCTTTTCTTTCTTGAATCTTGACATTGCGATACTGATAGACAAGTCGGCTGGAACACCACTTTCGGAGTGTTTCGCGATGTCGGTTGTCCTGCAATATTGGCATGTTATGTTTCAAATTTATTGATAGTTTAAGACAAGTCGGCTGGAACACCGCTTTCGGAGTGTTTCGCGATGTCGATTGTCTTGCAATATTGGCATTTATTAATAATTTAAGACAAGTCGGCTGGAACACCGCTTTCGGAGTGTTTCGCGATGTCGGTTGTCTTGCAATATTGGCATTTTATATCTGATATTTATTAATAGTTTAAGACAAGTCGGCTGGAACACCGCTTTCGGAGTGTTTCGCGATGTCGATTGTCTTGCAATATTGGCATTTATTAATAATTTAAGACAAGTCGGCTGGAACACCGCTTTCGGAGTGTTTCGCGATGTCGGTTGTCTTGCAATATTGGCATTTTATATTTAAAATTTATTGATAATTTAAGACAAGTCGGCTGGAACACCACTTTCGGAGTGTTTCGCGATGTCGGTTGTCCTGCAATATTGGCATGTTATGTTTCAAATCTATTGATAATTTAAGACAAGTCGGCTGAAGCACCGCTTTCGGAGTGTTTCGCGATGTCGGTTGTCTTGCAATATTGGCATTTTATATTTAAAATTTATTGATAATTTAAGACAAGTCGGCTGGAACACCACTTTCGGAGTGTTTCGCGATGTCGGTTGTCCTGCAATATTGGCGTGTTATGTTTCAAATTCATTGATAATTTAAGACAAGTCGGCTGAAGCACCGCTTTCGGAGTGTTTCGCGATGTCGGTTGTCTTGCAATATTGGCATTTTATATTTAAAATTTATTGATAATTTAAGACAAGTCGGCTGGAACACCACTTTCGGAGTGTTTCGCGATGTCGGTTGTCCTGCAATATTGGCATGTTATGTTTCAAATCTATTGATAATTTAAGACAAGTCGGCTGAAGCACCGCTTTCGGAGTGTTTCGCGATGTCGGTTGTCTTGCAATATTGGCATTTTATATTTAAAATTTATTGATAATTTAAGACAAGTCGGCTGGAACACCACTTTCGGAGTGTTTCGCGATGTCGGTTGTCCTGCAATATTGGCGTGTTATGTTTCAAATTCATTGATAATTTAAGACAAGTCGGCTGAGGCACCGCTTTCGGAGTGTTTCGCGATGTCGGTTGTCTTGCAATATTGGCATTTTATATTTAAAATTTATTGATAATTTAAGACAAGTCGGCTGGAACACCACTTTCGGAGTGTTTCGCGATGTCGGTTGTCCTGCAATATTGGCATGTTATGTTTCAAATTCATTGATAATTTAAGACAAGTCGGCTGGAACACCGCTTTCGGAATGTTTCGCGATGTCGATTGTCTTGCAATATTGGCATTTATTAATAATTTAAGACAAGTCGGCTGGAACACCGCTTTCGGAGTGTTTCGCGATGTCGGTTGTCTTGCAATATTAGCATTTTATGTTTGAAGTAGATCGATAATTTAAGACAAGTCGGCTGGAGCACCGCTCTCGGAGTGTTTCGCAATGTCGGTTGTCTTGCAATATTGACATATTGTATTTGAAATGCATGATTCGACTCGAGACATCACGTCTCGTTAGTCAACTTATCTTATGAAAGCCTTGCATTTTTACAAATTCATTTTCGCTTTACTTATTGTCTTGCTTTACTGTTTCAGAATAATGATCAGCCTAAAGGTTCTCCGGGCGGAGCATCTCGTCAGTTGATCGAAAGAAGAACTTATTGAGCATCACGACCAGCATTTACAATTTTATATTATACTTTTATTTATTTCTTATTCCAAATATTATTGTAAGTTTATTAGCAGTTGCTCGCTTACCATTTGTTAAGTGTTTACAGAATTTTGGCAATACCGCAGTAGCATTTGGAGCATAACGTGGAACTCTCTCTTAGCAGTGAACTGGGGCAATCGTTGATATGAGCTAGACTCGTCAACGAGGATCTGAAGAATCGCACTCGAACAAACAAGTTTTACCTAATCTTTCATTTCAGATTAGGCGTCAGTTTGAAGTCTTTCCTATTCGTGCGCCTCTTTCTATCAATCGTGCGAATCTTCTTATCTAAGTGTTGTCGAACTACACATGGCCTGATTCTCTTTCAGCCCGAGATATGTAGGCAACTCAGGAACCGGAGTTCGGCCATGTCCATAAGCCTCGCCTTTTGGTCCGTGGAATCAAAAGTCTTGGTTTTGTCGGGACAAAATTGGTTTCTCGTCAACTTCTTTACCCTAAAAACTCTTTCATCATTTTCCGGGTAAAGAGGGGCAGCTGTTGACACCCAATTTCGTCCCGAGACATAATTAATGGCTAATTAATTAAAATGAGAATCAATTATTAAAATAAAATTTAAATTTAAATTATTTGAATTGAAATTAATTAATTAAATTTAATTAAAGTAAATTAATTCATTCCAAGAGAAGGCTAAAATTACAAAGTGTATCCTAATTTCTGTCCTATCGCGCAATCCCTTTAATTTCCTAAGTCTATTCTAAGAAGAGGGCTAAAATTGCTTTTTACACTTTAAATCCAGCCTACCCATGCAAACAATACATATATCACACATTACACTACGCGCATCTCATTTCCCTAAATCAGTTCCTCAGCTTAACCCGATTCCCCAACCCCGCGACCCGTTTTCTCTCAATCTCGACCCGCGATCGATTTCCATTCACTCCATGAATCAGTCCAAAAGCCTCCGTACCATGGTCCCCCCCCACTCTCTTTTTCCTCTCTCTAGTACAAGAACTCAAAGCAATCTAAATCGTCCATTTTGAACGCGAATCGATCCAAGCCGTAAAGAGGTCACAACGTTCGTATTTCCCTTGAAATCAGAGTGAAAGGGGTACGATCCAAAAGGATTAGACTTTTTTGACCCTGATTTCAAAAGGAAAGGTAAAAATCGAGTAAGGATCGTGAGGGAAATTCAAAAGGCCTTAAACCCTAGCCTATTCAGGTATATAATCCCTTATTTTTCATTTTAAAGGGGGTTCGGATTTTTTTACATAACAAAAAGGGCAGCATTTCTATACAGGGGATATTTTTCTTGCAGTTTAAAAAAGATATACGTATAGCATTATTGTTTCTGTTTAAGATTCAAACATCGCTTTTGGTTTTGAGTCGTCGACCTCGCTCGAGTCGACGACCTTGTTCGAGTCGTCAACGTCGCTCGAGTCGCTTAGTCGAGTCGATTCCTTCAGACTTGAGCCCTGTTCACTGCCCTTAAGCAGGTTCGGATTCAAACCTTCTGTTGATGTTTATTGTTTGTTGATTTGTTTGCTGCTAGTTTTAAAATGCATATTGTCACTTATCGAGTACTCTTAAATCTATTTGATGGTGTGTACATGTGTTGATGGAAAGGCTTAGATATTTAATTAGAACTCACACTATCTGGTGGTTTGTCCTTTGGTTCTTGGCTGCTTTGGAGTCCAAGTGTGTGTATGTGGATTTGTTCAAGCCTGTCTTTGTTGCTTGAAGCTGCTGAAAAGGGTTCTTAGCTTGCATCAGTTTGTCTGCAAGTCTGGTAATGGTAGAATAAGGGTCAGGGTGCTTGAAGCTTTGTCCAGTTTTCTCATTAGGATTGGTTGGGTCAGGTAGATGCATAGAGGTTGCTTTCTGGGGCTAATTTGTGAGATGCAGGTCTGTGTGTATGCCTGATAAATGTGTCTAGATGTCTGTGAGTATGGGAGCTGAGAGTAGGTGCTGCAGTTTAATGAGGGATTTAGGAGTTGTTCAAGCATAAAGCTCGACCTTTTGGTATTTGTTAAAGGCAGGAGAAGTCAGGGTGTTGCTTGGTTCCTGAAGAAGTTGTAATGTAGCCTGTGAGGTGTGTGCCAGTGTTGTTTGTAAGCTGAGGAAGTTTAGTGAGTCTGTTCTGGGCTGTTTTTGATTCAGTGAGTGAGGGAGTATGTTTAGGTGTGTTCAGGTGTAAAAGAGGAGGTTCAGGGAGCTTGGAGAGGTTTGTTAGCTTGCGGGTTCTGAAAGTATGCAGAGGTGCTGTAGGGTGTAGGCTGGTATAGTCTGGAGTCCTGGTTCTGGCCTGGAAATTTGCTTGTCTGTGAGGGAGTAAGAGCTTCAAGAGGGAGTGTAGATGGCTGCAGCAGGTTTAGTGGTAGATTAGAGTCTGTTTCAGGGTTGTTCATAAGTTTAGGTGATGTCTGATATGGTGGGCAGTCTTGTTTGTTGTAGAGCTGGTTTCAGGTTCTATTAGAAGAGATGTAGGTGCTGCAGTCCTGGAATAGTAGGGGCTGTCTCTGTCTGTTATATGGAATGGAGTGGTAGGTGTGTAATGAATTGAGAGGGTGTAATTCCCATCTGTTCAAGTTTCTATGTCAGTTCCCTACCTGAAAATATAATCTGACTGTTAGTTGTTGCATGCTCAGGAGATGTCTTCTGCTAGTTTTCTCTAGGTCTTGTTCAGTGAATTCCTCAACTTATATGACTCTGTATGGTGTCTGATTTAACATTAAAAGATTGAATCTTTGTGTGTTAAAATCAAGAAGCTTGTTATTAATGACTGGAGCTTTTCCTATTAATATTATAATTCACCTCTTATCCTAACCTATTCAATTTAAGGATTAGAGATCTTATAATGGCTCGACAATTAATGAGTTTAAAGCCGAATCCTTCTCTAATGTGTGATCATGTTTTTTTTAGCAAGTAATGAAACTAAAAGATTAGTGTTTGGCTGCGTTTTTCTCTATTCGGTTAAGTTAGGCAATAAATCCAGTTTGTGTAATTGTTAAAGTTCATATTAACATGCTTCAAGAGTCAAGTTTCTGTCTTTATTTGCTTAGTACCGTTAGATATCAATTCATGTATTTGTCTTGCCTAACCAGTATGTTTAATCATGTTTATTTGTGGCGAACATGCTAGCATGCATAGATGTCTAGTTAAAATGTCAAGGCTTATGGTTTGGATTGTTTTAGCTCATCTAGTCTAGAGTCGAAATCATCCCTTGTTGATTGAGTTGTTCTTTGTTAGTTAAAATTTATCTTATGTTTAACTATTGAAGTTCCCTTGATATTCTTGTCCAGAATAGGCCATGAGTTTTATCTAAATCAACCGACGTACGCTAGATTTTTGTGTTTATTTGAAGTTGATTAATTACTGTTAAGCAGCTCATTGCATTGTAAATCTGGAAGTTATTGCTAAGATCATTTGTTTGTGGGATTTTAAGCTTAAGGTAGTTATGAAATTGGTAATCTGTTTCTTGTCTGCACATTCACTTTGTTTCATTAAGTTGGTCACTCATTTAAAGTTGTTCTTTGATACAAATTCTACACTCATTTTCTTCATTAGTTCGTTGATTATATATGGTATTCTAACCTTTATCTTCCTTTTTCTTTCCATGATACACTCTTGGGATCGAGTTGAATGAAAACTCACAAATGGGGGTGGCGTGCATTTCGAAGTTACTTGAATCGCTCCGCGTTTTCGGGACTTGATATCCCCGAAAATGTAAAACAAAAGAAATGAATAAATGAAAAAAAAGCCTTGTGAAATACAGGGCTCGACTTACGTTCGCTATCCCGGGTTCTATTTTCTGAAACTCCTTCTCTCCCGTCCCCTTTTAGAAAGCATGTTTTAGGACTTTGTATGATTAGAAGCCTGGTAGGTTAGTCGCTTTAATTGAATTGTTATCTTATTGTTGGCCTAAGATTGTTTATAAATTGCATATCCCGTCTCTTTGGGACTCGCCAATTAATTTAAGATAGTAGAAACCTTTAGTTAATTATCGAGTGCAAAAGAAATAAAAATTAAAATTGTACCTATTTATTCATTATTTATATTTAGTCAATTATTTATCCACTTATTAATTCACTTATTTATTTATTAATTAAATTAATTAAGTGGCATTTATTCTTAATTTATCTGTTTAATCTTAATTAATCATTTATCTACCTAATCAATTATAATTATTTATTTACTTATTTATTCATTCATCTACGAAGTTATTTAAGTGGTATTTATTTATTACTTCATTTATTTATTCTATTTTATTTATTTAGTTAATTAATTCTAATTAATCATTTATTTGTTTAATCAAATTATATTTAACTAGTCAATTATTATTGTTCACCCCTTATCTAATTGGAATCATATTAATATTTATTTATCTAATTAAGTTATTTATCTATTTATTTATTTATCTAATTAATTAATTAATCAATTATTACTTCTTTATCTAATTATCTACTAATTTATTTACTTAGTCTTTATTTATTTAATCAATCAATCAACCCTTATCCCATTATTCATTTAATTAATCTTAAATTTTGTTCAAGTATTGTCATAATAAATTTTATCTTCTCTATACTATTTATTACCTATTTATTTTATTTTAAAATTTATCCCAAGCTAAATTTCAAGTAAAATTCGTGAAAATCGCCGGATTAACCGCCTTTAGCGGATTTTCGAAAGTGCTCCCGTAATAAGGACCTTCTTTCGGAAATAAAAGAACCACTTACCTAAGAATCTCTGAATTTAATTTAAGTTCTTTTAAATAAAAGTTAAATTGCACTCCTTAGTTAACTTAGGTTCCTAATAATCCTTAAATTAGGTGGCGACTCCAAAGAAACCCTTTGGAATCCCACTTTGTTGAAATATTCCGAAACCTATCCTTTCCTAAAGAAAGGGTAATTTTTGGGGGTTCAACACTAAGTTGGTCGCTGCATCCATGACTTTCACACCCCCTCGCTTCTTTTGGGCGAGACTGAGCTACTCAGTCTCGCGGTCGTGGAAATGGATGTAATATTAATATGATTGATAGTTTCAGTTTACTATTTGCAGTTTTGCAAAGTCTCAAATTTAGGATTTGGTTCCGCCCTTGTTTCAAAAGTAAAGAAGAGATACACACTTTGGAATCCAAATTCGGTGGGATTTAGGATGGAATCCAATAGCGAATGACCCAATTATTATTACAGCGTTCTCTACCATAGAATTCGGACTTCCGGGTAAACCCGACAGCTTCTATGAAGAAGGCGGCGCAAAGGAGGCTCGAGGGCTTGTTAAAGAAGGCGGCACGGGCCGACGAAGGGTGGAAAACGAAAGGCGTTTTCTGGTCCCCTGAGCCGGGGGTGCTTGTGGGGGGGGGGGGGGTGTGCCACGACGAAACAAAAGACTACCATACACGCCTTTTGCTAGCAAGCTACGATCGCCTACCTCATCTATAGGCATTTCTATCCGCCCGCGCGCGAGACAGACGATTTAAATAACGAAAAATTCAATATTTTCAAATTGTATTAAAATGCAAAATAAGCATATATGTCATAATTAAGCAAAATGCGAATTAACAAGTATGTCTTTGCTACGGGTCTTTCTTTTCATGTTAGACCTGCTACTCGCATAATATAGTCATATTTCTCATCGAGATCATAACAAAAATCATAGTCTTCAACAGTGTCAAGAAAAAACCATAAATATTAACCATAAAAAAGAATCAAAACAAGCAAGACAATACAAAACATACTGCTAAACTTGATGCTGGACTATAAAAGAGAAGTCGAGTCGTTCGACATAGTAGAGACTTATTTATAAAATTGCGGATCTTCTATTCTTATCCAATGTAAAGTTCAAAAATTTAAAGAAATTTTGTCCTTCAATTAGTCATGCAAGATTATCTTTAGGATAAAATTTTATTTATTAACTTATCTCTTTTAACGATTTGGTATAAGAAGAAGATTTGTGGTAGTTTCTTTCTACAATTTAAATTTCGAAAAATCATAAACAGATAGGTCAAATTAAGAAGCCTAAATCTTTTAGGATACCGATTGGATAGAGATTTTTCACTAATTATTTTTCCATTTTTCAGTTAATTAACACAGTAAAAAGTAAAAGAAAACGTAATAGGACACCTTTTTATTTTCATCAATTCATTATCACCTTGTTTATTCATACTTACGAAGGACATTTTTATCATTTCATTCAAATTCAAAAACTTTATCCTATTCAAAAACTTTATCCTAGCCTTGCCAGTTAATAATTTCAAATTCCAAAAACTTTATCCCAGCCTTGCCAACTAATAATTTCAAATTCGAATATTAACCAAAGTCGATTGAAAATAGGACTCTTGTTATGAGTTTAAATCCAAGTAAGAAATACTGGTTATCTTCGAAAGTAGAGTTTGGGTTAGTATTTATTCACTGATTAATGAATTATAAATCTGGTCATTAGCAAAATGATTCATATATATGTAAGTAAAATATTCCTAAAAATTAGGTTTTATCTCACAATTAAGTTATCTCTTCCTACTTTTATAATTAGCAAAGGTAGGAAATATATGTTTCAATTCAAATTCCAAAAAAAATCTTCGTCTTTCAATATATATATATATATATATGGCAGCCGATCGACAACAAGAAATTAAGTATCAAAGGAAACAACAGCAGCCAGAACATAAACTAAAAAGAAACAGAAAAAGAACAAAGCAAGCAATTGATACATGCACAAAAGGAGAGGGGGAGAAGGAAAAAGTTTAAAGGAAATGAGACATACCTGTAAGTGTAACACTGAAAGTAAGCGACAGAAGAATCTATTTATACTTTTTTCATTTATAGATTGACCTCAATTTGATTAATTTGAATGAGTACATCTACAAAAATTTGAATACTTTAGGTTTATCTTTGCAAGATTTTCTATCTTCATTTCAGATATTCTTAGATGGTTTAACCTTATCCAAAAAAGAAGATAACTGATCTATATTTATATTCAAATTTGAAAATATTTAAAATTTTAATGCATATTAATCTGGCGTGTGAAGCTTTTCTTAATTTGACTATTTTAGAAAATCTTTTCTATTGTCAATTCAAATATTCTTAGATGGTTTACCCTTATCCAAAAAGAAGATAACTGATCCATATTTATCTTCAAATTTGAAAATATTTAAAATTTTGATGCATATTAATCTGTCATGTGAAGCTTTTCTTAATTTGACTATTTTAAAAAATCTTTTCTATTGTCCATTCAAATATTCTTAGATCGATGCTTCATACTTATCCTAAAAGAAGATAACTAAACTACATATATCTTTAAATTAATATTGTTTCAAATTCAAATTCATTTTAACTTCAATGCCCCACATGTAAAGGTTTTTAAAATGACAATTGTTTGTCCTTCTACTTTCTAACATACTATCCCTATCTTTCCTTATATTTAGCTTCCGCTTTCATTATCCGCTAATTTGAGTTTAAATATCTCATCATATATGGAGTTATTTTCTCAATTTTAAAATTTATATTTCAATTTAAGATATGGACAAATATGTTGTCCTAATAATTTTCCTAACTACTATGCTAACTAATATAACTACTATTCTCCTTATATATATATATATATATATATATATATATATATATATATATATATATATATATATATATATATTATGTATAGTTGATATATCTTACTATTCAGTAGTTCAAGCGACTCTTATTGTTATCATAATTTTAGGAGAATTCCAGCTAGCTTAATCTATATTTTATATACTAAAGCTTATCAAATGTAATTTGAATAGGACGTTACGTTGAGCTTATGATAGAAATTAAGGAATTATTATACTTGATATGTTTCCTATCCGATAATATTATCAAAGAGGCATATTTGACATTTCAAATTCAAATACGGAATTCAAGGAGCACTTAAAAAATCAAACTAATTTGTATGTACTTTTAAAATATAAGATATATAATTACTATCTACTTTATATTAGTTAAGATAGGAGAGTATTTTTTACTTTCAAATGTGTATATTTACTATCTTTATATCCAATTTTTTTTAAGAGTTAAGTTGGTTACACTTTCAAAAAATATTTACTATCTCTTCATTCAAAATTTAAAAATATTAGTTAAAATAATGTAGTGGGTTTATCTTTCAAAAAATATTCTACTTATCTTTTTATTCGAATTTAAATTTCAATTTGAATTAAATATCATTACAAATGTTGTCTTAGTGTCCTATTATAGATTTTGTCCTAAGCGTTCTTTGTTTCTATATATATATATATATATATATATATATATATATATATATATATATATATATATATATATATATATATATATAACGACCCAATAATTTCTACTTATATCCTAGTTATCTAGCAAATTATTAAGGGTAGAAATGTAAATTGGAGGGATGGAAAAATTATTAGATAAATTGTCTATTGAATGAAGTGGTCATTTCAATTGGGCTAAATAGTAAACTAATAGACTAAGCCCATGGAATATTTGATAGCCCACATTGTAGGGTATATGTATATAAAAAAAAAAGACATTATCTTAGCTACTAGGGTAAAATAAAAGGAAAAAAAAAGAAGAAGAAGATGAATTGAGGTACTTATGGTGTAAAGGAGGCGTTGGGTGCTGTACCATTTCGCGATTGGGATCCATTGTTCAGGTATTTCTTTATCATCATCCTAAAAGAGAAGTTTATATAGTGATCTCATATATGCACTTTTAGGATCAGCGATTGGTGGCAAAAAAATTGAACATGTGAAAGTGATTAATCAAAGTTTGACTTAGTATAATGGTGTCAATGATTAGGAGGCATAATCATTATGCCAATGATTGGTAAAGGATGCATTTAGCATGAAAATGGGATTTTAGAAGCTATTGCTCATGTCTGCTACTCCAAACTGCTCGAACTTTCGTTTTAGCACTGTCTTAATTCCTTAATCGTTGTTTTCTTGTACTGGGTTATTTTTCTTGAAGCCAGATCTTTAATTTTTAGATCTAGATATTGAATTTCTTAGTATCTCTTAAATCATGGGTTCATAGTTAAAGTTGTACTTTTGTTCCAAATCCTATAACACTAATTAGTCAATTTGAGGTTTAAATGGTATCACGTTGAGACCTTGAATGCATACTTGGACTTGTTAAGCTATGGGTAAACTGGGGATGAGTTTAAAATGGGGTTTATCCATAGAATCTCGGGGTTAACTTTTAAGTCGACTTCCTTACCCTTTTAGCTTAAGTTTGGAATATATAGTCGTTAGCTTTGGTATTAATTGTATTATACATTATTTTGCATAGAGCGGAATCATTTGGAAGAGATTCGTAAAGGGAAACCATTATTGAGTAGCTAGTGAGCTTCGGTATGAGGTAAGTGTATTTCTCTTTCTTGATGGACTTGCTCCGCACCCTATGTATAATATATCCTTCTATACATCTTATTGTGGTACGATGTAGTTCCGTACATATTATTGAGGCACGATGTAGTTCCGTGCATATTATTGTGGTACGATGTAGTTCCGTACATATTATTGAGGCACGATGTAGTTCCGTGCATATTATTGTGGTACGATGTAGTTCCGTACATATAATTAACGTACGATGTAGTTCTGTACGTATTATCATAGCACGATGTAGTTCCGTGCATATGGTTGTAGTATGACGTAGTTATGTATTTATCCCCGAGTTACAATGAAAGTGTCGTGGTACTTGATGATGGAATATGAACATTACTTGGTAGTTAGTTGAACGGTTTCTCTTTACTTTTGATTATCTTTGAGTTATTTTGCCTTGTTTGCTAGTTTACTTGGAGCCCCGTCCCCGCTTATTGAGTCACTCGACTCACCCCTTTCCCTTTCTTTGTTGGTTTATTTACGTCTTGCAGATCCGACACCATCTACTAGTGAGCATCGTGGTTGACCGGGGTGGAGCATTGCTTTATTAGCGGTGAGCCAACCCTTCGTCCGTGGTGGCCACCTATATAGTTTATATTTCCCTATGATGTATTCCCTAAATCTTTGGAGTTGTATAACTTATTCGACACTCTTAGATGTTCATGATTCGGGGAGTACTTGAACCATTTATTGTTGGGATTATTTCTATGCGATTCTATGGTATTGAAATATTTATATTTTTCATTGAGAATCTTATATCATTCATTCATAATCAAGTGGGTTCGCCCGACAGGGTTAGTTGGGTGCCCTCACGACCTCTTCAGATTTTGGGTCGTGACAAATTGGTATCAGAGCCATAGGTTTAGAGTGCTTACGAATCATGAACAGTGCCTAATAGAGTCTCGCTGATCGGGCGGAGACGTCCGTACCTATCTACGAGAGGCTATGGTGACATTTAGGAAACTTCCCTTCTTTTCCTCCTTATCGTGCGTAGTATTTCAATATCAAGACTAATCTTTTTCCACTGTCTAACGCGCAAATAGTGAGGCTTCGTTCTTCAGCTCGAGGAGCACATTTGTAACTCATCATGAGCAGACTCGATTCTCTCAGCCTTTTTTTTCAGACCAATCTATTTCACGTCCTCAGCAGCACACATCATGCAGAACCAACATCGGGTGCTATCATTATCGTGATCTTGATGATCATATGAAGGATTATCCTAGACTACTGCAGGAAGGTAGTCACTCTTTTCCTCGACCCCAGACATCGGTGCAGTCAACCAGTTAGGAGTGCACCACCGCCAGGCAGAGGCTGTGGGTATGGTGGTAGTGTTCTTCAAGGGTGGTCATTATAGTAGCAGTTCAGCTCAGCCTCAGAGACAGTTTTATGCTTTGCCAGCACGACACGATGTCGTGGCATCCAACGTAGTGGTTAAAAGTTTTAGTATTGATTATATGTGCATTCGTGGTCCCTTTTGTATTTCTACTCCTGTTGGAGAGTCTATTGTGGTGGAGCGAGTGTATCCTGGTTGTACTGTATCTTTTGGGGGGCGTGAGACCATGGCTGATTTATTAGTTCTGGACATGGTGGATTTTGATGTGATTATCGGTATGGATTGGTTGGCATCATGTTATGCTACTCTCGATTGTCATGCCAAGATTATTCGGCTTTCTTTTCCTGGCTCAGTACCGGTAGTGTGTCACGTTTCTTGTTTGCCACCTACGGGACGTGTTATCTCTTTTATGAAAGCAAGGAGGATGGTGAATAAGGGGTGTTATGCTTATCTTGCCATGATTCGAGATACTAGTATAGAGTTTCCGTCTCTTGATTCTGTTCCCGTTGTGAGGGAGTTTACTGATGTGTTTCCCGATGATTTGCCTGGACTTCCTCTAGATAGGGATATTGAGTTCGGTATTGATTTGGTGCCCGAAACTCAGCCTGTATCTATTCCTCCGTATCGTATGGCTCCAGTCGAGCTGAAGGAGTTAAAGGATCAATTGCAAGACTTATTAGATAAGGGGTTCATTCGACCTAGTGTGTCGCCTTGGGGAGCTCCAGTGTTGTTCGTTAAAAAGAAAGATGGCTCTATGCGTATGTGCATTGATTATAGGCAGTTGAACAAGGTCACTATCAAGAATAAGTATCCCTTGCCTCTTATAGATGACTTGTTCGATCAGTTAGAAGGAGCTAAGTTCTTTTCCAAGATTGACTTGAGGTCTGGGTATCATCAATTGAAAATTCGGGAGTCCGATATCCCGAAGACAGCATTCAGGACCCGTTATGGTCACTATGAATTCTTGGTTATGTCTTTTGGGCTTACGAATGCTCCAGCAGCTTTTATGGATATGATGAACCGTGTGTTCAAGCCTTATCTAGACTCGTTTGTCATTGTCTTTATTGATGACATCTTGGTCTATTCGCATAACCGTGAGGAGCATGAGTATCACTTGAGATTGGTTCTTCAGACGCTTCGAGAACGTAAGCTCTATGCTAAGTTCTCGAAGTGTGAGTTCTGGTTGGACTCTGTGGCTTTCTTAGGTCATGTTGTGTCCAGTGAGGGTATTAAAGTTGATCCTAAGAAGATTGAGGCCTTCAGAATTGGCCACGACCTACTTCTCCGACAGAGATTCGTAGTTTTCTTGGTTTGGCTGGATATTATCTGCGATTTGTGGAAAAGTTTTCATCTATTGCTGCTCCATTGACTCGTCTGACTCAGAAGGCGGTTCAATTTCGTTGGTCAGAAGAGTGTGAGGCGAGCTTCCAGAAGCTCAAGTCATTGTTGACTAGCGCTCCAGTATTATCTCTTCCTTCTGGAGCTGGAGGGTTTGTAGTTTATTGTGATGCTTCTCGTGTTGGGTTGGTATGTGTCTTGATGCAGCATGGTAAAGTTATTGCCTATGCTTCTAGGCAGTTAAAAGTGAATGAGAAGAACTATCCGACTCATGATTTGGAGTTAGCAGCTGTGGTATTTGCTTTAAAGATTTGGAGACATTACCTGTATGGCGAGCCTTGTGAGATCTTCACCGATAACAAGAGCTTGCAGTACTTGCTTACTCAGAAGGACTTGAATGGCAGGCAACGTAGATGGCTCGAGCTGATCAAAGATTATGATCTTACTATTCATTATCATCCGGGGAAAGCCAATGTGGTGGCTGATGCATTGAGTAGGAAGTTTATGGGTAGTCTTGCATTTCTTGATGTTGAGATGAGACCTTTAGCTCGAGAGTTGCAGACTCTATATAATTCGAGGGTGAGATTTGATAGTTCAGACTCGAATCGGGTATTCGCTTGTATGGTGGCTTAGTCTTCCTTAGTTATCCAGATTAAGGAAAGACAGTTCGAGGATCCTTATTTTCTTGAGTTGCGTGGGCGTATTCAAAGTGGAGGAGCCCCTCCTTTTGAGTTGGATAGTGATGGTATTCTTCAGGTTGGTGGTCGTCTTTGTGTTCCGAATGTTGGTGATTTGAGGCGGTTGATTCTTGATGAGGCTCATAGTTCGCGGTATTCCATTCATCCCGGTATCACCAAGATGTACCAGGACCTTCGGGAGTTGTATTGGTGGAGGGGGATGAAGAAAGATGTCTTTGATTATGTATCTCGGTGCTTGAACTGTCAGCAAGTCAAGTACGAGCATAGGAGACCTGTAGGTTTAGCCCAGGCACTACCCATTCCTGAGTGGAAGTGGGAGAGGATTACCATGGATTTTGTAGTTGGCTTGCCGAAGACATTGAGGCATCATGATTCGGTTTGGGTCATTGTTGATAGACTTACCAAGTCGGCCCATTTCATTCCGGTGAAGACAACTGATACATCAAAGAAGTTGGCTCGGATCTTTATTGAGCAGATTGTTCGGCTGCATGGTACTCCATTATCTATTATCTCTGATCGAGGCTCTCAGTTCACTTCTCAGTTTTGGCAGGCTTTTCAGCGAGAGTTGGGTACTCAGGTCCAGCTTAGTACCGCATTTCATCCGCAGACTGATGGACAGTCTGAGCGGACTATTCAGATCTTGGAGGATATGTTGAGAGCATGTGCCTTGGATTTCGGCGGTCATTGGAATGATCATTTGGCTCTTGCAGAGTTTGCTTATAATAACAGTTATCAGTCTTCCATTCAGATGGCGCCATTCGAGGCATTATATGGTCGCCGATGTCGATCTCCAGTTGGTTGGTTCGAGTCTCGAGATGTTGAGGTGTTGGGTCCTGATATGGTTCGTCAGACTTTGGATACGGTTCGTATCATTCAGGATCGTCTTCGGACTGCTCAGAGTAGGCAGATATCATACTCGAACAAGAGAAGCCGAGAGTTGGTATTTGAGGAAGGTGACATGGTTTTCTTGAAGGTGTCACCAATGCGGGGTGTGAAGAGATTTGGGAAGAAGGGCAAGTTGAGTCCTAGGTTCATTGGTCCTTTTAAGATTATGAAGCGTATTGGTGAGGTTGCTTATCGACTTGCACTGCCAGAGTCTATGCCTGTTCATCCTGTTTTTCATGTTTCTATGCTCCGGAAGTGTGTTCGAGATCCCACTCATGTCATAGAGGTGGACCCAGTTCAGTTGGATGTGAACCTAGCTTATGAAGAGGTTCCAGTTGCTATTGTAGGAAGGGACACCCGAAAGTTGAGGTCTAAAGAGATTCCGTTAGTAAAAGTGCGATGGCATAACCGTCCGCATGATGAGGATACTTGGGAGATTGAGTCGAGCATGCGAGATAGATATCCCCACTTGTTTGAAGCATCAGGTAAGTAAATTTTAAAGTCCTTGCATTAAATTTCTCTTATTAATTGTGAGTTATAGCATGTTTACCTCCTTGTCGGAGTTTTCTGATTCGTTAAAGTAATTTATCTCCTTGCCGGAGTATTTGATTTATTAGAGTGATTTAGCTCCTTGTCGGAGTGTGTTTGATTTATTATTGAGATTTACCTCCTTGTCGGAGCGGTTGAGATCATCTTGAGCTTTGTTTGGTGCTTATGGATGGCTTATTATATTGTATCTGGTGGTTGTTAGTATTTGAGACAGGAATTATTTTTGGATAGTCCAATTTACAAAGGAAACTCTGGCGAAATTTTTGTAAATTTTGGGGCTTAGCCAATTTTTGAGTTCTTATGAAGTTTGGTGGTGAGATGTAATTGGTTGGGTGTTGTGTTCCTTGTATAGATCGATTGTTGGTATTGGAAGAAACAAGTTCGAGGGCGAACTTGTGTTCAAGTGGAGGAGAATGTAACGACCCAATAATTTCTACTTATATCCTAGTTATCTAGCAAATTATTAAGGGTAGAAATGTAAATTGGAGGGATGGAAAAATTATTAGATAAATTGTCTATTGAATGAAGTGGTCATTTCAATTGGGCTAAATAGTAAACTAATAGCCTAAGCCCATGGAATATTTGATAGCCCACATTGTAGGGTATATGTATATAAAAAAAAAGACATTATCTTAGCTATTAGGGTAAAATAAAAGAAAAAAAAAAAGAAAAAAGAAGAAGAAGATGAATTGAGGTACTTATGGTGTAAAGGAGGCGTCGGGTGCTGTACCATTTCGCGATTGGGATCCATTGTTCAGGTATTTCTTTATCATCATCCTAAAAGAGAAGTTTATATAGTGATCTCATATATGCACTTTTAGGATCAGCGATTGGTGGCAAAAAAATTGAACATGTGAAAGTGATTAATCAAAGTTTGACTTAGTATAATGGTGTCAATGATTAGGAGGCATAATCATTATGCCAATGATTGGTAAAGGGTGCATTTAGCATGAAAATGGGATTTTAGAAGCTATTGCTCATGTCTGCTACTCCAAACTGCTCGAACTTCCGTTTTAGCACTGTCTTAATTCCTTAATCGTTGTTTTCTTGTACTGGGTTATTTTTCTTGAAGCCAGATCTTTAATTTTTAGATCTAGATATTGAATTTCTTAGTATCTCTTAAATCATGGGTTCATAGTTAAAGTTATACTTTTGTTCCAAATCCTATAACACTAATTAGTCAATTTGAGGTTTAAATGGTATCACATTGAGAGCTTGAATGCATACTTGGACTTTTTAAGCTATGGGTAAACTGGGGATGAGTTTAAAATGGGGTTTATCCATAGAATCTCGGGGTTAACTTTTAAGTCGACTTCCTTACCCTTTTAGCTTAAGTTTGGAATATATAGTCGTTAGCTTTGGTATTAATTGTATTATACATTATTTTGCATAGAGCGGAATCATTTGGAAGAGATTCGTAAAGGGAAACCATTATTGAGTAGCTAGTGAGCTTCGGTATGAGGTAAGTGTATTTCTCTTTCTTGATGGACTTGCTCCGCACCCTATGTATAATATATCCTTCTATACATCTTATTGTGGTACGATGTAGTTCCGTACATATTATTGAGGCACGATGTAGTTCCGTGCATATTATTGTAGTACGATGTAGTTCCGTACATATTATTGAGGCACGATGTAGTTCCGTGCATATTATTGTGGTACGATGTAGTTCCGTACATATAATTAACGTACGATGTAGTTCCGTACGTATTATCATAGCACGATGTAGTTCAGTGCATATGGTTGTAGTATGACGTAGTTATGTATTTATCCCCGAGTTACAATAAAAGTGTCGTGGTATTTGATGATGGAATATGAACATTACTTGGTAGTTAGTTGAACGGTTTCTCTTTACTTTTGATTATCTTTAAGTTATTTTGCCTTGTTTGCTAGTTTACTTGGAGCCCCGTCCCCGCTTATTGAGTCACTCGACTCACCCCTTTCCCTTTCTTTGTTGGTTTATTTACATCTTGCAGATCCGACACCATCTACTAGTGAGCATCGTGGTTGACCGAGGTGGAGCATTCCTTTATTAGCGGTGAGCCAACCCTTCGTCCGTGGTGGCCACCTATATAGTTTATATTTCCCTATGATGTATTCCCTAAATCTTTGGAGTTGTATAACTTATTCGACACTCTTAGATGTTCATGATTCGGGGAGTACTTGAACCATTTATTGTTGGGATAATTTCTATGCGATTCTATGGTATTGAAATATTTATATTTTTCATTGAGAATCTTATATCATTCATTCATAATCAAGTGGGTTCGCCCGACAGGGTTAGTTGTGTGTATATATATATATATATATATATATATATATATATATATATATATATATATATATAGAGCTTATCATCTGTAATTTGAATAGGACGTTACGTTTAGCTTATAATAGAAATTAAGGAATCATTATACTTCATATGTTTCCTACCCGATAATATTATCATAGAGGCATATTTGACATTTCAAATTCAAATACGGAATTCAAGGAGCACTTAAAAAATCAAATTGATTTATATATACTATTAGAATATAAGATATATTATTACTATCTACTTTATAATAATTAGTTAAGATAGGAGAGTATTTTTTTTACTTTCAAATGTATATATTTATTATCTTTATATCCAACTTTTTTTTTAAAGTTAAGTTGGTTACACTTTCAAAAAAGATTTGCTATCTCTTCATTCAAAATTTAAAAATATTAGTTAAGATAATGTAGTGGGTTTATCTTTCAAAAAAATATTCTACTTACCTTTCTATTTGAATTTGAATTTCAATTTGAATTAAATATCATTATAAATGCTGTCTTAGTGTCATATTATAGATTTTGTCCTAAGCATTTTTTGTTTTTATATATACTAGTCTTTGTACCAGCGCGGTGCGCGGATTTAAATAAAATTATTTGTATGAAGTTGTATCTAGCTAATACTTTTTAGGAAACAAATCGTATAATTATCGGATAATTATATATTTGTAGAAACTCAAATTTCATTCTCATGTATATAGTTAGTGATTAAATTAATCTTGAAACATAATTCTGAACTAAATAATACTATACTTAAATTTAATAAAATCATAATTTACAAAACCTATCCCAACAACAACGTCTATCATCCTCAAGCTACACATTTCATTACTCAGCATTTTAATGTAAATGCAAAGTAATATTTACATACATGATGATTCATTTTCAATCAACACAAACATGCTCACTTTAGGAGTTACCAACACTTGAGAAAATTGAAATTTTACCAACAATTAGTGGTATCACCAATGACAATATCAACCACAATATTAACGTCATTTTAGTACTTTTAACAATTTGTTAAATGACAAATTTGTGACATAGTTAGCTATTTTTGACAATCAGAGCATTAGATAAAAATATTTGGCAATCAAAGCAATAGATAAAAACACTTTAAGTATATGGATCTCACGATATTTTTCCAATTTAATAAAATATTAAACTACTTCATTATTTCTCTTCTACTATATACATTCACTAAAATAAGAGATAAGTTTCTAGAACCTGACCGATAATTTTTGTTCAATGTATTGTACCTTCAATTTACTTTATAATTTATTTTATTTCGTGCAAACATCAATCTTATGTAACCTCACCTTCAACACTCATGGACTTATCACTTAATGATAGCAAAAATAATATTTCACATAATAGATGTTGATTCAATCACCATTGTTCATTTTTTCCTTTTCCGACTAATTAACCTATGTAAGGAACAAATTTGGAAGAAAAAAAGAAAAAAAGTAAAGATACTTTGTAATTACCTTCTCTCGTGTCTCTTCTACTCTCTCTCTCATATTTCATTACCATGAACAATGCATTTATTTTTTCTTTTTACTTTCCACTATATGATGGGAGGTGATAAAATCTAACAAATATATACAAAAATTAGAGAACACCTATAATAAAAAAAAGAACATATTAACAACTTTTTAAAGGAAGCTTCCCAGTTAAGATGCAAGTGGCAACTTTATACTTATTGTCGAACTCAATTTGGTATCTTAGTATTTCGTTTATACTTTGAAATGTTGTTACAGATAATCCTTGTAAAATAATTTTGAATCAGTAGTTATCTTCAGATAATTTTTCTTGAATTTAACTAATATAAATTATCAAAAACTCTACTTCTCGATTAAAAGTTTCATCTTTCTAATTTGGAATATTCTAGTATTAATAACAATTAAATCTATATAAATTAATGTTAAAGGATTGCACCAAATGTGGCAGTAGCTGGTAGGTGCTCTTCTTTGAAACAAAGGGAAATTACAGATCCCCTAACAAATATTACTTGCATCTTGGTTTTATATTTATCTCAATTCAAATTCAAGTCCTATTATTTTTTAATATGAATAATCAATTTTAAATTTGAATAAATCATGAATTTAGTTTATTAAAACGTTCTGCTTATAATATGCTACTCAGTATAAGATTAGAGATGTCACAAATAGTACCTGTATAGGTAGTGCTACACATATGGACCACAATATTGGGATTTCCATTTCACTGCATTTCCACTCCATTGTTTTTCTAGGATCACCATCAATAATAAGAACTTCTGAAAGATAAAAATAGGATATTCTTTAAGTTCAAACAAATATAAGCATATTTTGTTTGGTTGCTCGTAAGATTGAGTATTGGCTATGCAAATTTACATTGTTAAAAGTTAAACTACCAAAACTATGACTAAAAGGAAGATCTCATCCTGATAGAATACCTTGTAAATCTTAAAGGTTTATATATCTTACCACATCTACTTGATGGATGAATGGACATGGGAGAACAATGATTGATTTATTAAAGGGGTATATATAATAGGTTAAGAAGTTAAAATTTTCATTCAAATTCAAATTCGAAACTCATACCTATATGCCAGGAATATAATTTTTGGATAAAAACATTGTATATTTGAAAAGATAGGATTATAGATCTTGTTTATCCTTATCTTATGTACAGATCAACTACTGTAGAATATAACAGCACGAACAATACCGTGAGTATAACGGAGATAACATTTGGATCAATTCAAATTCAAAATACTTTGATAAGTTTTTGGGATAAGTTTTCTCGTTATTTAATATATATATCTACATAGAAAATTTAGATTTATATACTTATCTTCAACTCAAATAAAAAATAAAAAATTTCAAGTACATTACTTCAAATAGTACATCAGATTATGCTAGGATTGTCACGTTATTGGGTACTATAGATATGTCTAACAATTTAAATTTGTTATCTACTTTAAATATTATTCTACTTTAATACATTTTTTCCAAAAGTTCTATTACAACAATATAATTAACTTTGTCCTAATTCAATCATAACAACTAATATAACTATTACTCTCCTTCTATATATATATATATATATATATATATATATATATATATATATATATATATACACACACACACACACACACACTAGCATAGCACCCGCGCGATGCTCGATAAATATAAGAATCAATTTATCGTAGTAATTGTAGATATAAAATTTGTAATTGTGTAATATAATCATGGTTGAACCTTCAAACTCAATTATTTGTCTACCTAGTGTGTGTTCAATTATTCAGTTTTTCATATCTACATATAATCTATTCTTTTAAAGTTGAAAAATATATTAACTCATCATTTGCCCTTATCCTTCTACTACCTTCTTTACTTTTTCTTTTGTTCTTTTTAAGAATACACTTATTTTTCCTCTTTTCTTTCCATTTATTTTTCTCTTCTTCTACTACTTAATTACTTTTACAATTTTATTGGAATTGCTTGAAACTTCTTCATAGCTCCAATTTATGACTACATGTATGTACAATATTATATTAATATCTAATTAATTATTTTTAGTTAATTCAAAGTAAAAATAAATACTTACACGGTCTTTTTTTACTCTTTACTAGTATAGCACCCGCGCATCTCAGGAAAAAATATTAATCATGTCAAATTATTACACGGTTTGCGAATAAATTAGATCATTTTGCTTTGACATAATTTCAACGATTATCTCATTTCTTAAGAGATTTTACGCAATAATTAAATAGCTATGAATATAGAGAAAACAAATCATATAATGGTCAAATAACCTTTGCATTCCTTAATTTTTCTTGTTCATATTATCACTATTAATTAGATTTTCATGTAAAAACTTTTTAATAGTTTAATATTTAACTTAATGGCACTACCAATCCGTCCTCTTTTAACATTATATATGACAAAAATATAATTGTATTCCTGAGATTTAATTTATCTATATTTTTTGCAATTTTAATCTTCCTTAATTTTTTTATTATTTCGTATTTAAATATAGTAAATTAATTCTTTGGAGCAAGCCTATCTCGACCAATCCACTCTGTAATCCATATATAAAGTAATTAGATAAGACAAGGTTAGGTTTATTATTTCAATAATATTTACTGTCTTTTCTTTCAAAGTAAAATTAAACACTTATTTTTCAATTTGAATTTGAATTAAATCTCATTACAAATATTGAACAAATATCCTAATTTTATTTTGTGGCCCAATCTCATAATAATGAGATTTAATTTATATTTTCAGGATAATCTCATAATCTTGGGATTTAATTTATTTATATTTTTTTGCAATTTTAATCTTCTTTGAGTTTCTTAGGTTTTAAAAATGTATATATAGTTCTCTGATCCATTGTTATTATATTACAGTACTTAAATAATAATCTTAACAGTAACTAAGCTTTACTCTTTTTTTAACTTAAGTAATAAATTATAAAAATCTTGTAAAGTTCATTTTGGAGCAAAGGCCTATCTCAATTAATCTAATATTTTCTTAGCTTGGTTATGATACTACTGCAACTTACCTACACAATAACAATAAAAACTTAGCGCTAATATAACCACAAAATTAGATTATCCCAATACCTAATTAATAATAAACATGTGGGATGAAAACACACGCGCACGCAAACATGTATGTATCCCAAATTTGAGCTTATCTATTTATATTATGTGTAATTTTTTTTTTGGGTTAGTTAATTAACAAAGTTAGTAAAATAGGGGTTATATATATATGTGAGAAATACTGTCGGTGCCCACTTTCGCTTTGATTAAATAACCAAATAATGATAAAAATATTTAAGATCTTTTCCATTCAAATTTTAAAATTATTAGTTAAGATATGGTAGTGGGTTATCTTCCAAAAAATATTTATTATCTTTTTATTTAATTAACAAAATACTTATCTTGAGATTTTAATTTGATTTTGAAAAATGTCATTACAAATATTGACCTAATGTCCTATTTAACAAATGATATTGTTTTGAAAATCCAATACAAATGAAACAAAATGAATAATAATATAAAATAATTGTACACATAGTAGTTATACTGGTTGCATTATGCTACGTCAAAAAATTAAATACTATTCGTAGCTCGTGTGCCTATATATTTTCCTTACATTATACAGAGAACACTGTTAAATGTATAATCTTGTAGCTTTAGTTTATGCTAATATAGCATCATGGCGGCTAATGTTTTTGAAAATTCAAAACTGAGCGTAGAAAACTTGTACACTATTACACTTGGAAAACTTGAATAATTAACATTATTTAGTATAGCATAATATAGGATTAATAATACAATTCGACGAAGTCCATATATTAAAAAGCAAATCTAAGTATTTTTTTTTATAAAACTCCAACTTTCTCCCATATGCTATCAGAAATGATCAAATTTCAGTGATACAAGTTATATGATAGGACCATTGATAATGCAGTTTCTTTCATGAAATACACTCCAAGCATGTAAAGTATGAAAAAACCTCCATATAATTAGTGATAACACCAACTGCATACTTGTAGAGTATGGGTTCATGAAATATGTATTTTCAATAAAGATTATGCATGGCTTCCTCTAATGAATGTTAATCACGACAATACGACACCACTGATATAAACCAATTTCAAAATATAGAGAGCTAATTAACCGAGGCGAACCTATGTGCAAATTACGGGTGCACCGTCAGCCGTTGATGTTGGCATTAATTTTATATGTATAAGTATAAATACCTCCAAATTTGGATGTGTATATATATTACTTTACACCCTGACTAATTGATGTATCTAGATGAAATTCAGTGGTTCCTCCATCGTGCTCAAATTTTGGGTCCGCATCTGCTAATTAACAAAACATGTCTTCTTATACATGCCTATGGTCCTTATTTTTAATAATAGATGCCTAGGATCACTTGAAAGCTCCCTGAATTTGGACTTCACGCCATAATGAATACAAAATATACATAAACTTCTCATTAGCGATGTGTACTACTTGCTTTCTTTTGTCATACTGACTTGTACTCCCTAGATCTTCCAAGAAACAAAATTTCCAGGATAATTTCATATTCTTGTTCCCCAAAGATCTTAAAAACTTTACAAAACGTAAAATGGTTAGTTCCTTCAAGTACCTTAATTTCTCCAAAAGGCATGAAACAACTTCTCAATTTCTGTATTCCACTGCCGCTAAAATATATGCTGCCCATCTTGTTTGCTAAGGATGCCCATAACTGCTTTTAGTAGATCAAAGCACTTAAAAATGGAAGTTAATCAAATTCTTGATTGAAAATGCTGCTCAGTCAATATTTTAAATCATTAAAGCATCAAAAAATGAATAAATTATACAAATTTACCAATTGTACATACGCGATATTACCTAAATGTCACGATTCAATAGTCATATTCCATAAGCTTCGGATCAGTTGCTTCATTTGTGACAACTTAATGAATCTACGATTAATGAATTTGCATTCAATGAAAATATAAATTAGTAATCTGTTGCCTGTTAATAGAAACATTTTCCACTGAAGCTTTGATGAAATTATTAATGGATAAACCAAATATCATAGAATGTATGAATAGATAAATAAAACTTTTGAGCAGGTAACAAATAAACAAAGGAAGCATCCCACATCAAGATGTAGATTGTAGCTTTATATAGACTAGTTTTTTGTGTACGTGCGTTGCACGTGTTTCTATGCCAGTGAAAAATAAACTTTATAAAATGTAGGTTTGAGTTATTAATAAAAACTAATAAAAAATTATAAACTCGAAAATGATAAACATCGATCATATTAATCTAACTTAATGAAAAAACTAAGATTGTCTTATAAAACCCCAATTACAAAATGATCTATTCACAAATATGAAATAAAGAGAATTAGTCAAGAAAATATAGTCACATAGCATACACCATTATTTAGCTGTTCACTTGCTTTGAACTTTGGCTATTTCCTTGTTGCTATCACAAATAAAGACAATAATTTTAATTCTTTATCAAATCATGTCGCGATTATTTAAAATGTTACATACCATTTGTTCTAATTTTTTTCATTCTTATTACTCTTTTGTGCTAGTGTTTTGTTCTGACAGTTCGTTTACTTGCTCTATCTTTGCTTGGTCTTATTGTTGATTTATTATTTATGCGTCCTCTCTTTTGTTTGGAGTGCTAAAGACTTTACAATATAAAACTCAGTCTGTGAGCTTTTTCCGCATTAGATATTAACTTTCCAATTTTTTTAAGCCTTCTCAAACGTTCACAAATCTATATATTCGTGCCTAAAGAGCATTTAAAATACAAGGGTACCAAGATTCATAGAGAGTAACCATTACTTATTACAAAATCAAATTTCCAGCATTCATATGTTAAAGAAGATATAAAAAAAAATATGCGCTAAAACTTACAATAGATAAAGTTTATTCTTTTTTTTTTTAGAAAAAAAAGGTTTACAACACAGTTTGATCGTTATTACTTGTAATGCTATGTAAAACATAGTTTACAACGATAAAATGTAGCTTAATGCTACCGAAAGAAAAAAACCCTTGGTACTTCTTGATCTTTATTTCATCTAGTTCTTTGTAAAAAATACCATCAATTATAATAAAGGATAAATTTTGAACCAAGTAGCAATATATATTATGTAATTTTTGCAGTTAACAATTTATCCTCAGGGTAAAAGGAGCAACTTTAGTCTCCTACCTCACAGTATAGAACCAAAAGGATGATCAATATAAATATAGATACCACAATTATAATTAAGAGAATTGATATAAAAGAAAATTGAAATGAAACCTTGTGATTTTCTCATCTATCTTTTCTCCAGCTCACTCTCGTGCCTTCATCAACTAAAACAGCGTCCTTAAGCATAGTGCGACAAAAGTTCATTTTTCAAATATATAAATTACTACTGAGTATCGAAGAAGTAAAGAATTTATTTTTAGAAAAAGACTTACATATGCAAAGTACTACATTTCTCTTTTAATTACTCAAGTGAAATAACACTATACTTGTGACTTGTTGAAGTATTATAAGTTACAATAAAGAGAAGAGAATTGAAGATTCCACGAGAAATAATATAGCCACAATACCTAAAGATATGTAATAACAAAAAAAAATAAAGAAAACAACCTCAACATGATCGATAACAATTCAAACTTCTAGGTGCTACTGCATCTGGGATGCAAAACTTTCAAAATTTATTAAACATATATTGAGGTGATTGAGTCGATGATAGATATTTATTATCTTAATGGCTTCAACAAAAAATGTTTCATTGAAAACGAATTGGAAAGTCAAAACAAAATACTAAAACAACAAATAAACCTCTTGAATTTTCTCAATCAGATTGGCTACTACTTTACTCATGATACAAATTCTCTTATTCTAATAAAAGATATTTTAAATCAACTCATGCATTACATATATCAAAAATCAAATTTACAACATATTCAAGAATATAAAATTTACTGTAATGTTATCCTCGAGTACTCTCGAACCCAACAGCTTCCTGCCAATTTATTATAGTTAAAATATCGAATAATTAAAAATTGACATAATCTTTCATGAATATACATATCAAGAACCGAATTGATACACGATAGATTATACTAAATCAAAAGAAATCATGACCAATTGCTATATTTCAACTTCCGTTTGGCATTAGCTCAATAGAGTTGCCTAGTGAAATTAAGCAACTAATGAACATATTATTTGATAAAAAAATATAATAATAAAGGAAAGAAAACAGTAAGAATATTCATAGACATATTTTTTTTCCTGCAACAAATAAGATGTTCATGATAACAAAAATTTTCTACAATTTGATTTATTAATGAACAAACTTGGATGTGATTTGTGTCAAAGAGACTCATGTCTTTGATATGGATGAAATCTAAGAATCTCGTACAAGTGAAAAACATAATTTAATTAATTTAGACCTTTTTTTTTTTTTTTTTTTTGCACAAGAAGATAAGAATTTATGGACAAAGCACAACAATGTCTTTACGGAAAAAAAAAATCTGTTGACCAGAGTTTGAAAAAGCATATCTGACACTATAATTTGATTTTTTCAACTAATATGATGTAGTCCAAGAATAATATAGTCATCTCTACTCTTCTACAAAGTTGGGAAGAATTTATGCAGTTAGAATTTAGAAAGCAAAATAAGTTAAATTTTCATCCAAAAGTGTTGATGTAAATATAATCCTTGCTCCCTAACTTCCAAATATAATTAGGGTTAGAAACTCAAATCATCTTCTATTTGTAAATAAAGTGCTATAACTAACATGGTCATCCTTACTAAAACAATCAGAATACTAAATTTTAATATCCAAAATACATACATAAGCTTCAAGAACCAAATGTATAATATATTGAAGCATAAAAAATTACCATAGTTTTATCTCCAAGTACTCTCGAACCCAACCATTTCCTGCAACTAATCAACATTATACATATCCAATAATAAAAAATGACACCATTTAATTTAAGAATATATGCACAAAATATTTTATTCAACCCAAAGACATCATGACTATGTGTGATTGAATGTCTCAAACCTCTTAGAGATGCCTCATTAGTATAAAAAAGAGAGAGAAACCAACTTGAACAATAAGTAATTGGCACACTACAAAGTCGGACACCGTATATTTTTTATTCAATCACGATATCTCAACTTTCATGAAACCTTTCCCAAATATATCAAAACTCCAGTACATACTTTAGAAAAATAATCAAAAGGTAAACTACAATGCGTAATTTGTCTAAGTTGTATATATATACTTACTTTTTCATAAGCTCGCAAACCTTCTAACCAAACACCATAAGGCAACTTTGGCCATCCTTTACTTCACTTTGGCAGCAAACCATGTAATCATATAATTCACGAGAGAAAGTATTAGATTACATTCTTAATTAGTAAATAAGTAATTTATAACTTGCACCAAAGAATATAATGATGATGATAGGATTAGTAATTCATTATCTTTAGATGGTAAGAATTCTTAGCATATTATCCCTAGAAAAGAAGAAAAGTTGAATAAAAAAACAAAAACATAAAGGGCATTGATCACAGTATCATTGCTTCCAAACATCAAAGAAATGCACTTCAACAATTTGTGAATTAGCTACCCTATTAGTTAAAAGTAGGAATGTATTAACTAATTAACAGGATTATGTCTTAAGTTGTATAAACAATGTCCTCTAAATAAATAGTGGAACAAAAAGCATTATAGAATTTTACCAACAGATGCATAAATTGACGGGACCATGACCATGAGGCTAGAGAGAGAGAGATTAAGATCACAAGAAAATTGCTGAGGACTTGAGTCGGTGGCTGAGACACCTATTATATAGCCATAAATATCTTTAATTTTAGTAATTTAAAACACCTAAATTTGTAGTTAACCAGGAGCTAAATTTGTAGTTAACCAGGAGTTTAGAATTTTAGTTGTGATTGAACTTTATCAAACACAGAACTGGACATTCATACAATTCTATACCGTTCTTGAACTCATTGTTCAAGTGGGATAAGTTTTTAATAATTCTAGAATTATTTAATTTCAAAAATTAAAATATTAGAGAAATATAATGAAATGACAATTTTGTCTGTTGTAGAATCTTTTTAGTGAAAGGTAAAAAAGTCGAGTGACATTTCACTAAGGCCTTCGTGCTTTTATAATAGTATAGATTTGGTGTTGAATGCAATTTCGGTCTTATCATTTGTTTATAATTTGAATAGTTGTTTCAGATAATGTTTGCTAAAAATTTTGAATAGCTTTTGACAGATAAAATTTGTTTGAAATTCAAATTGAATGAATTATCCAAAAATTTACTTTTCAATTTAAAAAATTGATCTTTCAGTTTAGAATATTCTTCTATTAATCAAGATAATAAGATCTGTTTACACAAAGATAAGTTTATCTAAATTTAATAAATATTTTTTTTGAATTCTTATCCTTATCTCAGTCTTATCGCATTTAAAAAGAAAGTCAGTTTATGACTTTATCTTTTTTATTCAATTCATAATCTATACAAAAAATATTTAGATAAGATAAGGTAAGGTTTATTATTTCATTTACTATCTCTTTGTCTAATTAAGAAAATACTTATATTGCAATTTGAATTTGAATTTAGTATCATTACAATTGTTGTCCTAATGTCCTATTCTAGATTTTGTCTTGAGCGTTCTTTGTTTTTATATATACATAGATACTTATTTTTCATACAATTTTAGCAAAGAAATACTCTCTTGGCATTAATCTTCACGTGATAATTGCAAGGATGTGCGAAAATCAGCATACATTAAAATCACATTTCAAAGACAAATATATATATATATATATATATATATATATATATATATATATATATATATATATATATATATATATATATATATATATATATACGTGATAGAAAGCAACAATATATATCCCACGTATGCAACAATATGAACAAAGAGAAAGACGATCTTACTACCATAAACCCCAATTGCAGGAAGGACAACAGAACATTATAACAATTTATAAAGAATGATAGCCCGAGACATTTAGTGAATGACGAAGTAATATTAGGATCATTTTATATTTGTCCTCCTCCTTATTCTATATGTACATAAATTGTTTGACAAGATATTTTTCTCTTGCAACAAAGAAATTAAGTCAAGAAAGCTTAAAAAATAAAGCTTCCATACACTCAATTAATTAGTTCACAACTTCACATATGTAGAACATTAGTGATCTAAAAGGATTTTATCATGCCTTTAAACATTACAATACCATGCATAAATCTGGACATGGCGTAATAAAACACGTGTTTAAATATATCAATTATTCAACTTGATTGTCTTCTTATTTTTGATATTTCAAAAATATAGTTAGATATGAATATGAGCGACATCGTGTATTGTTGCAAATACTTCCGCCTTAATATTTCTACCATGTTTTTAAAAAACGGTAGCCTAATTATTTTTACTGTTTCATATATATTGAGAACTTGTTGCCGTATGAAAGTAGTATTTTGTATAAGTTGTACATAAAATCTTTCACCATATATCTTCATTAAGATGGTCGGGAGATTATTGTCAATTTTACATTATACACCTGTAATTAAAATAGTACTTGTCTGTGATGGAGAAAGTAAATAGTTACATTATTAATTTTCTTAGATGCAGAATATTTCCCTCACCTTATGTACTTCCAATCATGATGTTTATTCATATAAAATCATATATAAGTATTCTTTGGTGACAAGCACACCACAAAATGAAGAAACAAATCTAGAGAGATAAGACAATTCATAATAATTTTTTTAAAAAAATTTCATGCAATGAACACTCAGTCGGCATCTGAGTTTCTAATGAATTGTATTCTTACCATGGTTAAATTTTCAACTAACTACATAATCAACCTTTTCAGTCCCACCTCGATGACAAATAAGATGGAGCAATAGCACGGAATAATATAACTTTTGTATTTGAAGGATTAATTGAATATCTTTTTTGAAAATATATAACTAATATTATTATATACTCACAACTCACAGTATTAAGTCATATAGCATTTTGAATAAAGAACAAACAAAGAATTCAATCCAAACATTACGTGAAAATTGTGCATGTCCTAATTTCATCGTAACATCAATCTTCCTCAAATCCTTCCCCCTGTTCCAAAAGCAGAAGTATGCAAAGGTATTCTTTTGTTCTTTTTATTCCTCACATAAAAAAATGGATATATAGTAACAACTTTTAACACATCTCTACAAGTACTGTTTGTATGTTTGGGTCTAAATAAGACTATATGAAAATAAGAAAAACTAATAAACGAATAAAAGAGGAAGCTTGACTTACGTAATAGCCACTCTTGCTGATCAATGTAAATAAGAAAATTGTGCTTTTATATCAATGATTAAAAAAACTCCATAATGAGACAAACTCGTTAGATATTGATGAACACTCTCAGAACTATCTTATATTATTATTTTAAATTAAATATTAGATAAGTATTAAGTTGATTTGGTTTGAAATTCATGTGTGAGATAAAAGATTTTATTTTTAGATATTTTTGCACATTAATGTGATAATCCTTTGTGATGTGGAATATAATTTTAAAAAGATATTCCTTATCCTTTGATAGAGAAAAAAATATTTATCTTATATACAAATTTTAGAAGATAAACACATCTTTCAATTTGAATTTAAATCAAATGTCATTATAAATTTTGTCCTAGTGTTTTATTCTAGATTTTGTCTTCAGCGTTCTTTCTTTTTAATAATATATAGATTTTAAATTCAAAAATTTTATCTTTTAATTTAAAACTTGTATGCCTTTAGGAATGTAGAAGAAGTTTCATTTTCGTTTAAATGGTCATCCTTATCCTAATCTTTTCTTGTTAAATATAGATGTTGCCCAACATTACTGATTTAAATTTGAACAAACCCATAGGACTTTATCCGCAACTATACGCTTATCTAATATTAATCTGATCCATTTTGCACATTAATGTGATAATCCTTTGTGATGTGGAATATAATTTTAAAAAAATATTGCTTATCCTTTGATAGAGAAAAAAAATATTTATCTTATATACAAATTTTAGTAGATAAACACATCTTTCAATGTGAATTTAAATCAAATGTCATTACAAATGTTGTCCTAATGTCTTATTCTAGATTTTGTCTTAAACGATTTTTCCTTTTAATAATACTAGTATAGCACCCGCGCGATGCACGATAAATATCAATAGAAATTGATCGAAACATATTTTATATATCAAATTAGCATATATAAATCACTAATAATAAAATGACATAATGTTGCACAAAGCATATACTATAAATGAATAACATTCAAAAAAATTATTGATAAATTTAAATAGTGAAAGTATCTGAGCAACAGAATAAACTTCTAAGAATAAATTTAATTTTAAGAGTAAGAAATATTCAATATTCATTATTAGTGAAATCATTTAGTATCATAACTCGCGCGATTAACGAACACTATTTGAGTATTAATCATAATGAATTACGTTTTTGACTTGAACCCATTTGATCATTTTGCTTTGAGAAAATCTCATAACTGTACTGCTTCTCAATGCAATGTACCTAATATTAAAAACATCTTCAGAACTAATGTTAATAAATCATACAAACATCCTGAGTTATAAATGAATCATAATACATAAAGGACATTATAATGAAATGAATCTAATTAACAGACTCTCAAGTTAAATTACGAAAAAATATTCTTTATTTATTACATTTTCAACATCACTTTTGGTAAATATATAATTTTGTTACCAAGTGGAGTTATGTACACCCTAATTGAGCCCAAAAAAGAAAACATGTCTAACCATTTGGAACTTGGACAGAAGGTCCCAACTTGCAAAAAAGTACACACTTATATCAAACACCCTATATTAAGGATAAAACTTCAAGTATCTATACTATATTAAAAGCACGAAGGCCCTTAGTAAATGTTGATTGAACTTTTTGCCCTTCACTAAAAGATTCTACAATAGACAAATTTGTCATTTACCATTTTAATATATTTTACTTATTATTTTTAATTGTTCCAAGATTTAATCATAATATTTATTAATTTGAAATCAACTAAAATACTAAAATTTTGCTTTCAAACGGATTAACCGTTAGTGCGAGGGTTGGAAACTGCATGCAGACTGATGTTCTAATACTATATGAATTTTACTTGGACTATACAACTTGAGATCGATCCAATAAATTTAATTGGGTTTCCAACTCTCCAATTCATGCCAAAGTTCTCAGAAGCAAAATCTTAATAGGTTTCCAGCTTTATATTTTTGGTTCGTAAGAATCCATAGCTTTTAGTATTTTGTATGCTTTTGATTGACATTTGGCGTTTTCTTCCGATTGGGTTTATATAGTGTCGCTATATGTTCTTCTTTCAAATTTTGTATTTGTATTGATACTTGTCTATCTAATAAATAAGTTATCATATGAACGATCATTTTAAAGCTGTTCTTTGGAGCATCCAGCTACTTTTAGTACATTTATCTGCATTGATCGCTAGCTGAAAAATCAACATATGCAATTACATATGGCAGCATGCATGTTTTCCTGTAGAATATAGATTATACTTGTTTATCTAATAAATATATGTTATCGATTTGGAATTCTATCTTTTGTTGTATAGAAGTATCCATTGGGTCTTTTCTTATTTAGATGTAGAGCTTTTAGTTTATCCTCTATCTTATGCATTTCTAAAAAAACAAGGTTAACTACTTTTAGCCTGCAGGCTGCAGCAAAGATGCGTGTTCTTTTTCTTCGCAGTGAACTTTTTTGTATTCAACTACCGGAGGTTAAAGCACAACGTCAACGGTAACCTTTGTTTTTCGTTTTTACGCATGCCACTTTCATCTTATATTGTACTCTTTCGCCAACCACTTTCATCTTACTCCTATATTGTGTAATTATTTGAATTATATTAAACTTTTATTTGACTATTTGAGGTATAAACTTGGATTAGAGCATACAAAAAGTAAAAGTGGGAATTACTCACAAATTTAGGCGCGGTACACTATATAGTGTTAGGATTCTAATTTAACAATTCCGTTCTTTTTATAAAATAGTAAGTTATAATTATTAATTCTCAATTGTTTTGACATCAATTAGGACTTGAATTTCAACCACCGCTATAAGCATATTTCCCTCGACAACTATGCTTAATTTGTAATGGATTATTTTTATTTTTAATATATGCACATCCTAAATAGAAATATTTCACTTAAAAAGTTTTAGTTTGAATAAGATCCACATACTCTTCCTCCAGTGTACGATACCGTAGGAGTATTCCTCATTGTTTTTGCAGTTGATCATGTAAATAGTACATACATAAACGTAATACTGAAATTTTACTTCCCTTTTATTGATGAGCTCATTTACTTTTCTATACAGGGATTTTGCATTTACTTTGCAGTGCAGTAATTGACACAACCTTTGGTAAGCTTATGTATACTCCCACATGAGATTTTCAATCATGGTTGTGATACATATGTATTACCTTTCAAGTAGATCTCATTGTATATTGAGATAGAAAGAACTAATAGTTTTGGTTTGTGAGATTTTGGGCAAGCTTCTTGCTTCAGAGGGTGCCATCATTATTTTGACAAATATTTATGAGTCAATTACCCATGAGGTATGTTATTTCATTTGTTGTTTCGTCGTTAATGTATTGAGTCTCTTTTTCTACTCCTTATATGCATGCTTATGATATGATGCATAATGTTGTTGAGTCTTAATTTTGTATTTAGATACGAAGTTTACATTAAAAACCATTCGAATAAAACTTAAAAAATGTTAAGATCTCACTTGAGAAATGTGTAACTGACTTACAAAGTTAAGATGAGAAGGATTTTGATATGTAATTACGATTCAAGTTTAATTTTCTTGCAAGTAATTTTTAGATGGGTTATTCATTTGTGATTAGCTTTTTTGACTATAGGAGAAGGACTTTAGTAATGTCATATAGGACAAGATTGAATAAAGTGTTAGTCAAGAGTAGAAGTTATTTTATGTGTGGGCAAGAGGTATAGGGTGTGTAATCTTAGACAATATTAGGCTTGTCCAATGAGGAGAACAAGAATTATATGTGATTGTAAATGTAACAAAATCTCGTGCAAGCATGAAGCTATGTCTATGCGCTATCAAAGGATAATTTCGACTCGCTTCAATAGTAAAAGATCTCATACCTTAAGAAGAATCCACTTTTTTTCTTAATTAATAGCCACCAACTAGCTATGGGTGATAATAAGCTTATTGAATTAATCTTCCTTAAAGGACTGTCAAGACCAAACACACTTCCTAATACCCCATCCTTCAAGAGTCACCTCACTTTCGTTAGTGTTAGGGTACTTGAAGTTTTTCAGTATTTTTTAGGTGATTTTTCAATAAAATTTTTACAATTATTTTTAATTTTACATTTTTAGACGTAATTTAAATATTTTTATATTTTCTGTCATACATTTTCCAACATAAAGTATTCAAAAACATGCCAAGGTATGTTGGATTAACTTCATAAAGTATTCCTACGTTCTTTTTCTCTAACTTAGTTTCCTTTTGATTTGTTGAGTATTTCTAACCGTTCTTTAAAAATACGTCTTTAAGGTATGTTGGATTAACTTCATCACATATACCTCATATCAAGCTAGAAAGATAATTTACTTTGTAACAAAGAGTTTGATATTACTAAAAGTTGTTTATCATTTAAAAATCATCTTTAATAAATTATATAAAAATTAATTTTTCTATAACTTTTGAACACATCTATTATCACATTAGTAATATATTTTTTCATCGTCTTGATTTATGAAATTTATAAGTATTTAAATAAAATGGCACGTGCAACGCACGTACACTAAAACTAGTTCTATTATAATGCAAGTCTATTGGTCATAATTCCTCTACAAAAATAAAAGTAAATAAATAACTTGCAACTCTTGCCTAAATATTGTGTCCATATTCCTAGGCTTACCTTAAAAAGCCTAAGGTTTCTTTCTTGCCAAATTTAACAGAAGTAGTTTGCTAACACCATTATAAAGACTTCAGCTTCAGGCCTTTTGTTTTTCATCACAGTGCTTGCCAAGTCAATCTTTTATCGACACAGATCACAGATTTGATAACACCTTGCCACTACAACAATCTTCTCCATATTTCACTTGAGAATGAACATTAAAAAAAGAAGCGAGTGATTCTGTCACGACCCAAAAATCTGAATAGGTCGTGAGGGCACCCAACTAATCACGTTGGGCGAACCCACTTGATTTGCGAATAATTAGAATAAACTCTACTACGAAATATATAAATATTTAAATAATATCCCATAAAAGTAATAAAAAAATTGAAATTTCCCGACAATAAAAGGTTTAAATACTTCCCGAATCATGAACATCTAAGAGTGCCGAATAAGTTATACAACTCCAAGAATTTAGGGAATACATCATAGGAAAATATAAACTATATAGGCGGCCACCACGGACGAAGGGTTGGCTCACCGCTAATAAATGAACGCTCCACCTCGGTCAACCACGATGCTCACTAGTAGATAGTGTTGAATCTGTAAGACATAAATAAACCAACAAAGAAAAGGAAATGGGTGAGTCGAGTGACTCAATAAGCGGGGACGGGGCTCCAAGTAAAGTAGCAAGTTGCTCATATATGGGAAGCAAGACAATTCAAAGGTATGTAGAGTAAAGATAAAACATTAACAATCAAGTAATATTCATACTCCGTCATCAAAGTACCACGAACACTTTCATTGTAACTAGGGGGTAAATACATAACCACGCAATACTACGATAATATGCACGGAACTACATCGTACTATGATAATATGTACGGAACTACATCGTACCTCAATAATATGTACGGAACTATATCGTACCACAAAAATTATGCACGGAACTACATCGTGCCACGATTACTTGTATAGAAGTATATATTATATATAGGGTGTGGAGAGAGTCCACCAAGAAAGTGAAATACACTTACCTCGATCCGAAGCTCACTAGCTACTCAAACAATTGTTTTCCTTTTTTGAATCTCCTCCAAACGTTCCCGCTCTATTAAAGAAACATAATACAATCAATATCTAAGCTAATAGTTAAACATTACAAACCTTGAACTAAAGGGGTTAAGAAATTAACTTAAAAGTCAACCCGAGCCCACATGGTCAACCCCCAAAATTGAACTCAAAGATAAGAGTCTAAATATGTAATCAAGTCTTGATCTTGGTAGGAATTGGGATGTGAAATCTCAATTTTACTAAATAGATAACTTAGGGTGAAATGCCATTTTCTATTTCTCAAATGCTATACTTTTAATGATAGGATTACACTTCAATACACTCAATAGTTAATTATTTGTGTTAAACATATTAGTAATTAGTTCTTTATAATAATGATCCTAAAACAGTTTACATTTCTATTTCCAGAAACAAATTTTCCGACCGAAACAATGCCTTAGAAACAGAGTGACGAATAGCTTGCTGCTATGGGAGCATAAGCTCACATATGTGAGTAGATCCATTGACCCTTATCATTATGCAATAATTAGCTTCTCAATCGTTTCCTAATCATTACATATTAATAATAATAATAATTAAATAAAGAAATATGATTCCATATATGCATACCAGAATGTGTTCAATTAGAATGATGAAGACTAGCTGCTTATATCTCCCCAAATAAGTTCTCCCATTTTCAAGTAGCCGCTGCTGAGTACTCTTCTTCTTTCCTTTAGATTTTCATTCTCCAATTTATTTATGTTTTTACCCTAAAAAGCAAGGCAATGTCTCCTTTATATGTGCACTAACAATATGAGCTAGAAACAAGATGTGGGCTTATATTTTGGGGTCCAACTAGTATAAGAAACTATCTACTTGGTCCAAAAATTATCTAGTTAATTTTCTACTTTTTTTTCCAACTCCAATTTAAATAAAATAAATAAATTATTATAAAAATATCGGGGTGTTACATTCTCCTCCACTTAATCACAAGTTCGTCCTCGAACTTGTTCCACCCAATACCCATCATCTATTTATACACATGTATCCAACACCAAACCATTTACCACTCACAACCAAACTTCATATATACTCAAAATTTGGCTAAGTCCCAAAATTTACAAAAATTTCGCCAGAGTTTCCTTTGTATATTGGACTATCCAAAAATAATAACTGTCTCAAATACCAACAACCACCATATACAATATATTAAGCCATGCATAGGCACCAAACAAAGCTCAAGATAATCTCAACCGCTCCGACAAGGAGGTAAATCTCAATAATAAATCAAACACACTCCGACAAGGAGCTAAATCACTCTAATGAATCAAATACTCCGGCAATGAGATAAATTACTTTAACGAATCAGACAACTCCAACAAGGAGGTAAACATAACTCACAATTAATAAGAGAAATTTAAATGCAAGGACTTTAAAATCTACTTACCTGATGCTTCAAACAAATTGGGATATCTATCCCGCATGCTCGACTCAATCTCCCAAGTATCCTCATCATGCGGACTGTTATGCCATCGCACTTTTACTAATGGAATCTCTTTAGACCTCAACTTTCGGGTGTCTCTTCCTGCAATAGCAACTGGAACTTCTTCATAAGCTAAGTTCACATCCAGTTGAACTGGGTCCACCTCTATGACATGAGTGGGATCTCGAACACACTTCCATAGCATAGAAACATGAAAAACGGGATGAACAGGCATAGAATCTGGCAATGCAAGTCGATAAGCAACCTCACCAATACGCTTCACAATCCTAAAAGGACCAATGAACCTAGGACTCAACTTGCCCTTCTTCCCAAATCTCTTCACACCCCGCATTGGTAACACCTTCAAGAAAACCATATCACCTTCCTCAAATACCAACTCTCGGCTTCTCTTGTTCGAGTATGATATCTGCCTACTCTGAGCAGTTCGAAGACGATCCTGAATGATACGAACAGTATCCAAAGTATGACGAACAATATCAGGACCCAACATCTCGAGACTCGAACCAACCAACTGGAGATCGACGTCGGCGGCCATATAATGCCTCGAATGTCGCCATCTGAATGGAAGACTGATAACTGTTATTATAAGCAAACTCTACAAGAGCCTAATGATCATCCCAATGACCGCCAAAATCCAAGGCACATGCTCTCAACATATCCTCCAAGATCTGAATAGTCCGCTCAGACTGTCCATCAGTCTGCGGATGAAATGCGGTACTAAGTTGGACCTGAGTACCCAACTCTCGCTGAAAAGCCTGCCAAAACTGAGAAGTGAACTGAGTGCCTCGATCAGAGATAATAGACAATAGAGTACCATGCAGCCGAACAATCTGCTCAATAAAGATCCGAGCCAACTTCTTTGATGTATCAGTTGTCTTCACTGGAATGAAATGGGCCGACTTGGTAAGTCTATCAACAATGACCCAAACGGAATCATGATGCCTCAATGTCTTCGGCAAGCCAACTACAAAATCCATAGTAATCCTCTCCCACTTCCACTCAGGAATGGGTAGTGCCTGGGCTAAACCTGCAGATCTCCTATGCTCGTACTTGACTTGCTGGCAGTTCAAGCACCGAGATACATGATCAAAGACATATTTCTGCATCCCCTTCCACCAATACAACTCCCGAAGGTCCTGGTACATCTTGGTGATATCGGGATGAATGGAATACCGCGAACTGTGAGCCTCATCAAGAATCAACCGCCTCAAATCACCAACATTAGGAACACAAAGACGACCACCAACCCGAAGAATACCATCACTATCCAACTCAAAAGGAGGGGCTCCTCCACTTTGAATACGCCCTCGCAACTCAAGAAAGTAAGGATCCTCGAACTGTCTTTCCTTAATCTGGCTAACTAAGGAAGACTGAGCCACCATACAAGCAAATACCCGATTCGAGTCTGAACTATCAAATCTCACCCTCGAATTATATAGAGTCTGCAACTCTCGAGCTAAAGGTCGCATCTCAACATCAAGAAATGCAAGACTACCCGTAGACTTCCTACTCAATGCATCGACCACTACATTGGCTTTCCCCGGATGATAATGAATAGTAAGATCATAATCTTTAATTAGCTCGAGCCATCTACGTTGCCTACCATTCAAGTCCTTCTGAGTAAGCAAGTACTGCAAGCTCTTGTGATCAGTGAAGATCTCACAAGGCTCGCCATACAGGTAATGTCTCCAAATCTTTAAAGCAAATACCACAACGGCTAACTCTAAATCTAAATCATGGGTCGGATAGTTCTTCTCATTCACTTTCAACTGCCTAGAAGCATAGGCAATGACTTTACCATGTTGCATCAAGACACATCCCAACCCAACACGAGAAGCATCATAATAAACTACAAACCCTCCAGCTCCAGAAGGAAGAGATAACACTGGAGCGCTAGTCAACAATGACTTGAGCTTCTGAAAACTCGCCTCACACTCTTCTGACCAACGAAATTGAACCGCTTTCTGAGTCAGGCGGGTCAATGGAGCGGCAATAGATGAAAACTTCTCCACAAATCGCTGATAATATCCAGCCAGACCAAGAAAACTACGAATCTCTGTCGGAGAAGTAGGTCGTGGCCAATTCTGAACGGCCTCAATCTTCTTAGGATCAACTTTAATACCCTCACTAGACACAACATGACCCAAGAAAGCCACAGAGTCCAACCAGAACTCACACTTTGAGAACTTAGCATAAAGCTTATGTTCCCGAAGTGTCTGAAGAACCAATCTTAAATGATGCTCATGCTCCTCACGGCTATGTAAATAGACTAAGATGTCATCAATGAAAACAATAACAAAGGCGTCCAAATAGGGCTTGAACACACGGTTCATCATATCCATAAAAGCTGCTGGAGCATTCGTAAGCCCAAAAGACATAACCAAGAATTCATAGTGACCATAACGGGTCCTGAATGCTGTCTTCAGGATATCAGACTCCCGAATCTTCAATTGATGATACCAAGACCTCAAATCAATCTTGGAAAAGAACTTGGCTCCTTGCAACTGATCGAACAAGTCATTTATACGAGGCAAGGGATACTTATTCTTGATAGTGACCTTGTTCAACTGCCTATAATCAATGCACATACGCATAGAGCCATCTTTCTTCTTTACGAACAACACTGGAGCTCCCCAAGGCGACACACTAGGTCGAATGAACCCCTTATCCACTAGGTCGAATGAACCCCTTATCCAATAAGTCTTGCAATTGCTCCTTTAACTCCTTCAACTCGGCTGGAGCCATACGATATGGAGGAATAGATATAGGCTGAGTTCCGGGCACCAAATCAATACCGAACTCAATATCCCTATCCGGAGGAAGTCCAGGCAAATCATCAGGAAATACATCAGTGAACTCCCTCACAACGGGAACAGAATGAAGAGACGGAACCTCTATTCTAGTATCTCTAATCATGGCAAGATAAGCATAACACACCTTATTCACCATCCTCGTTGCTTTCATAAAAGAGATAACACGTCCCGTAGGTGGCAAACAAGAACCGCGCCATACTACCAGTACTGAGCCAGGAAAAAAAGCCGAATAGTCTTGGCATGACTATCGAGAGTAGCATAACATGATGCCAACCAATCCATACCGGTAATCACATCAAAATCTACCATGTCCAGTTCAACTATGGTCTCACGTCCCCCAAAAGATACAGTACAACCAAGATACACCCGCTCCACCACAATAGACTCTCCAACAGGAGTAGAAACACAAAATGGATCACGAATACACATATAATCAACATTAAAACCCGTAGAAAAATATGGAGACACATAAGAATACGTGGAACCTGGATCAATCAAGGAATAAACATCACGTCCACAAATAGAAAGTGTACCTGTAACCACTACATTGGATGCCACAGCATCCTGTCTGGCTGGCAAAGCATAAAACTGCCTCTGAGGATGAGCTGAACTAGTACTCTGATGACCACCCTTCGAAGGGCCACTACCGCCACGCCCACGACCTTTGCCTGGCGGTGGTGCACTTCTAGCTGGCTGAGAACCTGATGTAGTACCATAAGTCTGCACAGATGCCTGGGGTCGAGGAAAAGATTGACTACCTCCCTGAAGTACTCTAGGACAATCCTTTATATGATGACCAAGCTCACGACAATGATAGCACCCAGAATTGGGTCTGTGCAGTACGTGCTGCTGAGGTCGTGAAACAGACTGGCCTGGCTAAGAAGGCTGAGAAAATCGAGTCTGCTCATGATGGGGTAGAAATGTGCTCCTCGAGCTGTGAGCCATAGACTTAGCTGGCCTATCAGAAGACCTCCCCTGAAACCCCTTGCCTCCAGATGAGGCAGTAGAAAGTCCACCATATCCACGAGATCTCTTACTATCTCTCTCCAACTCTTCTTGCTCCAGAGCTCTATAAGACTCATATCGGCGAGCAATATCCACCGCTACATCAAATGAAGTACCAGCCTCTATCTCACGAGCCATACTAGATCTCAAAGTAGCAGAAAGACCATCAATGAACCTCCTAACCTTCTCTGACTCCGGACGAACCAAATCAAGAGCATCACGAGACATGTCTAAGAATCGAACCTCATGCTCAGATACAGTCATATGGTCCTGTCTCAACCTCTCGAACTGCCTGTGCCTCTCATCCTGCTGGCTACGCGGGAGGAACTTATCCATAAACCTCTGAGAAAACTCACTCCAAGACAGCTTCGGCAAGCCCTGCCTAGCTAAAGTAAGTGTATTCCACCAAGTCAAAGCATGACCCTCAAGCTGGAAAACTGTATAATCAACTCCATGCTTCTCAAGATATCCCAAAGCACATAATATTCGCTGGCAACGATCCAGAAAGGCCCGTGGATCCTCGGATGGAAGTCCTCCAAATTTCGGGGGCAGTAACCTAGTGAAGTGAAGAAGTCTGACTTGGTTCACCTCCGGAACCACAATCTGCCCTGGCTGACCTGCCTGAACAACCTGGGGTACACTACGCGCAACTGCTACCTCTGGAGTCTGCATAGCAGGAGTAACAAACTGAACTGGGGTCTGCATACCTCGCATCTGAGTACCCTCTGGTGGGCTGATAACTATAAATTTTGTATATATTTAGATATATAAATGAATTACTTAAGTAATATTTTTATTCAAAATATATAGTATTATCTTTTATTTTTGTGCAAATATATAAAAATATATTACAGGACAAGAAGTAGAGCCAAATTGAAGAAATAACAAACAAGGAAAAGCAAAGAAGAAAAAGAAGCACGTGTGGCAAGTACCATGGATGAATCCGCGGATGCAAAGCACGTGTGGCAAGTACCACGGATGCATCCGCGGATGCAAAGCATGTGTGGCAAGTACCACGGATGCATCCGCGGATTCCTACGGATGCATCTGTAGAAAAAAGAGCAAGAATAAATCAAGAATATGTGAAAAAAGTACCACGGCTGCATCCGCGGATTCCTACAGATGCATCCATAATACTTTGGCATGAAGTTTTTTCTATAAATAGGTCCTACTTTTGCTAGCAAGGAAGACAAGTTCCTACGGGAGAAAAATTCTACTCTTGTAGTTTTGTTTACTTTTAAAAGTTATTTTTCCTTTCTTGAGAAAATATTAAGAGTTCTACATTTTCTCTTTGTAGTATTCTATATTCGCTCCATGGAGTAGTTTTCTTTTGAGTTGGGATTAATGATGAAGCTTGATATATTATTATAATAAAATTTTTGATATTTTATTATTCTTGAGTGAGAGTATTTCTTGTCAAGTTCTTACATCAAAGTATTAGGTATATATTACTCAACTTTATCACGTGTATATATTTATGTTATAATATTTCTTTCTAATTTTTTTTATTGAAAGAAACAAAAATTAAATGGGGATAGGGATAACTAAATATATTATCATGCTAATTTGAGGTAATTATATTTAATCTCTTAAAATTCTTTATCTTGATTTTAAAATTTTCATTCGAAAGAAGAAAATCATTTAGCCAAGTTATGGGATTTGACGAAAGCTAATCGAAAGAGGTTTTTGTTCATATGATGTACTCATTCAAGATAAGTATTTTCTATTTTAATACAATAAGTTTATTATTTAATTATGCTAATTGAATGAGGCATAATTGAATGAGAAAACTTTAGTAGAAATATTAATTTTCTATCTCTATATGAGTTTGATATGTATAATAGAAAATGAGGTATTTAAACTCCATTATAATTTTATATCAAGTGCACTCATAAAACCCCAACTCTTTTTATCAAAAATCAAAAACAAATTTTCTATCTTTCCAAGTAGATATAATTTCAACTCTTTTCACCCAAAAATTGAGTCTCTTAAATAGTAGGATAGATAATACAAATTTGTAGCATAGATTCTCCAATCTCTGTGGGACGATATCTTAAACTATACTATAATTTGACAGGGAACGAGCAGAAATTCTTATATGCCCAGAGCTCGTCAAAGTTTTGGCGCCGTTGCCGGGGATTGGCAGTTGTCTACTTCAGATTAATTATCTTCTTACTAATTTAAGAATATTTTTATTTTCTTTCTTTTGTTACTATTTCAGGAATTTTAGCTAGTATATGACCCGCTCCTCTTCGACGGAGCTTGTTGAATACGATCCTGAAATTGAAAGATATCTGCGAAAAAGCAGAAAAGATCAAACCTCAATCTCGCTCTCTTCCTCGTTTATAAACATGGAACATTTAAATGTTCCACCACAGGATCCACCAATCCCACCTATCCCTGAGGACCAATTTGATGAAGTGACCCCCAGGCCAGCTAACATGATCCTAAGGGATTATTCTAGACCAGATCCTTTTGACTGTGAGTCAAGTATTAGAAGGCCACCAGGTTGCTAACAATTTTGAAATCCGAACTTGCTTAATCCAAGCCATACAACAAAATAGTGTGTTTAACGGGAAAGCTAGTGAGGATCCTCACAATCATTTAATTGATTTTCTAGAATTGGTTGAAACAGCAAAGTATAATGGCGTCTCTCCAGATGCAATTAAGTTATGCCTGTTTCTATTATCTTTAAAAGGAGAAGCAAAATTATGGTTACGTAGTTTACCTAGAGGATCAATTACCACTTGGGACCAGATGACTCAAAAATTTCTCAGTAAATATTTTTCCCCAGCCAAAGCCACTAAAATGAGACAGGACATAACCAATTTTGTGCAAACTGACTCAGAGTCAGTATACCAAGCCTGGGAAAGACTAAAAGCTATGTTAAGAAAGTGTGTACATCACGACATCCCTGAGCACATGCAACTATACATCTTTTGCCATGGCCTAAAACCATCGGCAAGAAATGTTATAGATGCGGCAGCCGGAGGTGCCTTAATGGGAAAAACCACTGCAGAAGCTTTACAGTTACTAAATGAGATTTCTGAGAATGCGGTACAGTGTCCATCTGAAAGAGTGATACTTAAGAAAGCTGCAACCATAAACCAATCTGATGTCCTGGCTGACTTGTCAAAACAAATTGCTTCTCTAACTCAAAAGTTTGATACTTTTTCAGATAAGTTCTCATCAGCCTGCTTCAACTGACAATTGTGATTTTTGCGCAGGAAATCATCAGAATCATGAGTGCCAAGCTGGTAATCAAGTTGACGAACAGGTAAACCAAATTGGATACAAAGCGTATCCATTTGGTAATTCTTTGGCCCAAAAGCATCCTGGTTTTCAGTGGAGTAACCCCAATGGAGCAGAAAATGCTCAACATTTTCAGAAACTACCACCACAGGGACCACCTGGATTTCAAGGACAAAACAGGATGCAACAAAATTTTAGGCCATATCAACTCAGACCACAACAACAGGCACCAACTTTGGAAGATTTGATGTACAAGCACATCAAACTTACCGAAGAAAAATAGAAAGCCAAAATGCCGCCTTCAAAAATCTGGAAACTCAGGTGAGTCAATTGGTTACTCTTGTTTCAGAAAAGATTCAAGGACCATTGCCCAGCAATACTGAAAAAAATCCAAGAGAACATGTTAAAAACATTGTCGTGCGATCAGGTAAGAATCTCGATGATCCATACCCTAATAGAGAGGGTAAGTTACAGGAAGATCAAAGAGAGGGCCAAACTGTTGATAATGGTAAGGAAATACATGTTGAAACAAAGAAAAAAACTGCTCAGGAAAATAAAGCTAATTCAAGTGGTGAGCCAATTCCTTTTCCGCAGAAATTAAAGAAAAACTTGATCAACAGTTTTTAAAATTTCTAGAAATTTTGAAACAATTGTATATTAATATTCCTTTCACCGATGCTTTAACTCAAACGCCATCATATGTTTAGTTTTTAAAAGAAATTTTATCCAGCAAAAGAAAACTTGAAGAAATTTCAGTGGTTAAGCTTACGGAAAAATGTAGTGCTATTTTACAAAATAAGCTTCCACAAAAACTTGGAGATCCTGGCAGTTTTACCATTCCTTGTACTGTAGGAGGAACTCACCTTGAAAAAGCTTTGTGTGACTCTGGGGCATCAATCAATCTGATGCCATTTTCAATTTTTCAAAAACTGGAACTTGGGGATATAAAAAAATACAGTTGTTTCTTTGCAATTAGCTGATCAAAGTACAAAAAAGGCAAAAGGAATAATTGAAAATGTGCTTGTGAGAGTTGATAAGTTTGTGTTTCCAGTAGACTTCATTGTCCTTGAAATGGAGGAAAATTCAGATGTACCACTCATTTTGGGGAGACCTTTCCTAGCTACAGGTAGAGCGATAATAGATGTATGTCAGGGACAATTGATTTGAGAGTTGATGAGGAGAAAGTGATTTTTGATATGCAAAAAATTATGAGATATCCTGATGATGACTCATCATCTTCTTGTTTTACTATTGACCTCCTTAATGATCTTACAGATGAGTACAAAAATGATCAGTTATTTTCAGACTCATTGGAGAGGTGTTTGGTAAAATCGGGTACAACAAACGATGACGATCCCTCAATTAGAGAAGAAGCTGTAACTTTGGAAAATGAGGGAGAAGATGTGCTAGAAGAAATAATTCAATCAAAAATTGAACTCAAAACTCTTCCCTCTAATTTAAAATATGTTTATCTTGAGGAAGAATCTTTTTCCAGTAATTATTTCATCTTTGTTGACCAATGAACAAGAATTGAAATTGATCAAGGTACTGAGGGAGCATAAGAAAGCCTTAGGATGGAAAGTCTCAAATATCAAGGGAATCAGCCCAGCTATATGTACACACAGGATACTGATGGAAGAAAAATACAAGCCAATTTTCCAACCACAAAGAAGGTTAAATCCAGCAATGCAGGAAGTTGTGAAAAAAGAAGTGGTAAAATTATTAGCAGCTGGTATCATTTACCTAATTTCAGATAGCCCTTGGGTAAGTCCAGTACAAGTAGTACCCAAAAAAGGAGGTATGACTGTTGTGAAAAATGAAAATAATGAGCTCATACCTACTCGGACTGTCACAGGATGGAGAGTCTGTATTGATTACAGACGACTAAATGATGCTACAAGAAAAGACCATTTTCCATTACCCTTTATTGATCAAATGTTGGAAAGAATAGCAGGTCATGCTTTTTACGATTTTCTTGATGGTTACTCTGGGTATAACCAAATACCAATAGCCCCCGAGGATCAGGACAAAACGACATTTACTTGTCCTCATGGTACATATGCTTACAGAAGAATGCCTTTTGGATTGTGCAATGCACCGGCCAGTTTTCAACGGTGCATGTCTGCCATTTTTTCAGATATGACAGAAAAGTTTTTGGAAATCTTTATGGATGATTTTACTCTGTTCGGAAAAAAATTTGAAAACTGTTTGCACAATTTGACTCTTGTACTCGAAAGGTGCGAAGAGACAAATTTGATTTTGAATTGAGAAAAATGTCATTTTATGTTTACATAAGGAATTGTTTTGGGACATAAAATCACTTCTAAAGGGATAGAAGTAGATAGAGCAAAACTTGATTTAATCGCAAGATTGCCCCCTCCCACAATTGTGAAAGGCATTAGAAGTTTTTTGGGACATGCTGGTTTTTATAGAAGGTTCATAAAAGATTTTTCAAAAATTTCAAAACCTCTCACAAATCTTTTAATGAAGGATGTGCCGTTTGAATTTTCTGAAAATTGCGAGAAAGCTTTTGAATTGCTAAAAAAAAACTGACAAAAGCACCAGTTGTTGTTTCTCCAGATTGGAATCTACCATTTGAAATCATGTGTGATGCAAGTGATACTGCTGTTGGAGCAGTATTAGCTGCTGTTGGAGCAGTATTAGGACAGAGAAAGAATAGAATTTTTCGTCCAATTTACTACGCCAGTATAACTTTAAATGAAGCTCAATTGAATTATGCTACAACAGAAAAAGAGCTACTGGCAGTAGTATTTGCTTTTGATAATTTTATTCCTATCTTATTGGAACCAAGGCATAGTCTTCACTGATCACGCAACATTAAGATATCTTTTGACAAAAAAGGATGCTAGGCCTAGATTGTTAAGATGGATACTTTTGTTTCAAGAATTTGACCTTGAAATAAAAGATAAAAAGGGAACTGAAAATCAAGTAGCAGATCATTTGTCTAGATTGGAAACACCACCTAGTGAGGCAGTAGAAATCAGGGAAGAATTCCCAAATTAGCATATTTTCTCGATCTCTGTGATCACAAATCAGGCTCCCTGGTTTGCTGACATTGCCAATTATTTGGTAGCATATTGGATGCCAAAGGAATTTTCTCCACAGCAAAGAAGAAAGCTCAAAACTCATGCTAGACATTATTTCTGGGAAAATCCTTACTTGTTTAAATTTTGTGCAGATAATGTTGTGCGAAGATGTGTACCAGAAAAAGAAATGAAGGATATTTTGAGCCATTGTCATGATGGAGCAGTTGGAGGACACCACAGTTCGAACAGAACAGCTTCCAAAATTTTGGAAGCAGGATTCTACTGGCCTACATTGTTTAAGGATGCAAGGTCATATGTTTTAACATGTGACAAATGTCAGAGGACATGTAACATTTCAAAAAGGGACGAAATGCCTTTAAACTCTATACTCATATGTGAAATATTTATGTTTGGGGTATAGATTTTATGGGACCATTTTCTTCCTCGCAATCCTGTCAATACATTTTGGTAGCAGTAGATTACGTTTCAAAATGGGTAGAAGCAATTACAACAACAACAAATGATGCTAAGGTTGTGTGCAAATTTCTTAAGAAAAATATTTTTACTAGGTTTGGGACTCCTAGAGTGATTATCAGTGACCAAGGCGCACATTTTATGAATAAGGAATTTTACACTTTACTGTCTCGGTATGGGGTGACTCATAAAACAAGCACACCTTATCATGCACAGACGAGTGGCCAAGTTGAGGTTTCTAACAGAGAATTAAAAAGAATTTTGGAAAAAACTGCCAGTACCTCACGTAAAGATTGGGCTTTGAAATTAGATGATGCATTATGGGCCTATCGAACTGCCTTTAAAACACCAATTGAACTTCACCATATAGGCTTGTTTTTGGAAAAGGTTGTCACTTACCAGTTGAAATTGAGCACAAAACTTTTTGGACAGTGAAAACATTGAATATCGACATAAGCAGTGCAGGTAAAAATAGATTCTTCCAAATTGATGAATTAGATGAATTTAGGTTTGAATTCTTATGAAAATGCTTTGTTGTATGAAGAAAAAGTGAAAAGGTGGCATGACAAGTTGATCCGCCATAAAGAGTTTCAGACTGGTGATCAAGTTCTTTTGTATAATAGTCGACTAAGGCTATTTCCTGGGAAGTTTAAATCCCGCTGGACTGGTCCGTTTGTAGTAACTGATGTTACTCCATATGGAGCCATTGAAATTCAGAAAGTCAGTGGAGGTGAGAAATTTAAGGTGAATGGCCACAGGTTGAAGTTATATTTTGGAGGACAGTATGAAAAACAAGCTCTGGCAATTGAGATCCTGTGATGTGGCATGAACTACAATAAGTCGAGCGGACGACGTTAAACTCAGAACTACTTTTCAACCCCGTAGCCATTGAGGGTGAAGCATTGGAGCCTCATAAGTCCAGTATAGATTTGTTTAATCAAATACTTAATCAATTAATCTGGTTAATATCCAGGTTAGTGTACAGCCGGAACTTCAAATGACGGCCTCTACAAAAACAGTGTCACCTACACAAGAGTAATTCCATGGTGATCGGTATGCCTGAGTAACTGGTTGCTCAACTATTTGATTAAGCTAATCAAATATTGGCACAGGTAATTTTCTAGTTTATATTTAAACTAGGACCCGAGACTTGTAGGTCTAAAATTTTTCAGTCTATTGCACATAGAATATGTGCGGTCACAGTTTCTTTCAAGCTTTCTTCTGTGATTGTATATTTGAAAGCCAATATATATATATATATATATATATATATGAAAATAGAAGTTTTTGTGGGCCTACATAGATGCCTAAATATGCTAAACCACCCTAACTTTTGTAAATTATTAGATGCAGTAATATTATCTTGTTAAATTTCTCATGTTTTAATATCTTATCTCATTTCTACTAATCTTTAGAATCATTAACTATTTTTGTTTTGGTGTCTTTGATTGTGTAATTCCTTTACCAAAAAAAAAAAAATATTTAATTAAATATATATCATATTTAAATGCTTAAGTATATATATATATAATTATATATGTGCTTGTATATATACTGCAACCTAATTTATTGCACTTTGTAAATGAAAAATCTACAATATAAAGTTTTTTATTTCTTGCAAACATTTATTTCTTTGATTTTTTGTCATCTAACTTCCAAGCTTATGATTTCTATTCTTTGAAGGCAAAATGAATATCTCAAATCTCAACGAAACATTGAAGTTGAGAAGTTTTATGATCTAAAAGCATGTGAAATTATTACTTTTGACTAAAAATTGCTCCAATATCTTTCAAGGCTTAATTATAGCTAAAGCACCGATTTGGAAAGATATGTTCTTTTTACCCACCTCATAAATATTCCTTTCAAGAAAAATGTTCCTGGTACTATCCGTCCAAATACTGTTGTGATATAAGGAGAAGAAAATTGTGGGAAAGATAAAAGCAATTGAAAAAGAAAAAGAGATTTAGAACTTGAAAGGTTCTACCATGTGCAGTAAAGCTCATTACTGAAATGATGAATAATTGCTCAAAAAAAAAAAAGAAAAAAAAATTCCACACATTCTCCTTATAACAGATAAATATGTATGTATTTACATAGATACATATATAAAAAGAAAAAGATGAAATTTCAAGCCATTTCTCAAGGCAAACACTATTCTATATAAATTCCACAATTTGATGTTAAGTTACAAAATTGTCTTGAGGAGCAAATTTTCAGAAAAAGTATGATTACACTAAGTCTGAAAGATCATAAAATCATCAATTTTAGTGGGGACAAAAAGTGCGAGATACCATTTTTTGTCAAGCAGAGATAAATTCAAAAGGTAAAGATTGGAGAAATTTTGAAAGGATGAATTGTTTGACTGAAATAAAAATTTTATTTGGTTAGATTCTTTTTCTTACAGAGAAGCAGCAATGAAAGCGGGGAAGTAAGTATTATTCTCTTTTTCTCGAGGACGAGCAAAACTTCAAGTTAGGGGAACAACCTGGGGTACACTACCCGCAGCTGCTACCTCTGGAGTCTGCATAGCAGGAGTAACAAACTGAACTGGGGTCTGCATACCTCGCATCTGAGTACCCTCTGGTGGGCCAACATGAGAAGCTACCTGGGTCGCGGGAGATCCCTGTGGTGCAAGAGTCTGTAGGATACCCAAAATCCTCAACATAGCATCTTGAAATACCGGTGTAGCAATAAATCCCTGATCAACCTGAACCTCTGGCTGATCCTCAATCTCTGTATCATCATCATGATCTACAACTCTCGTGGCCCTAGCAGCTCTAGCCCTAGGCTGGGCGGCTGTATGAGTCTCCACGTCTGCCTCGACCACGTCCTCTGCCTCGACCTCTCGCTCGACCGACACCTCTAACTCCACCTCTTGCGGTAACTGGTACATCAGGTGGTGCCTCTGGCTCCACCTCCGCCTCCTGAGCTGAAGAACGAGTCCTCACCATCTGCGCGTTACATAGTGGAAAAGATTAGTCTTGATATGGAAATACTACGCACGATAAGGAAAGAAAGAAGGGAAGTTGCCTAAATGTCATCATAGCCTCTCGTAGATAGGTACGACGTCTCCGCCCGATCAACATGACTCTATTAGACATTGTTCATGATTCGTGAGCACTCTAAACCTATGGCTCTGATACCAATTTGTCACGACCCAAAAATTCGAATAGGTCGTGAAGGCACCCAACTAATCACGTTGGGCGAACCTACTTGATTTGCGAATAATTAGAATAAACTCTACTACGAAATATATAAATATTTAAATAATATCCCATAAAAGTAATAAAGAAGTTGAAATTTCCCGACAATAAAAGGTTTAAGTACTCCCCGAATCATGAACATCTAAGAGTGCCAAATAAGCTATACAACTCCAAGAATTTAGGGAATACATTATAGGGAAATATAAACTATATAGACGGCCACCACGGACGAAGGATTGGCTCACCGCTAATAAAGGAACGCTCCACCTCGGTCAACCACGATGCTCACAAGTTGATGGTGTTGAATCTGTAAGACCTAAATAAACCAACAAAGAAAAGGAAAGGGGTGAGTCGAGTGACTCAATAAGCGGGGACAGGGCTCCAAGTAAAGTAGCAAGTTGCTCATATATGGGAAGCAAGACAATTCAAAGGTATGTAGAGTAAAGATAAACCATTAACAATCAAGTAATATTCATACTCCGTCATCAAAGTACTACGAACACTTTCATTGTAACTAGGGGTAAATACATAACCACGCAATTCTATGATAATATGTACGGAACTACATCGTGCTATGATAATATGTACGGAACTACATCGTACCTCAATAATATGTGCGGAACTACATCGTACCACAAAAATTATGCACGGAACTACATCGTGCCATAATTACTTGTATAGAAGTATATATTATATATAGGGTGTGGAGCAAGTCCACTAAGAAAGTGAAATACACTTACCTCGATCTGAAGCTCACTAGCTACTCAACAATTGTTTTCCCTTTTTGAATCTCCTCCAAATGTTCCCGCTCTATTAAAGGAACATAATACAATCAATACCTAGGCTAATAGTTAAACATTACAAACCTTGAACTAAAGGGGTTAAGAAATTAACTTAAAAGTCAACCCCGAGTCCACATGGTCAACCTCAAAAATTGAACTCAAAGATAAGAGTCTAAATAGTAATCAAGTCTTGATCTTGGTAGGAATTGGGATGTGAAATCTCAATTTTACTAAATAGATAACTTATGGTCAAATGCCATTTTCTATTTCTCAAATGCTATACTTTTAATGATAGGATTATTCTTCAATACACTCAATAGTTAATTATTTGTGTTAAACATATTAGTAATTAGTTCTTTATAATAATGATCCTAAAACAGTTTACATTTCTATTTCCAGAAACAAATTTTCTGACCGAAACAATGCCTTAGAAACAGAGTGACGAATTGCTTGCTGCTATGGGAGCATAAGCTCACATATGTGAGTAGATCCATTGACCCCTATCATTATGCAATAATTAGCTTCTCAATCGTTTCCTAATCATTACATATTAATAATAATAATAATAATAATAATAATAATAATAATAATAATAATAATAATAATAATAATAATTAAACAAAGAGATATGCTTCCATATATGCATACCAAAATGTGTCCAACTAGAATGATGAAGACTAGCTGCTTATAGCTCCCCAAATAAGTTCTCCCATTTTCAAGTAGCCGCTGCTGAGTACTCTTCTTCTTTCCTTTAAATTTTCATTCTCCAATTTATTTATGTTTTTACCCTAAAAAGCAAGGCAATGTCTCCTTTATATGTGCCCTAACAATATGAGCTAGAAATAAGATGTGGGCTTATATTTTAGGGTCCAACTGGTATAAGAAACTATCTACTTGGTCCAAAAATTATTTAATTAATTTTCTAATTTTTTTCCAACTCCAATTTAAATAAAATAAATTAATTATTATAAAAATATCGGGGTGTTACGGTGATTCTCTCTTCTGAATTATTGCATTAAATATATGTTTATTCAACATCTCGTCTTGTTAGTCTTTTCTTGGCTCAATCTGCCATATATTACTAATTTAAAAAAAAGAGGCGGGTGATTCTCTAAGTTGTTCACCCTGCATTTAAATAATGAAGAAATTTCAAAAAATACGTTAAAAATATAAATATAAAAATAGAATTTTCATGTAGGAAACTCAAATTAAAATTGAAACTCAAACTTTTATATGTTGTATAGAGGATTGTTGCATAATTACTTCTAATAGCCTCTCATAATTCTTGATAGATTTCTTGAAGAATCTTGAAGAGAGACAATATCTATGATCTTGCGAATTTTGTTGTAAAATTTTTGTAAAAATTTTCTACCCCTCGATTATAGCCTCTATCACTGCAGGGCAACACGTTGTTGCCTATATGAAGGAATGGCAAAAAGAAGGCTTGATATACTATGTTAAAGAGTCACTGAACACAAGAAAGAACTAAATTTTATAGGTAAAGTAGTCTATGCATGACTTTCAAAAATCCTATACAACTTCTTTTCTCTAACATCTATGTACATCTATACCAACACATAGTTATCTGGATCTTACAAACTCCCATTTTTCCACCACTTATATTTTAATAAATGCTCTCGAGCAAGATGCAACCCTTTCCAACAATTGGGTGATAAAAAAAATCAAAAGAATTTTAACTGCAAAGCAAGTTAACAAAATGTAATGAACTTGTAGTTTAGTATTGAATCATTCATAAATAAGAGTATTGTGCTAGTAACAAATGGATAACCAGCAAACACAACAATAACTTGCGTAGTATAATACATGTTGCTTTTGCATGTCAAGTTTAAGATCCAGAGGAAAAATTCTTTGTTGTACTTGTAGAAAAAATCGATGATAACAATGCTATTAAAATTCACAAACATATGAATTGCATATAATGATGGTTCCGCTGGAGATTGAATAAAGAACTTATTTCTCCTTAATCCTGAAAATTACAGTTCAACATGCCTACATTAACTCCATCAGTAGCTCCACTTGGCTTTACTCCAATCTTTAGAATGTCATATCAAAGTCTAGCTCTTAGCTTGCATTATTTCTTCATCATCCACAACTATATGCGGTGTCGGTTGTAGAAGCTCTTGTTTAATTATGTACAAACAAAAGAATGCCAACAAATATCCATTTAAGGAAAGTTAAAAGTAAGATTCATAACATAAGTAACCATGAAACTATTACTATTGAAGGATTACACAATCTATTGAACACAAAATTCGCCTAGGGTCTAATCGTATGTGTTTCACTAGTCTACAATATAATCACATGTAAAATACACAGTCTAGATTGTACCTGTTACAGAAGATGGTTCCGAATTCGTAGAAGACCGTTCAATCTTCCATTGATATTCTTCACCATAAGAGAAGAAGAGAGTTCTTTTGTTTGTGAGGGAGGAGAGAAAAGAAGTATTTCTTTTTCTCTGACTTTTCAGAAAAAGAAGCATTGGAAAAAACTAGAAGTCTCAATGAAAATTGGACTTCTTTTATATTTCTTTTTAGACACACCTCTTCAGAATAGTTGTGTCTTTTCACTCTTTTCCTTAATGTATCTTTTTATATATAACTAATATATATAAATATTTATTGGATAAGGATCCGGGTTGACCCACATGGGTGCCCCGAATCTAATTTCCAACATCTCCCACTCACCCATGGTGGGTCGACTCTCATTCCCAATCTGTAACATCCATACATAACGACTAGACCATGTGACCAGTGCATACTTCGAGAGCTTAGTTGTTATACATCTGTTAGGAATATATAACATCTCGATTACGGAACCTTGGAGTAGATTGCAGTATGCAGTACCCTAGATCATTTATCACATTCACGTCTCTCACAATCTCTTTATATTAATTTGAGTTCATCATTATGTTACATAATGGGTCGACCAATAAACACAATTAATGTGATAGTACTAATTAATGATCTTTCTCATCTCATGAATCTCTTAATCTCAATTTGATTTACTTTTCTAGGTATGTCCCACCAGACCGAATCATCCATGATCTCTAGGCAACACCCTAAGATAGCAAACACCAAATTGAATCTCGAGAAACTGGTCAAAGTCATGAGGGTACAAAAGAAAGAAAATTACTTATAATTTCCAGGGCTTCACACGATAAACAAGTAGAGATTAAGCTTGTATCGCCCATAGGTCACTTTATGCATACGTGGTATGAATCACGTACCACAGTATTAACTCCTTTCCCGTGGAGCGCATGTCTTTCACAAATAAAAAATACTGTGCAGATGATAGTTCAGACAATTCATGTCTAACTTTGAGTTCACACATCTACTCAGACATTTATCCATCAGAACTCACATCTGGCATTAAGACAAACTATTACATTTAATCATAAATGATTAGTCATAATTCAAACGACATTCATATTATAAACTTCTAGTTAGCTCTCTATTATTATCACTTCTGATAATAATAAGTTTATAACTGTCTCATCTCTCTTAGTCACCTAGACAATAGAGGCGATTGCCTGTGTGAATAGGCCAATCTTCTTGTTTGTCCGACATACTTCAAATTTATGTACTAAACATAAAATCATTCTCTGTATATGAACCAACAACTAGCAATTTAGGCTTCACTACATTAACTCCAATAATGTAGTATTATGTGAACATGCTAGGGGAAAGTTAAGATATAAATACATCGACATCTATGCAAACCCAATGACCTCACATATCATTAATAAGCACCAAATGCTATAGGTTGCACTATCGAATCTACTATTACATAATGCGTAGAGATGTATTTCATATTCACTTTTCTATATACAACTATGTCTCTAAGGAAATTATACTTATATCAATATGGTTTGTCTTCTAATGATACTTCGGACTTTAGTGTAAGCTATTGAGACTTGACTATCACACTTGATTGTCACTAATTCAATAGCACTATCAAACACACCCAAATTTATCATGAAGACGTTCAAGCCAAATAGCTTCTTGCACAGTTGCTGAAAACGCTAAAAATTTAGCATTCTTTATATATAAGACTGATGATTGTTTCTTGCTACACAAACAATATACGCATCGCTATTGTTTAGCAAAGAAGGACATACTTAGATTTAGACTTCCTCTCATCTAAATCTTCTTTTCAATCATCATACGTATAGCCTTTGAATTGCAGATCCTTTCCTTAACAACACAAGGATAATCGTCTGTGCCTTTGAGATACCTCAATATACTTTAACTGCTTTTCAGTATTCCTTTTCTAAGTCAAATTAATATCCGCTGATTAATATAACATATATCAAGCTTTATGAGACAATTCATATTCTTGTGGATTCGCGAGGACACATCCTCCCACTGAAAACTTTGCCTCGAGAAATAGGAGTATTAATGGGTTTGCACTATTGCATATTAAATCATTCTAAGAAATTTTTTTTATTCTCGCGAAAGAGAAAACGATCTCTTAGAATGATTTCTTGAAATCTTAACTTCAAGAATTTTTCCATAATTTTCAATACTACAATAAGCTTTTCACGTATATTGAGAACCCATTTGTTCCCAATGTCGTTAGGCTTACAGGTAGATCAATTAATTCCAACTCTTGGTTTGGTTTAACTAACTCCTTTTCACCTTCCATTGCTCTGAGTAGTTATCCTTAGCAGGGTATCTAAGAGCCTTATTCATCTCATAGCTCTTATTCATCTTGTGGAGTAACTATATATGCTTCCCCAGTGGCATACACAGAATTTTTCATTAGTGGTGATGTTTGGCATTTTATGCCTATATTTCCTTAATATTTCCTCACGTTTTAGTACCTTATTCGCTCGTTTTATAGCTTGTGACTGTGGTTTTACACTGATTTTATGTCGTGTGTATGTAGGTTGTTATGAAGTGTAATTGGAGCTTTTAAGAGCATGATTGAGCAAGAAAAGATTAGATTTTGATTGAGGATTGGATCGAGCACACGAAGGCACGACACGAGCGAGCAAAGGAGCGAGAAAACATGAAAATTGGCCTGGCGCTGTAGGGCATGCCCCGCGGGCCCCACCGCGCCCAGTGTTCCAGCGCGTTTCCCAGCGCGCCGCGGCCCAAAAGCGGGCTGATTTCGACGTCTTCTGCCTAGTGTTGCGCGATCGGGGGCGCGGGGCGCCCGTTATGGCGCCCCTGGAGCGAATTTTGACTTCCTATTTCGTCTAGGATTGGGTCTAGCTTATTACTAGGTGTTTGTAAACTCTATAAATACTCTTTTACTTAGTTTTTCATAGGAGTTCAGACCTTTGGAGCAAGTTTTGGAGGAGAGGGGAGGAGCCCTAGATGTCTTCTACACAAGTTCTTTCTCTCTTTCTCTTATTCTTCTCTTTAATTCTATAGTTTGTTTGTTCTCGGGTTAGAGTAAATACATGAAGGTTGATGTTTGAAAGTTGATTTCTATATATTGATTTACCATTATGGATTGTTTATTCTTTCTTGATCATAATTGTTTGATTATTGAGGCCTGATAATTGAACACTATCTATGGTATTTAGATTGAACTCGAAAGAGGGAATTTAATTACGCAATAAGAAAGAATAGAACTAGTTTGTGAACCCGGGCATCGGGGAACCAATTTGTGAGTAGGATAGACATATACTTGCTCGCCTAGTTTAACTCATTACAGAATTCGTTAGTGCGTGCACGTGATTCAACCCATAGACATATAGGGATTGGAGTAGCCTGCATAGACCGTGAAGAATCGAAAGGTTTTCATGGGTACATTTAACCTGTAGTTAGCAATCTAGGAAATCAAGAAGTAGAATCAACTGGAAAACTCAACTGGATTGTTCGTAACTCTGACCCGGGACCGTCATCTTTTATTGATAACAACTTAGAATTTGCTCTGTCACTTGATTTCAATTACTTGTTTTTATTACTGCATTTAGTTAGTAAATTCTCAACCATTGGAAAAAGATCCCTGAATAGTTTTAGGAAATTGTTTGCTAGAATTCAGTCTGAATAGTCCTCGTGGGAACGATACTCTACTTATCACTTTATTACTTGTCGACCACGTATACTTGCGTGTGCGTTGGGAGCAACAAGTTTTTGGCGCCGTTGCCGGGGACTAAATTGACTGTTTTCTTTTTGAACAATTTATTATTTTCTATTCAGGTTTAATTTTTTTTTTATTTTTTTATTTTTAGTTTATTATTGTATTACTAGTTTACATGGCATCTTTTAATGAAAGTGGGTCGAATGATGGCTGCTCTAATTTTATTGATTCTTGTCTACTTTGTGGAGGACATCACTTGTGGGAAAATTGTCCAACCCTTTCAACCCTGCGAGACTGATTATGTGAATTTTCTACCACCTTTGATTGGAATTTTTGTAAATTGTGTGGTGGTCGGTGGAATGATTGTCCTAAGTGTCATGCTTCTTCCCCCAATAAATTTTGTGATGATTCTAATGATGTTTGTGAGCTTGACATGATCGATAAAGTGCAGGTTGTTAGCGAAACTTGGCTAATGGAGCAAGCCAAACTCTTAGAAGCTCATGGGGATTTCAGGAGTGAACTTACAAATATGACGAGGCAATTTATGGAAGAAAGGGTTGTGCTCGGGCAAGAGATCGACGAATTTGGCTTGACTATTCACGACTTGGAGGAGAATTTGAGTGATATGGTTGAGGTGTCTGAAGCTCAATTATCAGTTGTCGTGCTTAGTAGATTTGAGATAGAAGAGCTTAGAAGCCAATTTGAGGAGCAAAAAGTGGAATTCCTACCATTCGACCCAATAGCAGTTGATGATGCCAAGGTTGAGGAAATTACATTAGAGTCAAGTGAAGAAATAGAAAACATCATATTTGAGGACTCTAGTGTTTGTGCAACTGAGGGTGTCAAAAGTAATGCAACTTTAGAATTGAAGCGCATTGGGCCTCATTCCAATCATTTTTCAACATTGTGTTTGGATGGTGACATGAAAATTGAGCCACCCGAGCCTATGAAGAAACCAAGGGAGGAGGAACAAGGTGCCTATATTTTAGAGTTTGTGATGCCGAGGAGACAAAATGACATCCCTCATTTAAAGGCCAAGAAGTGCAAAATGCGACAATGGTTACTTGGTCCTTTTGTATTTTTGCCACCACCCCAATACCATAGTTGTAAACTTGAGGCAAAGTTGGGGATTCAATTCATAAGTTCAAGGTGGAGGAAAAAGTGATGAAGTTGTGTTCGTCGTGTCGCGACGTTAAATCAAGCGCTTCTTGGGAGGCAACCCAATTTGTTTGCTTTACTTTTATTTATTTTTATTATTATTTATATAGTTGTATATTACTTTGGGTGATTCTTTGGATTGCAGGTTCATGTAATGTCGAGGCTAAGTGTGGGGTGTCCTCACCCTTGCCTAATATTGATGACCTTATGGGGGAAGTCTGAGTACCTCATACTATATGGAAGCTTGGAGGATGCTAGAACCAAGGACTAGATTCTTCAGGGAAGTTTTCTTTACCTTGCACTTTCTTATTTTTAGCACTGAGGACAGTGCTTAGTTTAAGTGTGGGGTGGGAAACTACCCTTTATTTATTTTTGAGGTTAGGGATGCATGTACTATAGGATTTTTCTTTTGTCACTTGACTTTATTTTTATTTGTTTCTTGCTTTAATATATGAAAAAAAAAAAAATTAGAAAACCAATGAAAAAGTCCAAAAAAAATTTTCCTTTTAATTTTATTAGTGGTACATGTCATCCACCCCGTGGTTTTTCTTATGGCCTCGGTTCTTTTCCACGGGGAGGCCGTTGAACCGGGTAGTTTTTATTTTTTTTAGGATTAGAATAGTTAGTATAGGTGACCCTAGACGAAAGGAAGAGGTAGAATGCTAGGTGCCTTTGATGTGTTTGATACCGGTGGACTTGAAGTGATTGCATGTGCTATTTGTGGTGTCCTTGGGTTTTAATTTGATGCATGCCTAAGAAAAATTGGAACGACCCCCTTGAGATGCTTGAGTCCGCTAGCTTGACGTGATTGTGAACCTTTGTGCATTAGTGCTTAAATTTCCACAAGTTGCATTCTAGATGCTTAGTTGAGAGTTGTTGATGGAACCTTTTTGTGTGGATCATGTGCAATGTGTGTGTGAGGCATGTTCTTATTTTACTCCATGTTGCATATTAATGTCTAGAACTTGCCCCGTGTGTGTGCAAAGCGAAATCCTAGGTTTGCTCTAGTCGGGAAATGATACAAGGCCTTCTTTTGATTTGCCTGCCCTTACATATATACCTTGAAAAAAATTATTGTTATGATTTTTTTGACCCTTTTTGTTGGCACCCACACCCCGAGCCTACCCATTTGTTCTAAATTGACTCTTTTGGCCCTTTACTCCTTAAGCACTTTATTGATATTGTGTTGTTATTTTGGAGTTGTGGTTGGATTTTGGAAGGTTTTTGAGTGGAACTAATGAAGGGGAATAATTGTAAAAATTGTGAAGTAGTGAAAAACATTGGCAAGGTTGGATGAGATTGAAAAAGAAAAAAATAGCAAAGAAAAAATTGTTGTGGAAAAAGAAATAAAAAGAGAAAAAGATATCAATTCCTTGCTAGTGTGTGCTTAATAGAAAAATGCTACTTGGGAGAAGGTGTATGTGTAGAAGTGTTGATTGGGTGGCTTGATGAGATTGATGCTTAATTTGAATGTGATGTATTAAAGTGCTTAGGGAGGTAGTCACTATTACCATATGTATCCTACCCGCCTCTTAGCCTACATTACGACCTTTCTAAAGTCCTAGTTAATCCCGATTGGAGTGAGCTTACATTAGTGGAGTCCTACACTACGGGCAAGCCTATGGTACATTGTGCGTGGCATGTGAGATTTTCATGAGAGTGAGTGAATTCATTTGTATTGCCCCCGTTCTAGTCATGATATTGGTTTTGTGTGTGATTTTTGGGGGGCACTCTCTTGCTTCATATTGGTGAGGGCGCATGGTTTGCATGAAATAGGTGAAGTTGATGGCTTCTTGGTTGAGTAGATAGGTGTGATTTTGTGGGAGCATGGTTGCAATAAGTTGAGTTTGTGCATTTGAGCTATTTTGGGGTGGTTGTTCTCATATTTTTGGTTTTGGTAAATTGTTGGCATGTTTGTGGATCCATAGTAGTCATGTGTGCATTGGTTCAATGGTCGGTATCAACCATAGTCATAGGCAGACCTGTTTTACCTAGGTTGGGAAGTTAGTTGTGACTTGCTCGAGGGCGAGCAAGGGTTCAAGTGTGGGGTGGTGATGTTTGGCATTTTATGCCTATATTTCCTTAATATTTCCTCACGTTTTAGTACCTTATTCGCTCGTTTTATAGCTTGTGACTGTGGTTTTACACTGATTTTATGTCGTGTGTATGTAGGTTGTTATGAAGTGTAATTGGAGCTTTTAAGAGCATGATTGAGCAAGAAAAGATTGGATTTTGATTGAGGATTGGATCGAGCACACGAAGGCACGACACGAGCGAGCAAAGGAGCGAGAAAACACGAAAATTGGCCTGGCGCTGTAGGGCATGCCCCGCGGGCCCCACCGCACCCAGTGTTCCAGCGCGTTTCCCAGCGCGCCGCCGCCCAAAAGCGGGCTGATTTCGACGTCTTCTGCCTAGTGTTGCGCGATCGGGGGCGCGGGGCGCCCTAACAGCGAATTTTGACTTCCTATTTCGTCTAGGATTGGGTCTAACTTATTACTAGGTGTTTGTAAACTCTATAAATACTCTTTTACTTAGTTTTTCATAGGAGTTCAGACCTTTGGAGCAAGTTTTGGAGGAGAGGGGAGGAGCCCTAGATGTCTTCTACACAAGTTCTTTCTCTCTTTCTCTTATTCTTCTCTTTAATTCTATAGTTTGTTTGTTCTCGGGTTAGAGTAAATACATGAAGGTTGATGTTTGAAAGTTGATTTCTATATATTGATTTACCATTATGGATTGTTTATTCTTTCTTGATCATAATTGTTTGATTATTGAGGCCTGATAATTGAACACTATCTATGGTATTTAGATTGAACTCGAAAGAGGGAATTTAATTACGCAATAAGAAAGAATAGAACTAGTTTGTGAACCCGGGCATCGGGGAACCAATTTGTGAGTAGGATAGACATATACTTGCTCGCCTAGTTTAACTCATTACAGAATTCGTTAATGCGTGCACGTGATTCAACCCATAGACATATAGGGATTGGAGTAGCCTGCATAGACCGTGAAGAATCGAAAGGTTTTCATGGGTACATTTAACCTGTAGTTAGCAATCTAGGAAATCAAGAAGTAGAATCAACTGGAAAACTCAACTGGATTGTTCGTAACTCTGACCCGGGACCGTCATCTTTTATTGATAACAACTTAGAATTTGCTCTGTCACTTGATTTCAATTACTTGTTTTTATTACTGCATTTAGTTAGTAAATTCTCAACCATTGGAAAAAGATCCCTGAATAGTTTTAGGAAATTGTTTGCTAGAATTCAGTCTGAATAGTCCTCGTGGGAACGATACTCTACTTATCACTTTATTACTAGTCGACCACGTATACTTGCGTGTGCGTTGGGAGCAACAAGTGGTGTCAGAATATAAAGAAGCAAATATTTTGTATAAGATTAACCCTTGCCAAAGGTAATTAGTTTTAAAAATAAAAATTCGAACAGGCAAAGCGCTGCTTGTGGGATTCGAACTGAAACGACCTTGGTCAGTCGTTTCGGAAGTTAGGACTCCGATAGGCGTGTCGATAATTTTAAAATATTTCTAATGTCCATTAGGACCTATCTGTAAAATTTGAGCTAAATCAGACTTCGTTTGGTAGGCATCGGAAGAAGGTTTCAGTTTTTATTGGCGATAAATATTAAAAAGAGATTTTCGAGCTCGGTTTTACCGAATGAGCTCCGATTCAAAATTTGAAAGTGCCGTTGGGTTCGTATGATTATTTATGACCATTGTGAACTTTCAAAAGTGAATTTCGATCTTGTTCGGCAAGTTTTCGCTAAAATGCCGAAAGTTAAATAATTTGACTTTTCTATTTAAATTCGCATCTTGAGTTTCGGGAGTCCAATTTGAAATCCGCCTTCGCGAGTATGTTACATATATTTTGTATAACTTGTATGCAAAAGTGGGAATTATTTCGAATATCGTAGGGTACCGTTTTAATTTTCATCGCGAAAAGAAAATAAAAAAAAGAAAAAAAGGAAAAAGAGAAAAGGACAAAAAAAGAAAGAATGAAAAGAAATGGCAGGCGGTGGTGAGGGATTTTAAATCCCTTAGCTTCATTTTGAAGCAGAAACGAGCAAATGGAACAGAAGCAAGAGACGGAGACATTCAATAAAATAAAAATGCCAGAAAATAAGAAAAGGGGCCGGAGAAAAGTAGAATTTTCACCCTAAAACATTCAGGTAATGATCTTAATATATTATTTGAGTTTATTACGTGTGTTTAAATATATTTTAACGGTAAAACTTGGAATATTAGACATCGTTTTAACAAGTTCAATTAATAGTTTGAAGGGTCAAATGGACCCCGATAATGAAATTGATTATATATTCGTACTCAGCGAGTTATGGGCAACATATAAATGTAATTTATTTAGGGTTTGGTCATGTGACTTTAAACCCTGTACATAGGCCGGGCCTGCGTATTGCGTATGCCAATATGGTATCAGGTTCCTAACCGGATTGCCCTAAAATATGAGGAATGAAGCCTTTAGCCTAATGTGATATATTTTTCTGCTTATTGAATAGAGTTGGATCGTTTGGCAATGAAACCAAAGGATAAAGCGGTTGTTGATTAGCAATGCCAACTTTTGGAAGAGGTAAGTATTTATATCCATTTCTTTGGAGGCACCTGGCCTCGTGAATTTTCTACCACGTATTTCTTACGTGTGTAGCTGCCGATAGGCGTACTCATTACGCCTTAGCTTGGGATTTAAATTATATATTATATGTTAAGCCCTGTTATTGGTATTGCATTGAGCATATGAGCATTGCACTCTGGTTTTGATTATTGCATACACTTCCCGGTAATCGATGAGAGTCCCGAGCCGGTGAAGGTTCATCATTGCATATACTTCCCGGTTGGCGATGAGAGTCCCGCACCGGTGAAGGGTCATCATTGCATATACTTCCCGGTAATCGATGAGAGTCCCGAGCCGGTGAAGGGTTATTATTGCATATATCTCTTGGTAGACGATGAGAGTCCCGCGCCGGAGATAGGTTTCAGGCATATGTGACTACATTGCATCGTACCGCATTCATCCCATCTCATTGCACCGCATACTGACTATTGTGTGTACTGTGTTGTGTTTTATGTATGCGATATGTATACTATATCGTGGACATATCTCAATTTGTCTATATATTTCTGGCTCGTATTATGGATGTGCGGGGATCGGGTTGCACGCCGCAACAGTATAAATATATGGATCGGGTTGCACGCCGTAACAGTATAAATATATGGATCTGGTTGCACGCCGCAACAGGATGTATTTCTGATTGTTGATGTGTTCAGGATACCTATATGTTCTGGCTATCTTACGTTCCTGGTTGTTGATGAGTTTGTGATTCCATACGTGTTTCTAGCTATTATCTGGCTCTGCCTTTTCATTATTTAAATAAGAGGAATTTGGTTTATCTGTTTCTCCTCCCTGGCTAGCTATCCTATTCTTTGAGGTGGCTAGTCTGCCCCACTTATTGAGTCCTTTTGACTCACCCTTTTTGTTGTTTGTTTCTTGTCTATCTATTTCGTTTCGGCAGGTTCGCTCCAGGATTGAGTTTGCCACGTTGTGAAGAAGCGAAGACGACTTTAGCTGTCAGGGTGAGCCAGCTTTAATTCCAGATGGCCACCAGTTTTATGTTTACTATTTCAGTTGCATTTTGCTCCCTGCAGGAGATATTTGTCCTCTTTTGTGCTCTTAGATGTCTAGTCTGGATAGCCCTAAACCTAGTATGTTGGGTAGTCAGCTGTAATTTCTTTTGTACAGCTTAGAGATATTAGTATGTCAGTGCTTTTTCTAAGTCTTGTTTTTATTTATGAATTGGATTATATTTATTTTCTTAATTTAATTGGTAAGGGTTCGCCCGACGGGTCTAGGGGAGGATGTCGGGTGCCCGCACGGCCTAGCCGGATTTCGGGTCGTGTCACGAACCCTGGACAGAAGGGTAAAGAAACATGCCATTCTACCAGCTCTGCTACACCGCGTTTGTTACCAGTAGTGTCATTTTTTTATTTATAGAAACTTTTCTGTTTTTCCTTAGTGATATAATTTGTATATTTAACGAAAATTTTCGATTCAGTGGTGTCGGATGACACCGGTAGCCCATGGGTGGGTCCGCCCCTGTGATTCCCCTTCGATCTCAAATCGACGGTGATTAATATGTAGATGACTCATTCGTCGAGGTTGAGATTGATAAAATTGATTTACCAATTGATAGTTACTCCCACTGGGACCAACAATATTAAATAGATACTTTTAGTCATTTTGATGTTAATCAGAACAGATCCATTATCACCAAAGTGACTTTTACTCAAATTCATTTGACTGACAATAGCGGAAGCAATTTGGTCCACAGTTTCATGAAGAGACAAGCCTTGGCCTATCTCACCCTACTTATTAGCTTATAAATACGTAACATCATGTAATCCAAATTCAGTTACAGTGCCACTATCTAGTTCAACTATGAATTCATAAACCTTGAACTGAAATAGTATCACAGAAAGATACAAGTCCTTCCCTGTGGAACTAGTTTTCCATGTGGAGAAAAAGTTTATGTACAAAAGCAGCACAAAACCAATAGTGAAAAAAATTGAATTTTCATCTATCCATAACTTATATGGAATATAAGTAACTGACTTAGAACAATTTCATAATTTGGATCATAATGTACTAGCTACAATGGAATGTAATGTCACTTTCAGGAGACGTCATAGGCATATCTAGAGTCTCAAGAGCCTCTTGCTCTTTTTAGGACATACTGAATTTTATGATCACTGTTAACACTTCTGTTAAGCTCAGGACAATATTCTAGTAGCAGTTGATATATTGATATAAACTAGTATAAACTTATTGAGACAACTATGTACTTTATAAAGCCTAAAATTCATATGCATACTATTCCTTAGAATAATTTAACTATATTAAAATTTATTTCATATTAGATCTGGAATCGAAAGTTCACTATGTTCCCAATCATCATCCAAATTCTAATATGTCATAAATCTAGCATAGTTAATTATATAAGGAGCACTTGTCTTAAATTACTTAAATTTCAAGACCAACTAAATATTAAGTTCTATAACAAATATAGAAATACTCAATAAAAATAATATAGGATAAAACATTAATCCTAAAATTCATACAAGTACTTTGACATAATCCTAGCGGGTCCTTACCCATGAGTAAACTAATTACTCATACTAGAAATGAACCAATCACTTCCGGTACTTGGACTTTCATTCTATGATTATATGGGTTTTTTTCAAACACTTTTCATTGTCTGCAGTTCCTCTTTGGTTAGGCCACCGCCCACCATAGTATTGTGACACTTAATGTAATATCAAAATAGGGAGAAAATGCCAGAATTAACAGCAAGTCCATTGTTGTGGAAACAAGAATCCATTCTATTCTTGTTCATACCCATAAGGGATACAAAATCTTCCTTCAAGGAATCTTCATTTTTCCTTAAACACATATAGTAAAAAAAAAGGAAAAATAAGACTCATAACATATATACACTTGTGTATATTTTAAAGCAGACAATAAAGTTTTACAACTTTTTATTATACTCTCTTGTACATATATAAAAAATATATACCGTAAGATTTATCCAAAAGTCATATCTCAACAAGATCATAGCAATTTGATCTTTCTCATAGGTCCAGGCTAAAAAAATTGGTTTTGTATTCAATGATATGGCTACAGATTATTGGCGATCCCATTCACCATCTAACCTTACTAAAAAATGCAGCCAATCTCATACCATAAATTCTCATGGCACCACACGTTTTATTAACTTAAGGTTCTAGCACTACTAGAAAAACCGGCATTTTCGACCGCCAAATCGGTCGGACAACGGTCGACATGTCGATCGATCTTCGACCGATTGAGGTGGTCGAATAAAATTAGGTCGAAACTTTTGGTCGACAGTTCGACCGGCTATCGGTCGAAGAACATGGAACATTTTTAAAGTGATCAGTTCTTCGACCGACTTTCGGTCGAAGGCCTATCGACCGACTTTCGGTCGAAAGGTTGGTAAATTATTTTGACCAACTTTTCGACCGAAAATCGGTCGAAAACCTGTAAAAACCTGCAACATAAAATCTGCAATTAGCCCTACACCACCTGTAAATTCAGCAACACGCAGCAAAACCAGACAAAACACATTCATAAACGATATTCAACAAGGCTAATAAAGCCAAACAATAGAAACAAGTCTTTCAACAACAGTAATAGTGTTACAATTATCAAATAAACTTAACAAACAGTTTATGGTTCAACTATCACTACTACTGGCTAGAACCCGAACTAGACTCGGCATCAGACTCAGACGATGAACTGTGTCGACGTCTGCTCTTTCGCCTTCCTTTGGATTTTTTTTGGCGCTTAAGGAACTTTTGCATCATTTCATGCATTTCTCTTTGATGAGCCTCATTTGCTAAGCGCATAGCTTCATTTTGTCTCTTCAGCTCTGCGATCTCCTCTTTCACCCGAGCCATTTCCCCAGGATCAGCAGAGCTTGAAGGAGCAGAAGCACACGAGCCCAAATAGTTCGATTTATGCTTGCCAGATGAATAGAGTGTTGCAAGGCCATATGCGGACCCCTTCTTCACCCCTTCATTAACCTCCAACCATAAATTGGTTTCTTGCTCGAGCGTTAGGGGTGCTGGGGTAATGCTTCCGCATTCAGATTGTTGAGTCGAGGTCCACTCTTCAACGGCCTTTGTAGCTCTTTCCTGAAAAACAGAAATATATCAACGGTACAAATATGAAGTATAAACGTTGAAGGATTGGCGCAAAAAATATTTGAATTTAATAACTTACCCAGGCCTCTTTTGCGCGGGGCTCGACCCAGACTTCTCCGCCCTTTTTATCACTCTTGATATGTCGGATCTTGTGTATTTCAGGGATTGGAATTGTCCGATTTTCTTTCTTTTCCTACAAATTAAAGAAGAGAACAAGTTAGATAAAAAATAAACGATTATAGTAATTCATATAAATTGAATTACTTTACCAATCGCATCTTCTGCGTCGCAGCGCTAACTGAGCCACCGGTATGGAGCGATCCACCCTTACTTGATGCTCGCGTTTTCTTCCCTTGTTCGCTCTTCTTCAAGAATTCGGGAGTCTCCCAATATTGCTGCAGCTCTCTCCATTGATGATCATAAAGGAAGCCGAGCATTTTTCCTTTTTTACGCGCAACATACATTGCGTTCTTGAATAACTCACCGCATTTCTTTGGGAAGTTTGAATGGACTTTATAGTCCAGAGCCGGATGCCACTTACACTCAGCCTGGAATATTCATCAAAACATTTTATTTAAACATAATCATTAGAAAAACCGCAATTAGTAATAAAACTGATGCATATTTATCACCTCAAAAGCCTGCATTATCCGCTGCTTTACTTGAGGGGGCACAGTGCCCCAGGATGGCCACGATTCTTTCCATTGAGATCTCATGCATCTTGTCAATATCGGAGTAGCATCAGTGTTGGGGCAAAAGCTACATAAAAATTAGAAGCGTTAATAGAAATACTAACAATTAAACGTTAACTAATTACTAAATAGATAAGAACTTCAAAAATAAGATACTTACCTGTTATCCCCCTCGGGATAATAATCAACCGCCTTCCTTCCCATGTGCCAGGCTCACCGATGTAATAGGGCGATCTCGGATCATAGTACATGATCTCCTGCTGGACCGATGGGCCGGTAGAGCTAGATGGGTCTGAAGGCAGCTGAGTCGACCCAGACGGGGTAGTTCTAGAAGGGGACTGTGTGGGATCGCCCTGTGGGGGATTACCCTGTGTGGGAACGGCCTGGGTCTCAGTCATGTCATAACTACTGAAGTCATGCCGCCAACCAGGATGCAACTGAGACATGCCAGGGGGCCTGAAAAAATCTGGATCATATCCTGTAGGGGCTCCTGTAGGAAGCGAATGCGGCACCTGAGAAGTAGAAGTGTCATCGGCCGGCTCACCTGATGTCTCGTCTACCTTTTTATTTCCCTTCTTTCTTCTAAAAAATTTCTTCATACCTGTTGAAACATTCACATTACTTTAGGAAAGAAAAAGTAAATACGCAACATACTAGCTTGTCGTTGTCATTTGGAGTAATTAATTACTTAGTATTTTTGTATTTTAATGATAGTAATGTTATATGATTTGAGCAATTTTACCACGATGAGGCATCAATTAAATAAACACATTCCTTGCACAAAATAAGAAGACATATATCTTCTTATGTTTATACGTACATTAAACTAGCAAATTAAAAAACTAAACATCAAAGTACAAATAAGGTATCATCATCAGCCAATTCTTCTTCCTCATCCTCATTGTTAAATTCTTCCTCGGTTGGCTCGTCACCATCTGTATATTCATCATCCTCATTTGCCCTTGAAATTCCTTCTCCAAAATTAGCCGGGTTTTTTCCTTGACTACCTATATATGCATCTAACTGCTCATATATGCCATCAATATGTTGCAACTGGTCGTCTAGTTCATTATCCGCTATCAATGGAACGGTTGAGACCTCGTTCTGGTATGCAACATCTAACAGATCAGGTACTTCAACTAATCCCACCGGTTTTCCTTTTAGAACTGCCCACCAATGGGCTTTGGCCTTTGATTTTACTGTGTTCTTTGTCCGAGGGTAAGGAACAAACCACACTTGCTTTACTTTCTGTGCAATGATGAAAAGATCATAGTGTCCATATGACCTTTTGTGATTAACCTCAACTAACTTAGAAGACGGGTCTACCCCCGTACCTCTGTTACTGGGATCAAACCACTTGCACCAGAAAAGAACCAATCTTTTATGAGGCCAACCGACACTATACTGTACCTCTAACATCTCCTCAATCACACCGTAGTACTCAAAGTCGCCCCCCCCCCCCCCCCCGTCACCAGTTCCTACTTTCACGGACACACCAGAGTTGTATGTTTTCTTACCCTCCGACCGCTGCTTTGTATGAAACTTGTACCATTTACGAAGTACGTATTCATCCTTTTGTATTTATAATATGGGCGATGGCATGTATGTCGCAAAAAATCAAAGTTGATGCCATTCACCGGATTGTTCACCTATATAAAAATTTAACGAAGTTTTGTAAATTAATATTTTTATCTAAATATAAGGAAAATTTAAGAGTTTGTTAAACACTTACAAATTCTGTAAACCAATTTGTAAAATTTTCGTAAACTGCCGCATCACCAAATTCAGCAACAAAGTGACTTCATTATGAGCCGAAGAAATTTCACATTAGATAGAATACTTATGAAAGGCTAATATTAGGCGGTACCGTTAAAATAAAACATACTTGTAATAAGGCGTGACCTCGGGACAATTCAACAGCACATGTGTTGTAGCTACCTTCCTTTCCCATTCATTGAACTGGTATACTTCGGACGTTGTATTTCCCCTGCCTGGTTGATTGAATACAAAGAATGCTGGGTAAATACGGGCCAACAAGAATAGGGCGTAAAGGAGACATCAAAAGGGGTGAACCCATCAGAACATAGACCCAACCTTACATTCCTTGGCTCACTAGCAAATGCCGGATACACTTGATCAAAGTGTTTCCATGCCTCACCATCAGACGGATGGGAAAGAATACCCGGTTGCTTGGTACGATCATGATTCCATCTCATGTGAGGAGTAGAACTCATCGAAGCATACAACCTCTTTAATCTGGGTATAAGGGGCAAGTAATGCATCGACTTAATCTTCGGCTTCTTTTTAGGATTTTGCTCAGGCTTGTATCGAGGCTCCTCACAAAATCTACATGTCACGAGGTCTGCATCATCCTTATAATACAACATGCAACCATTAACACAACAATGAATCTTCTCGACAGAAAGGCCTAATGAGGAAACCAACTTCTTAGTGTAGTAATAATTAGTTGGTAAGGCCATCTTAGTCGGATTGAGTTCATTCAGAAGGCCAATGATGGAATCTATTACAGCTTGAGAAATACTAAAATCTGATTTGATACTAAGCAATCTAACAGCAACTGACAACTGGGAATGCACCGAGCCCTCATACAATGGACGACTTGCTTCCTCCAACTGTTTATAGAATTGATTTGCCTCAGCATTGGGAATGTGCTCAATGTTTGGCTGTGATGTATCCGGCTGCAGGGGATCATTAACCGGGTACATCCCAAAAGCATCATATACCATATCCTCCATTCTATAATTATTAAGGTCTGGTTCCACAACCGGGGAACTCCTACCGCCATGAATATTTTCTAGATTCTGAAGGTGCTCCTGCAAATTCCACAGCTCTCCATGATTATACCAAACGTAGTAATTTGACATAAACCCCTTCTTATAAAGATGTACCTCTACATTCTCCAAATCTTGTGTCTTTACGCATTTGCATTTTTAACATGGACACTTAATTTTGCCATGCCTTAAATAATCGTCTGATGTGCGGGCATTATCAAGAAATTCCATAACACCCGCTACAAACGAAGGCCTCAACCCCCGCCGCTCGGGAGAATTTCTATTATCCATCCACAAACGACGTCGATTAATGTCCATATCTACACAAACATTGCAAGATTGAGAAACAATATGTATGATTTTTTTAAATATAAGATTATCAATTTTTAATTACTAAATTATAAAAGTTTTATGTCATGCTTTGCCTAACGCAATAAATCTTTTATCTTAGCTTACCACTTTTTTGTAATCACTATAGCAATAAATTTTTTATCTTAGCTCGCAACTTGTTTGATGAAATGCCCCAACAAACAATTTTCCTTCTAACACCCTATTAATTACCATTATCAAAGCAATTCAAACCAACAAAAACTTATTCGTTTTAGGCATAACATGTTCATCTTTTCAACAATACCAAAGCAACAATACATTCCAAACACCACTACCAAACAATTCCAACAATCCCCAACAACTACAACAATTCCAAACAACACAAACCTAACTTTATAAGAGCTAACAACTCCAAACAAGTTCTTCGACATCAACAATAACTACAATAAACAAATTTACTAATAAATAACTACCTATGCAACATTATAGGCCGAAATTTAAAAAAATAAAAAAACAATTAAATTCGAATTATATAAAAAAAATAAAAAAACTTACTTCAAGGTTGATTTGTGCTCCAATAGCACTTAATTATGATTCCCACTAGTTATATGCTTAAGAACTACAAAAAAATTGAGTTAAAAAGTTAGGGTTTAAGTTTTAGAAAATAATTAAAATAACACTAAAACTAAGAATTTACATTGAAGTTGTTGTTATAAGTAGTATTTAGGAGGGTAGAATGTGTTTGACTTTTGAATTTGGGGGTGGGTCATGGTGGTTTTCGGGTATAGAGGTTGGGGGGGGGGAGGGGGTTTAGAGAGAATTTGTGTGTTTTGGGGAAGAAGATAGAAATGGGGAAAGGGGGGTTCTGCTGTTAATTAAAACGGGTGTTCCGACCGCTTGTTCGATTGAATTTCGGTCGAAAGCTTTTTAGGTCGAAATTTTTTTTTGTTCGACCGATGTGGTTCGACCGATTTTTGGTCGAAATCTTTAGGTCGAAAATCCCAGTTATTTTAGTAGTGTAGTCCAAGACCAGAAAATACTCTTCTGTTGATGCTAGTAGTATTGATTTAAAAGCAAGTCATACTCTACTTCATAGAACAATTGGGCTATATCTAAAGGGTTTTGTATTTTCCCTCAACTAGATAGAGGGAGAGAGACTCCTCTGGAAAGTCATCGTGTGAACTATTTCCATGTTGTTTTATATGATTTACGTGGATTTCAAATATAAGAAACTTTAAGAAGTATTTAGATCCAAAGTAATTCAGTGACGATTCTTATTCTGTGGAACAGTGAAAAATGAAGAACAAATTGTCCTTATTTTTTTAAAAAAAGTTAAATCAAATAACTTCTATTCACGTGTCCACACAAAAAAAAATTTGCGGCGCACCAGAAAATTGTCCAGCGTCTACACTGTTCTTTTTCTTTTAGAATGGGAAGCATTAATATTCCAAGAATCACCATGAGAAAATTATGTTCAACACATCTTACAAAAAATAATTAAATTACCGCAAACGGCACATATCTCACGGAAAATGCGACTAAACAAACTAGTTGCCGCCGAAAAAAGTTCTACTACTTCAGAACTTGCCTTTTACGACAAAACATAAAAGAAACGTAACAACAGTAGGGAGAGACTCAATCCAAGTTTAGACTAGGAAACAAATAATCAGGTTCTGATACCAATGAAGGATTACACAATCCATCGAACACAAAATTTACCCAGGGTCTAACCATATTTGTTTCACTAGTCTACAATACAATCACATATAAAATACACGAACTGTAAAGATTAATTCACAGTCTAAGTCATACCTGTTACAGAAGATGGTTCCGAATTCGTAGAAGACCGTTCAATCTTCCATTGATGTTCTTCACCATAAAAGAAGAAGAGAGTTTTTTTGTTTGTGAGGGAGGAGAGAAAAGAAGTGTTTCTGTTTCTCTGACTTTTCAGAAAAAGAAGCGTTGGAAAAAACTAGAAGTCCCAATGAAAATTGGACTTCTTTTATATTTCTTTTTAGACACACCTCTTCATAATAGTTGTGTCTTTTCACTCTTTTCCTTAATGTATCTTTTTATATACTAGTTTTACCTTACGTGCGTTGCACGTGCCATTTTATTTAAATAATTTAATATTTTACTATGTTAAAACAATGAATATAACATTCATGTATGAAATATATATATAGACTTTCAAAAGTTATATAGCAAAATAAAATTTTCTGCCTAAAATGATTTTTGAATGATAAACGACTTTTAACATAACAACATAGCGAATTTATAAGCCATCTCAAACTCTTTATGCACGTGTATAAAGTTAAGCTTACCACTAAAACTAATTCTAACCAAAAAAAAAAAAAAAAAAAGATAAGCAAATAATTAAAAGTACAAAAGTTGCGCAACATTAAACTTGTTGACTCTAAAATCTAAAAATAAAAAATAAACAGAAATAATTAAGAAGATAGTTATTCTAGCGAAGTCATGAACAAATTTATCCAATAAAGAGTACATCACAAATATCAAAACATCCAAAACCTATTGTCTCATTAAATGTTGATCTCATATTTCAATATTTTATCTTTATCAATTTTATGCTTGAACGATTGTTAACCTAGAGAGACTATAGAGAGTATCGACCCTTAAAATAGTGCCGAACGAGCGAAATATCAAACAAAGAATCTATAGCTAGAGACATTAATTTAATTTATAAATTCAGTTAAAAGAAACTAAATCTACAGTTTTATCCTGAAGCATTGGCACCATTACTGGAACATCTTGAAATGAAGTGCCAAAATTACTCTCCATGTATAAAGAGTTGCAGAAATCCGTATAAAAAAATATCATCATAACATATCAAAATTGGTAAAAATAAAATGTGATACCTAGTTAATGTCTATAAAGTTATTCTAGAGAAATATGAAAGATAAGAGACTAAATTTAGCCAAATAAAGTCGAACCTCCAAATTTTCGTAAATTTTCTATCAGACGAACTGCAATAATATGTGAAAATTAATTGAAAAAAAAAGAAATATTATATAAAGAAGACTAATTTGATGCTAGGCATGAAGGTAAAAAAAATTAACATATGACAGTTTAACTGTCAATGCACTTGAAGAAAGTTCAACTCATTATCAACTTACACATCTATTTGTGCGATAATCAGGATCTTTTTAGTAGCCCATCTCTAGTTGATGCAGTGTCGTTAATTTCTCGAGCTTTTGAAACATTTTTATCAATTTCACGAGACAGGATTTGCTATAACCTACAAAAGGAAGATATAAGATAAACACTAAGTTAATTAGTGAATTCATAACACATGCACCAAATATAATTATGAGTGCAAAAAGCATCACAAGAACAATGAAGAAAAATAACAAAACTGTAACTACATTAATTTAGCAATAAAAAAAACGTGAACACGTCTATTATTTATTGGATGGCTTGTCTGCCAATATTTAATGTAGAGTTATCTAGGTGATATAGAAGTCTTTAGTTAACCTATTTAAGTTTGAATAGGACTGAATTTCGTTATTAGTCAAAGTGTAACATGTATACCGAAAAATAAATATTCTATTAAAAATTAGGCAAAGATTTTTTGATAAAACTTGTATTCTTGTTCAGTTTTGTATACCATGGACAACCTAAATAGGTTTAAACACTTCAACTATGAAAGAATTTGGAGAAAATAAATATAATAAATAAAATATAGAAAAATAGTAGTAAATGACAATTTTGTCTATTGTAGTAACTTTTAATGAAGGGCAAAAAATTCGATCAACATTTTCTAAGGGCCTTCTTGCTTTTAATATAGTATAGATAGATAACTAATATATATAAATATTTATTGGATAAGGATCCGGGTTGACCCATATGGGTGCCCCGAATCTAATTTCCAACATCTATAAATACTATGATATATTTAGGGCTAAATAAGACTATAAGAATAACCTACAAAAGAAAAAAAGAGGATGCTTAACTTACAGATTAACCACTCTTGCTGGTTTTACTACTGCAATTGCCAAAGATAATATTTGGGGGTGAAATTTGATGATCAGTGTCAATGAAAAAATGGAACTTTTATAACAATGATTGAGAAGTCTCCATAATGATACAAACTCGTTAGATATTAATGAATACTATCATAATTATCCTATATTAGTATTTCAAATATGAGATAAGGGTTAAGTTGATTTGGTATCTGGTAGCAAAATCTATAGACAAATATCTGCAAGAAAATTAAAAAATTTCAGCTAAATTGAAAATATCTAATATGCTCAGCCAACAAATATATAATCCATTATTCGTAAATCATAAAATACAATCTTTACTTTTACCAACTATTATTGAAACAGAGCAAGATTATTTTTGATGAATGGCTTTTCAAATATCCGATTAGCATAGACAATGCCATCATTACATCCATGGAGTGAAAGCAAGAATAAATGTAAACTATACAAAATTCAACGCGGAGGTCTTGATAAATATGTTACCATATTTTAGTTCAACAAAATCTCTATACTTATGGTGAGACTCGTCAGTCGGTTGCCTATATGCAAGATCTTCATTATTTGAATTCTATCATTTCACATGTTATATGTGTTCTTATCCACAGGTAGAATCGATTGGTGTTAGATTTATTGTATTTATCTATCTATGCTATAAGTTTAAACTTTTCTTTTACAGATAAGTTTAAACTTTTCTGCCAAATAAAAAAAATTTGTAATATTTTTTCCTCAATTTATTTGTACTTTATTTTTTTCTGAACTTATTTATACTCTATTGACATTCCAAAAGGTGTTAAAGGTTAAAAATTCGTTTTACAATATTATTTTATAATTTTGATAAATGGACGCATTTATATCCAATTCATATTGAACGACTTTTGTCTTTATCATTTTAATTGTTAAGATATGGATATGGTTCTTATCCTTTAATCCAAAATATTTTTAAACAAAGCTTTTATCTCCTAGTTCAAGTTGAAAAAATAACTTTTAATTTAAATTTAAATACTAACCACAGGAAGAACTTTTCATATTAAAATACGAATTTGTTCAGTGCAATGTTTTTTTTAATTTCAAATTAAATTAAGTTTGTTCTTCAATTCAAAATAAATAACTAACCACATTTCACTCAAAAACCTTATCTTTAAGTTATTACAATTGTTGTCCTAATGTATTATTCTACATTTTGTTCTAACCGTTCTTTGTTTTTATATATATACTAGTATAGTACTCGCGCGATACGCGGTCAATATGAAAACCAACTCTTAGTAGCAAGTTTATATATGAAATCAACAATTATGTAATATAATTACGATTGAACTTTTAAACTCAACTATTCACCTACATACTAAGTGTTCAATTGTTCAGTTTCTCATATCTACAATCTATTTCTTAAATTTTTTAAATATATTAACTTCTCACTATATCATTTGCTCTTATTCTTCTACTAATTATTTTTCTGTCGTTATTTTTTTCTTTTGATCCTTTAAGAATGCACTTGATTTTCCTCTTTTCTTTCCATATTTTTTACTTATTCTAATAATAAAATATTTTTATACTTTTATCGTAATTACTTGAAACTTTTTCATTGCTCAAAATTATGAATAATATCATATAGAATTATTGTAATATTTAATTAAATTATTTTTTAATTATTTTAATGTACAGATAATCTCTCACACAATCTTTCTTTTGCTCTTTATACCTATTTCTAATGAAATTTTAGCGAAGAATTATTTATCCAGCATAATTATGGGATGACCATAAGTACTGCGAAATTAGCATATATTAACATCATATTTCAAAGATAAAAAATACACACACACACACACACATATTGATTCTATGTGATAGAAAACAAAAATGTATATTCCATCTATGCAGCGATATGAAAAATGTATATTCCACCTATGCAGCGATATGAACAAAGAGAAAAACGATCTTACAACCACAAATCCCAACTACATGAAAGACAACAGAACACTATTACAATTTGGGAGGTTTACAAAAATACTCATCAAAATTAAAATATTTACCCACCACTACCCATAAGTTTCATATTTACATGTCCTACCCATCTAGACTTGTATATTATTATTTATGTAGTATACCTTAAAGGTATACACCCATATCTAGATTTGTATACTATTATTTTATGCAGTATACCTTAAAGGTATACACTCATAAGGTATAACAAAGATATACATCAATAAATGGGTAGATTGAGTAAATACTTTTAATTTTATGGGTAGTGTAATTTTTAATGGGTAGAACTTGTAAATATTTTAAATTTTATGGGTATATAGTGTAAAAAATCCTTATAATTTATAAATAGTGATTGGCCGAGGCAGTTACTGAATGACGAAGTAGATTATGGCCTCATTTGTTTGCACTTAATGGGAGTTTGAATCTGAATAATTCAGATAATCACCCATTAAGTGCATTTGTTTTTTATTCTTGAAAAGTTCTTAATAGACCTTATTAACTCTTAATAAATAAGATATTTAACAATGTCTTTATATCATACAGACTCTTAAAAGTGGTATAGCTTCTTTTTCAGAAATAATTTCTCACGATTTGTAATAGGCTTCTCACGCCTCTCTTTCTCTCTCCCACTACCAAAGCCAAAAGTACTAATATACCTCAAAACTTTTACTGAAAATTTTTGAATTGGAATTTACAAACGTGAATCCTTTTCCTAATCATATTTTTCATCTTCAAATTTGGAGTTTAACAAGATCCATTTCAAACTATTATTTGAGAAGAATAGAAGCAAAAAATAGAAGTGGGCGTAATTCAGATTCAGATGTTGAAAACAAACAGTTTTAATTAGTTATTATTCAGTTCTAGATATCATATCTTAATATTCAGATGTGTATTCAGGTTCAGGCATCTTAATCTTAATAATAACAAATGGCCCCTACGATTCCTTTATATGTGCCTTACTCCTTATTCTGTAAAAATAATTATAGCTAATTGTTTGTTCAAACAATCCCTAGAATTTGTGTATCAAAATTTACCAAATTTTATACGTAATAGCTAATAGAGTAAATTTACGAAATTGTTATTAAACGTATTTGAAGTTCCCAACTGAAATCTAAACATTAATTAGATACACAATGAAAAAACAATCAAACTCATCAATCTTATTGCACTGCCTATTAGCGTTGTCAAAATATAACATTTGAAGTATGTCATCACATCGATACTGGAATTTTTATCTTGTTTCTTTTACTATATGTTTTGATAAAACATTAGCAATAACTCAAATCTAAATTTTCTACTGACCAACATTCAATATTGTACATTACACTATACTGATGGCTAATTCACAATATTAAATGGTACTATGTTATTGCGTTTAAATATTCACTTAATTCAACTGAAAAAAGTTTGACCTATATTAAGCTTCCTATGTGATGATTTTTATTGTAGTTCTTGATTGTTGCTTCTAATTCTTTCAATAGCCAGTACTTTTAATTTTGTTTTGAATTTATCAATTCAGATATCAGTTGCATGGTATTATATTTAGTATGATTCCACTCATCATAAGTATACTTAGTATGGTATTATACTTAGTATGATTCAACCGCTGAGTGCTATTTATAGATCTGATAGGCGTCCGTTGAGTCTTGTAACCGCTGGGCACGTATCCGTTGGATATGTAACCGCTGGATTGTAATTACTGCCTTTAAGACTATTTATTAAGTAATCGCATATGATTAGGTTAATAATTGCTCATTCAGATCGTGTTGACTGATAAGGCGTTATGTTGCTGCTGCTCGTGATAACCACCTGGCTGGTTATCTGTCCACTGGATGTCTGTCCGGGTGAATCTCTGTCCGTGCCACGTGGCAGACACGTGTCACCTTTTTAGGCGATACTAGTTTTTATCCAATACAGATAGTCCTCGCACTTCTCGGACAGAGTTTTGGCGGGAGTTTTTATTTTGCAAGATTCGATCTTTGCATGACGAAGCTAGGTGACGTATGAATCTTCTCAGCTACGTGACAAATCCCAATGATGTGCGTATTAAATGTGCAGTAAAAAAGTAACTACAGTTGGCACATCTGCGCGTCTGCAGTCTGTTTCGAAGTGACTACTGCGCGTCCCAAGGGTAAAAATAATGATTTTAACCGCCTCAATCACGTGCACACGTCGACTGCTGATCGCGAGGTGACCGCTGCGCTTCAAGGTAATGATGACACTTCGAAAGTTGGTGAAACCTACTTCTTCCTTTGATGGTTGGATCTGACGCGGCCTCTCGGATATTCTCCACATGTCTTATGGGAACTTGATGGGCCGGATTTTTGCTCTTATAAATAGAGGTATGTTGAGTAAGAAACCTTTTTACTTGCTTCCATTTTCTTCCTGCTAAATCTTGAGAATTCTTTGAATATCTTTCAACTTTTCTTTCGAATCTCTCAACTCTTCTGGAATTATGTCTTCAAAAGCTAGGAGGAACCAAAATATGGATGTAGCTGGTAGTTCTTCGGCAGCTACCCCCAGGCCTAGGGCTACTCAGGCCACTGCTGCGGAGATCATCCCTAAGAAGTGGGGTGAACTGGAAAAGGATTGCAACATTAAAGCTTCCAGCAATCATGGAGATATACGCAACTGGCCAGCGTATAGATTCAAATCCGGGATCACATCGGAGGTGATCCCTCGGGTTAGGGCAGAATGCAATTGGGATGCGAATATTCCCCTTTTGCCGGTTTCCGAAGAGGAGAACATTACTTCACATAGGCTGGGTGGACAGCTATGTGCACCTACCCTTTTACGGTTGGATGTAAATTACCCCTGCATCCTGTGCTCGAGAGGCTCTGCAGGAAATATCTACTCTGTCCGGGGAGCTATGCCCCGGTGTGTATAGAATAGCTACACTCTCAGATTGGTTTGCGACAGAAACCGACCAAGTTTTTGAATATGAACATTTTATTTCCTTGTACAGTATACAAAATTTTTAAGATGGCTTTGTAAACGCCAGGATGCGCGAGAGCAAGGGCTTGGTGCGCAGCTCCGAGGACACAAGCGATCGGGGCTGGTTATACCGGTATGTTTTCGTGCGCACCCAGGCCCTGACCTTCAACTCTAAGACTTTTCTTCCTGAGATTTGGAACAAGAAGCGTAAGTCCCCGAGTATTCTTTTGAATTTTTCGTGCTTCTTCTTCTCTTTTTGTTTGCTTATCCCTTTGACTCCTCTTTGTAGCTGCCAAGCGACCCTACGACGGGCTCATATCAGTTGATGAGCTGACGGCGTGGGTTGAGGTGATTTTGAAGGAGTTCTCTCCTGAGAGGAAAGAATGGGCGTACTTTGCTGCGCAGAAGAATTTTACCGTGGAGACTCAAGGTGAGAATTTTCTACTGTTGTAGCCATTTCTTTCCTTTGTAGTTTCTCCGTGTCTGACCATTCTGCCTTTTGCAGGTCTGGGTACTCAGGGGGACTTTTTCCCTGCTCCTCCTCCTCAGGTCGTGCCTTCTGGGTCTACTGCTGATCCCGATGCTGAAGTCGCATCTTTACTGGCTTCAGTAGAGACACTGCGCGACAGGGAAGGTGGCGAGGAGCTCTTATCCAGTGGCTTTGGTTCCTTGAAGAGGAAGAAGAAAAGTCAAGGTGAGGGCGGAGCACAGAAGAAGTCTGCACGTAAGACTTCCGTTGCTGTCGGGCAAACCTCGACTGCTGGAGGTGAGTCCTCGCCCAAAGCCAATGTTCCAGAGTCTGCAGAAGAAAATATCAAGACTATTACTGAAGTCCCCAAGTCTGCACGGGGAGAGGGTTTGGACAGGGTGGTGATTGACGTTTCAGATACTGAGACTGAAACTAATGAACCCCTTGTGCGAAAATCCTATCTCCGGAGCGATAAGAGGAAAATTGAGGAGGAGGCTGCCCGTATTCCGGAGAGGAGTCCCCGAGTTGATGACGGGGTGAAGGCGGCTCCTTCCCGTGTGGACAAAGGGAAAAGAAAAGTAGGTGAAGAAGAAGAAGAAGAAGAAGAAGAAGAAGAAGAAGAAGAGACAAGGGAAGAGGTTCCCCAAGAGGGTGGCTGAGGTCCTCGTGTTTTTCGTTTCGAGGACCTGGAAAATGTGGCCACTGAGGGGGCGACGCCTGTTGGTCTTCACGAGTGCGACACAATAGATTCTGGAGTGGAGGGTGACTCCAACTTATCAACAACAATGCTTATTTGGCGGTCAGTCATCAACGGTCAGACCGGATTAAAGGACATTAGGGGTGTGCGCTACAAGTTTGGTCCAAACTACCCCTCTGAACAGGCATGGGAACCCAAGTACTGCGAGAGGAAGCATACCATAAAGTTAGCCCTTGACGTCAACTTTATATCCAGGCCGGGTAGTCTAGCCAAGGCGGTCTCATCACTTATTGGTCCCCGAGAGGAGTGGATAATGAGGGAAATGAGTGATGAGGAGTTGGCTTTTACCATTGCTGCCGATTTTGCCCGGGTAAGTGTTTACCGCTTGTGTTGGAAATAATTTTGACTCCAGATTTCTAACTTTTGCTTATTTTGTTTCTCCAGTCAAGCATGATGTCTGCCGAGCTTATGTTTTGCTCCAGGATCAACAACGTCGATCAAGTACTCGAGGTAAAGAAAGAGTTGTTGGATGCTCTGAAGGAGAACAAGATTCTGGCAGAGCAGTGTGGTCTCCTTAGGGGTGAAGTTAATCGATTATCTGAAGTTGGCAATGAGCGAATTGAGCGGATTAACGAACTCATCAAGGAGAAGGACCTTCTTTCTGAAGAGAAAGAAGGGTTCGCATAATCTGCCCAGGGTTTGGATATTCTGCTCGAAGAATGTAAGGCTTCGTTGAACAGAGCTCTCGATGAGCGTAGGTCTCTTGAGATGGACCTGCTAAGAGCTAATGAAGAGTCCGCTAGGGCCAGAGCTGAGCTTCAAGCTGCTAAGGATCAGGTTGCCCAGTCGATGAGTACTCAAATCGCGTTATCTAAGGACTTGGCAAACCTTCGTGATCAATCTAAAATTAAGGCAAAGCTTGCTGTGCTTGAGGCTAAGCGTTCGCTGCTTGGGTAGGTCCAGGCCAAGCAAATCAACGTCGAGGAGATGCTGCAGAAGACAAAGAGCGTTGTTCGCGGAGTAAGACAAATACTGAATCTTTCTCCTGAGGGGTCTGAAGGTGAAGATAAGGTTGAAGATGAAGATGAAGATGAAGGTGAGAATTTGGGGGATTATGACAGAATTGACGGAGCTGGTGCGTCGAGTTCTGGTCGTAGCCCCAAAAACTTATGCCCCCAAAATTTGATTAAGTTACAAGTTTGTACATCTGGCGAGAGCCGGATTAGTTGGTTGTGGATAGAGGTCTCGTAGGGGCTCTCTGATCTTTGTTTGGCCGGTTTCATTTGACCTTTGATCACTCTGTAAAACTTCTGTCAGCCGTTTTCGGCATTTTATCATTTTTCAGGATTATGTATATATGACTTTAGATCTTTTCTAATCCAATGACTATATTTAGCCTGAATTTTTTATCTTTCGTTTGTATGTATTGTGGTCTTCGTGCCTTATATTTGGGAGCTTTTTTAAGTTTGAACTTTATTAAGTTCTGGTCTCCAAAAGTCTGTCCGAATGTTTCAACTTAGCCTTTCCCAAGGAAGAGGTCATAAGTTGTGAGTGATCTACACAGATGTTTTTATTCTGACTGAGTCGTGGTCGATAGATTTTTTAGCCAAATCGTTGGCTTTTGCGAACAACTTTTCTTATCGTTTTGATAGTTGAAAGTTGTCGCCTAATTCCGGCTGAGTTGCTGGCATTGTGAACAACTTCTCTTATTTTCGTGGAAGCTTGTCACATAAAAAGTTTTTGGAAAACTCGCCTTTTCACAAGGTCTTTTGCCTTTATTTTACAAGGTCTTTTGCCTTTATGAAGGTCTTATCTGGCCTACAGGGGCCTCTCACCACCTTCCTTGTTTTTATGTTGGAGCACGGGAAGTGATAACATAAAAAGAGTTAAGGTAAGTCGTAAATAAAAGAACACATATGACCAAACGAGAAGTGTGTCCGTTGTGGGATTCGAACCAACAACCGCGAAGTTGAAGAACTTTGAGCTCTACCAGTTGAGCTAAACGGATCTGACCTTGTTCAGGCCGTTAGTACCATTTAGAAGAAGTATAATAAATGTAAGAATTACCACAAAAGTAAAAGGTAGGAAGAAAACAACTGACCGTTTTACCATTCAGAAGTGATACCTCTTGAGGTGAATCACGTTCCAACTGTTTGGGACAATCGAATCATCTGGACGTGCTAAACGATAAGATCCCTTGCCGACTGAAGCGATTACTTTGTAGGGGCCCTCCCAATTAGGGCCTAGCTTCCCTGCATTCGCTTCCTGTGTGTTCTCTGATACTTTCCTCAGTAAAAAATCTCCGACCTAGAAACTTCGTACGCGCAGTCCCCGATTGTAGTATTGTTCAATTCGGTCTTTCTAGGCGACTACCCGTACGAGTGATAGTTCTCTTCGCTCTTCGAGGAAGTCCAGCTCTTCGGAGAGGTTGACCGAGTTGGACTCTTCGGTGGCATGTGCATACTGTAAGCTGGGTTCTCTGATTTCGATTGGGATTAAGGCGTCTGCACCGTACACCAATGAGTAAGGTGTCTCTCCAGTGCTCATTTTTATCGTTGTGCGATAAGTCCATAGTACACCGGGCAGCTCCTCTACCCAACATCCCTTGGCCTGCTCGAGGCGCTTTTTGAGGGATTCAACGATAATTTTGTTGGTTGATTCTGCTTGTCCGTTGGCAACCGGATGATACGGAGAGGAAATAATCCTCTTGATGTGCAGGTCGTCGAGGAACCTAGTCACTTTCTGGCCGATAAATTGTAGGCCGTTGTCCATGAATATTTCCTTAGGTGCACCAAAGCGACACACGACAAAACGCCAGAGGAAGTCAACAACTTCCGTTTGTCGTATCCTCGCGTATGCTGCCGCTTCGACCCACTTGGTGAAGTAGTCAGTGATGATCAATAAGAAGCGCATTCCTCTCGGCGCCGTGGGAAGAGGACCAACTATGTCCATTCCCCATTTCATGAAGGGCCATTGGGAGATTATTGAATGGAGTGGTTTTGCCGGTTGATGAAGAAGATGTGCGAACCTCTGACACTTGTCGCATTTTCTAACAAACTCATTCGTATCATTTTCCATCTTATCCCAATAGTATCCTGCACGAATCAATTTACGGGCTAATGCCTTGCCTCCAGAATGATTGCCACAACAGCCTTCATGGACCTCCCTCATCACGTAGTTGATTTGATTCAGTCCGAGGCACTTTGCGAGAGGTCCTGCAAACATTTTGCGGTAGAGGTCGCCGTTGACGATTGTATACCGAGCATCTTTTATTCTAAGCTTGCGAGCGGCTTTTGTATCAACAGGCAGAGTCCCATGAAGAAGATAGTTCGTGATTTCATTCCGCCAGTCCCAAGTTGCGTTGATGGTGTTGACTTCAAACTTTTCCCGGTCTATGGTCGTGTAAAAGAGTTGAACGACAGCTGAAGAGCTGGCCACCCCCATTTCTTCCACCGACCCTAGATTTGCGAGAGCATCGGCTATATGGTTCTCTTCTCGTGGAATCTGAAGTGCCTCCCACTCGTCAAACTGGGCCAGGAGTTCCTTTATACGGGCAAGGTACACTTGCATTCTGGATTCTCGTGCAATGAAGCCTCCGGTCACCTGGTTGACTACCAATTGAGAATCACTCTTAAGCCTGATGATGTTTGCTCCATAACTTTGGGCTAGCTCCAATCCTGCAATAACGGCCTCATATTCGGCCTCATTGTTAGTAATAAACGGGCACTTGATGGCTGGCCAGACGGTCTCTCTAGATGGGGCGATGAGAACCAGTCCAAGACCGGACCCTTTGACGCTCGAGGATCCATCAGTGTACAGGATCCATGTGCCAGGAGCCTGCCCAGCATATAGAATGACATCTTTTTCTGCCTCAGGATATATATTAGCACTAAAATCTGCCACGAAGTTTGCTAGAGCTTGTGATTTTATTGCTACCCTAGGTTGATAGGTGATGTCAAATTCACTTAATTCTATAGCCCATTTTACTAAACTTCCCGAAAATTCAGGTTTGTGTAAAACATTTCGTAAAGGAAAGGTTGTTACCACAGCTATTGAATGACCTTGGAAATAAGGGCGCAGCTTATGAGCAGCAGTTACCAGTGCTAGAGCTAACTTTTCCAAAGGTTGGTAGCGTGTTTCCGCATCAATTAGAGCTTTGCTAATATAATAGATGGGAAGTTGTTAATATTTTTCTTCTCGAACCAGTACTGCACTTACCGAAGATTCTGATACTGCCAGATAAATCAGCAGTTGGTCCCCGTGTTGAGGTGTAGAGAGCAGTGGTGGATTGGACAGATACTTTTTGAGATCCTTCAATGCTTGTTGGCATTCGGGGGTCCACTCGAACTCCTTGTTTTGCTTTAGAATATCGAAGAAGCTTTTGCATCGGTCTGACGATCGGGATATGAATCTTCGCAGGGCTGCCACTCTTCTAGTCAATTTCATGACGTCTTTCCGGTTGTGGAGCACGTCTGGAATTGACTCGATGGCTTTATTTGAGCGGGATTGACTTCAATTCCGCGCTGAGAAACGATGAAGCCCAGGAACTTTCCCGACCCGACTCCAAATGCACACTTCTCTGGGTTCAGCTTCATGTTGTACTGATCGAGTATTCGAAAAGCTTCTTTTAGATGCGCTAGATGGTCCTCTGCTCGTTTGGATTTGACCAGCATGTCATCGATGTACACTTCCATAGTCTTACCGATATGGTTGTGAAATATTCGATTGACTAGGCGCTGATACGTTGCACCTGCATTTTTCAATCCAAATGGCATAACACAGTACGTACCTCTGCAGGTTATGAATGCTGTCTTTTCTTGGTCATCGGGGTCTATCAATATCTGGTTGTACCCAGAGTACGCGTCGAGGAAAGTGAGCACCTCGTGCCCGGCTGTTGCGTCAGTCAGTTGATCTATCCTGGGAAGAGGATATGAATCCTTTGGACATGCTTTGTTTAGATCTGCGAAGTCAATGCAGACTCGCCATTTGCAATTTTTCTTGGGCAGAACGACCATGTTGGCTAGCCAGTCTGGGTATTTGACTTCACGTACAGATCCAATCTTCAACAGCCGATCGACCTCATCGTTGATGACCTGATTCCGAAAAGCTCCTTGCTGGCGCTTTTTCTGTTTTACCGGTCGGTGGTACGGGTCGATGTTCAACCTGTGAGGGATAATATCTGGAGAAATACCTGTCATATCTGCTTGAGACCAGGCGAACGTTGTATGCTGCTCTTTGAGGAACTGGAGGATATCTCCTCGTAAGCATCCGCTCAACTCGGTCCCCAAATAGACCTTTCACTCCGGCTTGTGTGCGAACAATTCTTCGAACTCCAAAGCTTCCACGGTCGGCATGCGGCTTTCCCATTCGTCCAGCTTTGTGATGAATTCGGGGACCTCGTACTTTTCTTCTTCATGTGGTATTTCTGGTCCCGGTCGCTGTAATTGCTATTTGCTTTCTTCTGGCAGCTTGAGGGCCACTGAATAGCAATCTCGAGCAGAGCGTTGCTCTCCTCGAACCTCACATACTCCCTATTCGGATGGGAACTTCAACACCTGATGATAAGTGGAAGGAACAGGTTGCATATCATAGATCCAAGGTCTCCCCAGGTTAGATACGCATCGACAACATGAAATGTCGTCTCCTTCGCTACCCCTTCAGTAAGAGTAGTAAGAGTAATCTCGTTAAGGGTCTTCTCACTCGAGTTGTTGAAACCGGAGAGAACTCGAGATATCTGTACGATCTTATCCGACAGCTGCAACTCCCTTACAACTCGTGATTGAATAATGTTTGCAGAGCTGCCCGCATCGATGAGCACTCTCTTGACGTCGAATTCCGCTACGCGTAACGTTATCACTGACGCATCAGCGTGTGGGAACTGCGAACCATCTGTGTCGGAGTCTTCAAACGTTATTGTCCCTTCTGGTTGTGGGCGCTTGGTATTCGTGATGGAGACCTTGGCATACTTCTTCACTGTGAAGGTGACGGAATCCACTTCAATCCCACCCGAGATAACATTGACTGTCCTCCTTGGGGAAGATGCTCGTGGAGGGCCAGGTTTGTTCTACTGCGTCTTCGCGTGAGTTTGCTTCCCCTTCTCGGTCTGGAACTCCTTCAAGAATCCCTGTTTCAATAAATGTGCAACTTCATACCTTAGGGGTTTGCAGTCCTCGGTGGTGTGACTGTGGTCGCGATGAAATTCGCACCACAGGTCCTGGTTTCGCTTGCTTGGGTCGGTCTTCATGTCCTTCGGCCATTTGACCTTTACTCCCATATCTTTGAGCGCCGCCATTATTTCAGACATTTCCACATTGAAGCTCGGCAGGCTTGGGGCTCCGCGGAGGTTGGATTCTGAATCATCTCTTCGGGACAGCCCTCTGTTGTTGCGGCTGCGTCCTTTGGAGTTGTTGCGTGACTGGTCAGGGTACGGCTCGTAACATACGTCTAGCCTCTCCGTCTCCGCCTTTCCACCGGGACCACCGTTGCGCGTCTGAGTCCTTCATCGGGTACCTGTTCCAATTAATTTATCTTCATCAATACGTACCTTTGAATTGTAGCGGTTGTAGACGTCCGACCAGCTGGCTGCTGGGAACTCGTGAAGGGATTCATAGAGCCTACGCATAGCCTCTGAGCTCCTGATATCCAAACTGTTGGTGAATGCGATCGCAGCCCATCAATCCGGTACTTAGGGTAGCATCATACGTTCCCGTTGGAAGCGATCCACATATTTACGGAGAGACTCGTCGGGCCTCTGCTTGATCTCAAAGATATCTTCTACGCGAGTCTCCATCTTCTGAGCGCCTGTGTGTGCCTTCACGAACAGCTCAGCCATCTCTACGAAGGACCCAATGGAGCTTGGTGGCAGCATTGAGTACCATCGTAGAGCTCCATCTGCTAGGGTCTCTACGAACTTCTTCGATTGGACAGATTCGATCTCCTCATCGGTGAGATCACTAGCTTTTATAAAGTTGCTGAACATCATGAGATGATCATTGGGATCAGATGTCCCACGATATCTCGGAATGTTAGGCATCTTGAATGTCTTGGATATCGCCTTTGGGGCTGCTTCTTTCTTCCAGGGCCGTTGGGAATACCGTTGGACGTCAACTTTCTTTTGCATGGGTAGAGCACCTGGTATCTGATTGATTGGTAAGAGCCTCCACGACGATGCTCATTTCGGCGGACGCCATGGATCCTCCATTGTTTCACTCCCCACCTTGCCTTAAAGTGTGCGAAGAAGAAACATGATGAACTGGCGCCGCAGTGTCAGCTCTTGCAACCGGGGGGTTTCGCCCTCGGAGAGAGTTGAGTGCCTCATTTATCCCTCTGTTGACCTCCGCCTGTTCCTGCATAAATGCATAGAGCGTCTCCTGGAGGTTCCCTTGGCCAGGGGAGAGACTCCTATGGCGTCTTTGTAATAGCCCAAGCCCGCTAGTGATACTGTCCGCTTTGGGCCTAGGCCCGCACGGCTTTAAAACGCGTCACTATGGTCTAAGGCCAGTTAACTTATATACCCAGGATCACTCCTGTGTTATGCCGATGTGGGACACTTAACCCTTAGCTGGGGTGTTATATACACCCCCTCTTATGGACTCAGCGTCCTCGCTGAGGTTTGCCCCGCGTACCGGGATTCGCCTAGACTCAGCTATGAACTTTGACCCACATCGACAAGGCTGACACGGAGTGGCTCTGATAGCATCTGTAACAGCCCAAGCCCGCTAGTGATACTGTCCGCTTTGGGCCTAGGCCCGCACGGCTTTAAAACGCGTCACTATGGTCTAAGGCCAGTTAACTTATATACCCAGGATCACTCCTGTGTTATGGCGATGTGGGACACTTAACCCTTAGCTGGGGTGTTATATACACCCCCTCTTATGGACTCAGCGTCCTCGCTGAGGTTTGCCCCGCGTACCGGGATTCGCCTAGACTCAGCCATGAACTTTGACCCACATCGACAAGGCTGACACGGAGTGGCTCTGATACCATCTGTAATAGCCCAAGCCCGCTAGTGATACTGTCCGCTTTGGGCCTAGGCCCGCACGGCTTTAAAACGCGTCACTATGGTCTAAGACCAGTTAACTTATATACCCAGGATCACTCCTGTGTTATGCCGATGTGGGACACTTAACCCTTAGCTGGGGTGTTATATACTCCCCCTCTTATGGACTCAGCGTCCTCGCTGAGGTTTGCCCCGCATACCGGGATTCGCCTAGACTCAGCCATGAACTTTGACCCACATCGACAAGGCTGACACGGAGTGGCTCTGATACCATCTGTTACAGCCCAAGCCCGCTAGCCCGCTAGTGATACTGTCCGCTTTGGGCCTAGGCCCGCACGGCTTTAAAACGCGTCACTATGGTCTAAGGCCAGTTAACTTATATACCCAGGATCACTCCTTTGTTATGCCGATATGGGACACTTAACCCTTAGCTGGGGTGTTATATACACCCCCTCTTATGGACTCAGCGTCCTCGCTGAGGTTTGCCCCGCGTACCGGGATTCGCCTAGACTCAGCCATGAACTTTGACCCACATCGACAAGGCTGACACGGAGTGGCTCTGATACCATCTATAATAGCCCAAGCCCGCTAGTGATACTGTCCGCTTTGGGCCTAGGCCCGCACGGCCTTAAAACGCGTCACTATGGTCTAAGGCCAGTTAACTTATATACCCAGGATCACTCCTGTGTTATGCCGATGTGGGACACTTAACCCTTAGCTGGGGTGTTATATACACCCCCTCTTATGGACTCAGCGTCCTCGCTGAGGTTTGCCCCGCGTACCGGGATTCGCCTAGACTCAGCCATGAACTTTGACCCACATCGACAAGGCTGACACGGAGTGGCTCTGATACCATCTGTAACAGCCCAAGCCCGCTATCCCGCTAGTGATACTGTCCGCTTTGGGCCTAGGCCCGCACGGCTTTAAAATGCGTCACTATGGTCTAAGGCCAGTTAACTTATATACCCAGCATCTCTCCTGTGTTATGCCGATGTGGGACACTTAACCCTTAGCTGGGGCGTTACATACACCCCCTCTTATGGACTCAGCGTCCTCGCTGAGGTTTGCCCCGCGTACCGGGATTCGCCTAGACTCACCACGGAGGTTTGCCCCGCATACCGGGATTCGCCTAGACTCAGCCCTGAACTTTGGCCCACATCGACAAGGCTGACACGGAGTGGCTCTGATACCATCTGTAACAGCCCAAGCCCGCTAGCCCGCTAGTGATACTGTCCGCTTTGGGCCTAGGCCCGTACGGCTTTAAAACGCGTCACTATGGTCTAAGGCCAGTTAACTTATATACCCAGGATCACTCCTGTGTTATGCCGATGTGGGACACTTAACCCTTAGCTGGGGTGTTATAGTCTTCTCCTAGGCGGAGTGGCGCTCTGAGAGTGCCTTCGCCTATTTCGCTACCTGACCTGTCCTTGGGAAGACTGTTGCTGCCCGTAGGACGAATAATCGGGAGAATAATTGGGACTCGATGAAGAGGTACGTACCTGACTTCCGCCAATGATAGTTCGTTGTGAACCACTTTCTGCCATGTTAGTTGTGAAGCAAAAAGATCGACAAAAAGTAATGTAATACTGGAAAGATAAACTATTAACCTATGAAAGCTATTGACCGGCTCCCATTGTGGTCGCCAAATTATTTAACCTAGATCCGATTTTAGGTCAATTAACAATTAAATTTGTATTTGCAGAGTCACGATCAATAGTTTAGATTAAGAGTCCAAATGAAGAATTACGCTAATTGCTAGATTACTAATATATTCGTGATTTCCAGTAATAATAATTAATAATATGGAAACAGAACGTAACCGGGAATGGATAAAGTTAAAGCGTTAATAAAATAGGTAGAGGTGACCGTGTTGGATCGCTGTGGTGGTGAGAGTTCCTCGTCACTAGTCGCACTAGAAGACTAGAGAGCAAAGTATTCAACGAATATAAGCAAAGAACAGTGTTTGAGCAAGAGTAATAGAGAGTATTCTTATTGATGTTGTAGACAGGAAGTAAAGTTATGTTACAATAGTTTAGGTCGAGTGCTATTTATAGGTCTGATAGGCGTCAGTTGAATCTTGTAACCGCTGGACACGTATCCGTTGGATATGCAACCGCTGGATTGTAGTTACTGCCTTTAAGACCATTTATTGAGTAATCGCACATGATCAGGTTAATAATTGCTCATTCAGATCGTGTTGACTGATAAGGCGTTACGTTGCTGCTGTTCGTGATAACCACCTGGCTGGTTATCTGTCTATTGGATGTCTGTCCGGGTGAATCTCTGTCCGTGCCAGGTGGCAGACACGTGTCACCTTTTTAGACGATACTAGTTTTTATCCAATACAGGGACCCTGACCGGAAATGTTTCTCATCAGAAATTGAATAATTTTATTGTCGCATATTACTGCATCTAAGTTTACAACTACATGTTACCTCGAATTTTGCAAACAATACCAAAAATATTACTAATTTTAGTTTATATGAATAAGTACTTTTAACACATTTTAAATACCACGAATCGGTATTGGGTAATTGAATTTTGTTATCTATAATATTACACAGAAGTCAGGTCATGACTTGCTACTCAACAAATATTGAAAAATTTATTGTGTTTACATGTTAAAATATCAAAGTAGGTCGAATAACTATATGTTACGTCGAATTTCGCAAAGTATATTTTCCACCGGCATCATTTTTTCGCTTAAACGATATGACATGAAAGATAAGCGTAATGAAAAGTGCTCTTTCCACTTGCACCTTTGTTTTTTCCTTCTTAAATGATATGAAAAGAGTGAAAACAAAATAAAAATGTCTAGTAGTGTTGTCTGTCTATGGTTCTTAAGAAAGTTCGAATTTATATATTGTGTCCTCGTTCATTACCATATATCCATGGTAAACAGCCAAACATGTCCTTGCTTCAAAATGTTTATTCTATTCTCTGTTTGAGTTGTTTCAATTGGTGTCCACTTTGTTAAATTGAAAAAGAAGAAGACGTTCTAATTACCCCAAATATATCAAGGCTCAATTTCTTATCTTAGTAAAATTTTACTGTCTTATATCTTATATAAGATACAAGTCAAAATATGACCTTACATGTATGTTTAGATTGTGATATAATGAAATTTTGCTACAGATCTTGAAACCTTATGCAAAAAAGGATGTTAGAAATGCTATGTTCAGTATTAACATCAATAAAAGAGCAGGTCTAGTAGTGGATTCTTTAGGGCAGCTTGGGGAGTTGTGGGGCCTACCCCCTCTTTAAGTGAAGCAAACACTGTTGTAGATAAAAAATAAGCACTGGATAAAGTTTAGGAAGGAAGTGGTGGCAGATGTTTGGAGGGCAATGGCTTACTACACTTGGAGAGCTAGAAATTAGAAAAAGTTTCAAGGATTAGATGTGCATCTCAGTTTTGCAATTACGTACACATATTATATAAACTTGGGGAAGTTGAGATGTGAAACTAAGTTGGTGGAGCTGCTATTGGAGATCTAGAGAGGGAAATTTGGGGAAAGATGAATTGGAATCTTATTTCACACACAAAATATCTGATACATCCACTATATATATATATATTGGGCTTAGTTCGAGAAACTAACTAACCAACTGGACCATGAATACAAATGGGCTAAATTAAATAAGCTAAGCTAACCTATACACTTATACGAAATACAGAGTATTGTATTTTATATACGTTTACACAAGTGAGCCATCAGGTGGTTTATGTTTTCTATCATGGTCCTCAACACACCCCTCAAGTTGGATGGTGGACACACACCTAACTTGGGTAGAAATCCTCGATGAACTGCACCTCCAAGGGACTCGGTGAGAGAGTCAGCAAGCTGATCACCAGTTCTAACATGATGCAAGGATAATAATCCTTCAAGTAATTTGCTCCGCACGAAATGGCAATCCACCTCATATGCTTGGTCCTCTCATGGAAGACCGGATTATGAGCAATGTATAGTGCTGCCTGGCTATCACAATAGACATTCACAGGGGTTAGAAATGAGAGATCAAAATCATGTAATAGTCAAATCAACCAAGTAAGCTCTACTGCAACTTTGCTCAAAGCCCTGTATTTAGCTTCAGCTGAAGATAAAGAAACCACTGCTTGCTTCTTAGCCTTCCAAGCTATGAGATTGCCTCACATGAAGACAACAAACATAGTCACAAATCTTCTAGAATCAGGGCAAGCAGCCCAGTCACGATCAGACTAGGATGTGAGAGAATAATCTGGAGAATTGTTGTAGAAAATTCCATAGTCTGGGGTGCCTTTGAGATACCTTAGAACATGTAAAGCAGCATGAAGATATGGTAACCTAGGAGACTGTAGGAATTGGTTGAGACACTGGATAGTGAAAGCTAAATCAGGTCTGGTATGGACCAAGAAATTTAGCTTGCCTACAAGACTCCTGTAGTGTGCAAGATTGGACAAAAGCTCACCATCAACAACCCTCAACTTTACATTTACATCCAAAAGAGCCATGACATGTGTGACATGGGAGCAATTAAACTTTTTCAGAAGATCAAAAATAAACTTCCTTTGGGACAAACAAAGTCCACCAAGAGAATATCACACTTCAATGCCCAAAATATAGTTAAGGAGACCAATTGGTCCTTGATTTTAAATTCATTATCAAGGAAAGCTTTGAGGGAGGTGATCTCAGCAAGGTACAACTAGTATAATGTCATCAACATATACTGCTAAAAGGACAAGAGAAGACCCTGTTGATTTCAGAAACACATAATAGTCATTCATGGAATGATAATATCCTCTAGATTGTAGAGCCCGGGAAAGCTTAGCATACCATTGCTTGGATGCTTTCTTAAGCCCATAGAGGCTCTTATGAAGTTTGCAAGTAACTGATGGATAGGAGAAGTTGATGAATGAAACTAAACAGATAAACCAAGTGGAATCTTCACATAGACTTCCTCAGACAACTCTCCATGTAGAAAAGTATTGTTCACGTCAAGTTGAAACAAGGGCCAGTTAGCTTTAACAGCTACATCAATCAAGCACTTGAATGTAGTCATTGTTGACACCCAATTTTGTCCCGGATTTTAATTAAAAGTATAATAATTTTAAAATTAAGTTCAATTTGAAGATTGCAAATAAATAGCTAATTTTAAAGGAAATAGCCAAAATCGCAATTCATCCCTTCTTTTGTAGCGTACTATATAATTATTTGTTCAATTTAATAGAATGCTAAATTCGTTCTTTCTTTCAAAATCAGCTCACCGTTGCAAACCCATATACACGCGCGCCTATAATTCTCTTTTTCGGCCCATTCCCATAAGACCCATTTATTCATTTCCCTCACATCAACCCTACACAATTTGGACTCCCCTTTAAGACCAAAAACCCTACACTTTTTTTTGGAGAAGACCAGCCGTGCCCCTCTCCACTTCAATCTTCCCCACACTAAAAACACCAATACACCATTATCATCATTTTCCTCTCTAAAAAAAACCCCTGACAAGACTACTCACACACCCATTACAAAAACCCGACCCAGTTTACAGAAATGATTTGTCCTTCAAGTCTACAAAGCAAGCACTAGCAGAACTTTACAACAGTAGTAAATCCATTTCTCAGTTTACAAGAAAACTCATTAGCAAACAAATCAGTTCTCTGTTCCTGTGGTTGAATCGAAATGGAGAAGGGATATAGGGGAATGGGTTAAAGCAGATTCGAGAGAGGGGTTTCGAACCCCAATTCTTGAGTGAGGTTATAGATCTGAAAGGGAAATGGGTCGAGGCTGTTAAAGCCACCATCGATGCAAGTTCCATCGGGAAACACCATGTCTAGACGCTGAAATCAACAAAGGTCGACGGAGTCGCAGCGACGCCGCTTCGGCTTTGCAGTCGCTCCTCCGTCTGTGCTCGATGCGTTGTCCTGCTCGTTGTTTTCATCTCGCCGGAATTTCCACCGGCGATGTCATACCACTTTGACTGACCACACTTTTTTGTCTTAACCCCTGTGGATGCTTTTACTATTTGTTTTACAGGGACTGATTGTATTTCTATTGACGCCGTAGATTAATTCCCACCGCCGTGTTGAGATTATGGCAGGCTATGACAATGTTGCTTCGGTCTTCGATTTATCCCTGTTTCAACTTGCATATGTTTTGGTTCTTTGTTATTTTTTGCTGATCCCTTTGTTGCTTGGATTTTGTGCACGAAACTGTGCTTTATTGATGCTGTCCCTGTTTATCTCGTTTTGGCCTTGAAACTATGGCTTTGGTGTTTGGTCTGCCATTGGAACCCGTTCAAGCAATTGTTCGACCCGTTCAGTTTGTGGGATTATTTCTTTGACCCGTTTACCTACGCTGGATAACTGATGGGGCTTTGGTTTTGGAATGGGTGTACCATGATTGGAAATGCTAAGCCTATGAAAATGTGCATTTTTTAGGCTTATACGTTAGAATTGACGGACTGATATTGAACCGATACTACAATGGCCAATGAAAAATACATATACACGTATTGAGGCCTACACAAAGAATTGACTGATTTTGAACATGATACTACATTTGAATCGCCCCGTTCCCGTGTCCCTAAAGCAAAAGGCGATGATGAATGCACTTTAATGCAAAGCAAGTTGAATAGAGCAGTGGATTTGGTGCTTTGGCATGGCAACACGGCCCGGGCTCCGTGTTTGCAACCGTACCAAATCCCGAGCCTCTATTCGACGCGCCATACAAACCTGAGCCTAAATTTTGCAAAAACAACCCATTTATTATTATTATTATTATTATTATTATTATTATTATTATTATTATTATTATTATTATTATTATTATTATTATTGTCATTATATATTATATTATTATTATATACATATATATATATATATATATATATATATATATATATATATATATATATATATATATATATATATATATACATATATATATATATATATATATATATATATATTTTTTTTATTATATTATTAATATTACTACTTTATTATTATTATTATTATTATTATTGTTATTTTATTTTATTAATTATTACACTTTATTATCGTACTAATTTAGTTTAAATTCTCATTTTATTGCGAGGTACATCTTGGCACGAGCAATTCGGGAACGCTTTTTGGCTAACTTCCGTTGCATTGGAGTCGTTTGGATTGAATTCGGACTCGAACGTTCAGAAATAAGACTTAGAAATTTTAGAAAATCCAAGGCTCCCGCGAGTTGATCATTTCTCGGGTTTTACCTTTTAAACTTTGCCTTTCTTTCCTTAGAGATATTTATGCAAATAAATGTGTAGAATATTTATTTATCAATAATATTTGATTGTTTGTATATTGTTTTACTTTATGTTCGTTGCCTTTTTATTTTTGAAGTCGTGATTTAATTTATTGCAAACTGAGACCAATTAGCAAAATGCGTGCAAATTAAAATATTTTTCATAAACAAGTTTTTTTATTTCAATTAATTATTTTAGATAAATTTTCTAGAAAAGTATATTTTGCAAATATTTTGGAAACCTGTCGGATTAACCGTATTTACGGAATTTTGGAAGTGCCTTAAAAACCTTCTTCCGAAATTAATAAAACCTCTTACCTTTAGAATCTCTGAAAGAAAGACCGTCTTTTTTACAAAAATGGAGTTTTTGCACGCATTTGTTAATCTGGTTCCCTGTTTTCCTTAAATTGGGTGGCGACTCCAAAACTCCAAAAGAGTTAGCCCATCCTGTCGATATTCCAGAATTTATCCTTTTCAGGGTAATTTTGGGGTTCAACAGCATGGCGACTCTGCTGGGGACCGATAAAGGTTTTGACCATAAAGGTTTCCAATTGTTTGCAACTAGCATGCCTAATTTATTTGCTCTATTATATCTGTTTGTTTGGTTTGCCTTATAAAGCCTGTATTGTATTAATTTGTGCATAATCTGCATTCCGTTCATATTTCCTCCCTCATGGAGCCTGTCAATTCTCTTTCACCTCCTCGATTTCATCACGGGGTACCCGCTTGACGGGTAGTTATGCACGAAGGGCATTGCCCTTACCTCACTCTTTGAAACTTCTTTCATGTCACCAAAAGTTAGTTCGGGGTATTGAGATTGCCTGGTTTTGTCATGCTAGTTCTACTGCGTTGTGAGGCCAGGTCTATCCCGCATAGGTCTGAATCAGCCTCAACCGTTAGCCCACTCTTAGAAGGAGATTAGGTCATGCATGCATATACACCTTAGTTTGGGGGAAAGTTCGGCAGATTTGGTTGGTTTGTGCTTTAGAGATGGCTTGGTGTAGTGAGATCTAAGAGGCGAAGCCCCTGGTGTCTTTAAAAGGATCAGTGGGGTCCCTCTCGTGAATGGCTTTGCGTGTGTGCAGGCCTATGTTGATTATCCAGCTGCAACTTTGTAAAAATTGAAGTATGCTTGTCGCATACTAGGAGAGCGAAGCTCCTGTGTCTTTGAATGACCGGTGGGGTCCCTCCTTGAAGACCAGTGCGGTCTTGGCTACCTAGGAACTGAGAGGTTTGATTAAAGCCGAGGACCAGTGAGGAGCCCTATGAACAAGGTCGGTGAGCCTTGCAAAACCTAGGAAGCTGAGAGGCTTGTCTAAAGCCGAGGACCAGTGAGGTTTTATTTTGAAAGGCCAATTGGCGCCTTTCGTGATTTGCAGTCTGGTATTGTGGAGGCAGTTGGAAATTTCTCCCTGGATGTTGTAAAACAACTGGGAATCGTGTTTGGAGGAGTGTGGATGTTTGCAAAAGCTATGGAGGATTGTTTCGGGTTTTAGGCATTTGGGTTTAGAATTTTGTGCAGATGATGTGGAGAGCATGAGATGTGTTAAATACTTGTGATTGTCGCATGTTAATTGTTTGCCTTGCCTTATTTGCTCAAAATGCGTTAAATACTAGGTGTTGCTTGCTTGAATGCAATCCTATGAATGACATGCAAACTATCTTAGCTACCCTTTGTGAGGTTTCTTTTGTTTTGTTTATTTCTTTAGCAAATGTTCGATTTGTAAAGTGGCTGACCATCCACCATGCAAGGGTTTCGAGATATGATTGATGGTAGATACTCTAGCTCGTGAACGATGCAGTACCAGAAGTTAATGGCATTCCTTGAAAGAACTTGGCGATTGAACTTAGCAGCATTATTTTCAATTTTTTAATTCAGATTGAGGCCCTGAATTGTATTGTACTTTAAAGCTTATGTTAATCTGAATCAACTCATTTTGAATTTATGAAAGTTGAAATAAAATTCATCGCAATCTTATTATATTATTTACGCTTGCATTTGTTTCTGTTTCAAAATTAAAATTGATAAACTTGCCAAAACTTTGCTTGTGATGTATGGCAAAACAACTGAACAATTTGAAAGCGATGCACTGAAAAGTTATTGTCTGCGCTCTCTGGATATCGCACTATCTGTTAGAACTTCAACTGGGGCAGCTTTTATTTTGTAGGTATATGGCGTTGAAGCAGTGATGCAGAACTACGCACGGTCTGATTCCCAAGGAGGGATACATAGGCTCCCCCATCGGGCTCGACCCTTTAGTATTTAAGTTATTATTTTCCCTCAAGAAGGACAACTGGGGCAATTTTTGCAAAATGAGTTAGAGATGCGCAAGATAATAACTGGGGCAGAATTTTGCAAGAAGCGGCGTTAGTTATTAAAGATGAGTTGGCAAGAATTTTAAAATCGGTTAAGCAAACAGTGCAAAGTCTAAGACAAAGGACGTTCAGTTTGTTTTAAAGTATGTTACAAGTTTAAGTCAAGGCAAAAATTTTCAAAATGCATCTTTGACTTCATTTGCATGCTTATTTCACTCGCTATATTGCATTAAAATATTTTATCTAGCCTCTATCTTTCAAATTCTATGCTATTTGAGTTCATGAGCCAAGTTTCTGAAAACAATTCGCAAATCCAAGTCCAATGAAGACGAGGAAGCAGCAGAAGCAGCAAGATCAGGATGAAGTCTGCACAAATCAAACGCTTCCCCTTCCCTCCTCAGAACTAACAATTTTCTTTGAGAGCAGGAACATGAAAGCTTGCATTGAAAAGATCATTCGCACTATGGATGAACAGTTTATGGAACGCGCATTCAAAGTTGCCTTGCAAATTGCGTCGCATTGCCCTTTTCACGACTTAAAGCATTATGCTTTGTCATGAGTTATTGCCGAACAGGCGGCATTTCTACCCCTATGACTTTCATTCCCAATAGGCGACAAAGCCGAGGCTTGTTTTGTGTTTTCAAAACTAAGCCAAATAGGGCATCGCTTTGTTTCAGGCTATAATCCGCACAAGGCCATCCTTGCCGGATTGTCTCGCCAATTGATTTATCAATGGCTATCGCACTGACTACATTTCCGCACTACTTTGTTTTGCACTTATTTTGAATTACGCCTTCACACTTGCTTTAAAATTAACGCCTTGCTTTACTCTTTCAGGTTGACCATCGGCCACGAGGATCCCCTTTGTTGGACTATCTCGCCTATTGATTCGCCAAATGGCTCTTGCATTGCTCTACATTCCCACTTTACTTTGCTTCGCACTTGCTTTGAATTATGTCTTCACACTTGCTTTGACATTAACGTCTTGTTTTACTTTTCAGGTTAACAGGTCAGTCCCGAGACCCTCCTTGCTTCGTGCCGGACCGGTTCGCCAGCTGATTTGTTCGACAATCAACCCCAAGACCCTCCTTGCTGTGTGCCCGACCGGCTTGCCAGTTGATTTGTCAAGATTGTCCAAATTGCTTTGCACTCGCTTTAAATTACGCCTTCGCATTTTCTTTGTATTACGTCTTGTTTTACTTTTCAGGTTAACATGTCAGTCCCGAGACCCTCCTTGCTTCGTGCCGGACCGATTCACCGGCTGATTTGTTCGACAATCAACCCCAAGACCCTCCATGCTTCATGCTCGACCGGCTTGCCAGTTGATTTGTCAAGATTGTTGAAAATGCTTTGCATTATGCCTTCGCACTTGCTTTATTGCTTCGCCAGTGGATGGGAAGACAATTTATCAAAGATATTGCAGCTTGCACTTACAAATTACGTCATGCCTAACGTAAGCAATCGGGGGCCTTATTATGAGTCTATCATGAGCAAGCGAAGACTTCATTAGCATTGAAGCCTACCATAAGCAATTGCAAGCCTTATTTTGAAGCCTGTCATAAGCAATTGAAGGCTCTTTTATTATTGATCCTACCATAAGCAATCGGGGGGGTCTTATTATCAAGTCCATGGTGAGCAAGCAAAGACTTCATTAGCATTGAAGCCTACCATAAGCAATTGGAGGCCTTATTTTGAAGCCTATCATAAGCAATTGAAGGCTCTTTTATTATTGATCCTACCGTAAGCAATCGGGGGGTCTTATCATCAAGTCTATCGTGAGCAAACGAAGACTTCATTAGCATTGAAGCCTACCATAAGCAATTGGAGGCCTTGTTCTGAAGCCTATCATAAGCAATTGAAGGCTCTTTTATTATTGATCCTACCGTAAGCAATCGGGGGGGGGTCTTATTATCAAGTTTATCGTAAGCAAGCGAAGACTTCATTAGCATTGAAGCCTACCATAAGCAATTGGAGGCCTTATTTTGAAGCCTATCATAAGCAATTGAAGGCTCTTTTATTATTGATCCTACCGTAAGCAATCGGGGGTCTTATTATCAAGTCTATCGTGACCAAACGAAGACTTCATTAGCATTGAAGCCTACAATAAGCAATTGGAGGCATTATTTTGAAGCATATCATAAGCAATTGAAAGCTCTTTTGTTATTGATCCTACCGTAAGCAATCGAAGGTCTTATTATCAAGTCTATCGTGAGAAAGCGAAGACACCGTTATCATTTGAAGCCTACCATAAGCAATTGAAGGCATTATCATGAAGCCTATCATAGGCAATTGAAGGCTCTTTGTTATTGTTCCTACCGTCAACCATCAGTTTCTCAAAGATTATTCGCCTTGTCGCATATGCAGCGCAAATCTATTTCTTCTTTTTTCATTATAGCTTTTTCTTTATTACTCACTCGTTTTCTAACGCATTTACTTTAAATTTGCAGAAATTGAACATCAGATTCAATAAGAACGGAAGGCATTCAACACTTTGCATCACTATCAATACAAGCAACACGACCTAGTTTTGCTTATTTGTTTTGCAGGCTGCTATCAAATTTGGGCCCGTTCGCCTTATAAATGAACAATTTGGGTTCTTCCACCCACAAATAGGATATCTGGGTCCTTCCACCCACAAATAGGATATCTGGGTCCTTCAACCCACAAATAGGATATCTGGGTCCTTCCACCCACAAATAGGATATCTGGGGTTCTTCCACCCACAAATAGGATATCTGGGTCCTTCCACCCACAAATAGGATATCTGGGTCTTTCCACCCACAAATAGGATATGCAAATTTCTTTCAAGTAGATGATAGTCTAAGACAAGTCGGCTGGAACACCGCTTTCGGAGTGTTTTGCGATGTCGGTTGTCTTGCCATATTGGCATTTATTGATAGTTTAAGACAAGTCCGCTGGAACAATGCTTTCGGAGTGTTTCGCGATGTCGGTTGTCTCGCAATATTGGCATTCATTGATAGTTTTAGACAAGTCGGCTGGAACACCGCTTTCGGAGTGTTCCGCGATGTCGGTTGTCTTGCAATATTGGCATATTGTATTTGAAATACATGATTCGGCTTGAGATATTATGTCTCGTTAGTCAACTCATCTTATGAAAGCCTTGCATTTTACAATTCGTTCTTGCTTTACTTATTGTCTTGATTTACTGTTTCAGAATAAGGATCAGCTTAGAGGTTCTCCGGGCGGAGTACTTTGTCAGATGATCGAAGGAAGAACTTATCGATGATACCGCATCTACAATTTTATCACTTTATGTAATTCTTTTTCCAATTATTACAGTTTATTAGCAGTTGCACGCTTACTGCTTGTTGAGATTATTGCAGGATTTTTAGCAGCACCGCAGCAGCATTTGGAGAATAACATGGAGCTTTTCTTAGCGACGAACAGGGGCAATCGTTGATATGAGCTAGACTCGTCAACAGAGACCTGAAGAATCGCACCCGCATAAGTCATCCACCCTAGAGGTAAGTCTCTTGTTAACCCTGAGTCTGAGGTTTGAGATTGAAGACAAGATGGCTCGGTTATCGAGGTGCAGTGGACACTATGTCCGTGTAAATCCCTCTTTATGGGTGTGCCGTCGACCACATTTTCATAACTTGGGTGATTACAAGCCTCTTTTCCCGCGCTTGAGTGGTCGTTACTATCTCGCCTTTGATCTTCAAATCGGGTCGAACTACATATGGCCTGATTCTCTTTCAGCCCGAGATATGTAGGCAACTCGGAAACCGAAGTTCGGCCATGTCCATAAGCCTCGCATTTTGATCCCAGGAATCGAAGTCTTGGCTTTACCGTGACAAAATTGGGTTTCACGTCAACTTCTTTACCCTGGAAACTCTTTCATCCTTTCCGGGTAAAAAGGGACAGCTGTTGACACCCAATTTTGTCCCGGATTTTAATTAAAAGTATAATAATTTTAAAATTAAGTTCAATTTTGAAGATTGCAAATAAATAGCTAATTTTAAAGGAAATAGCCAAAATCGCAATTCATCCATTCTTTTGTAGCGTACTATATAATTATTTGTTCAATTTAATAGAATGCTAAATTCGTTCTTTCTTTCAAAATCAGCTCACCGTTGCAAACCCATATACACACGCGCCTATAATTCTCTTTTTCGGCTCATTCCCATAAGACCCATTTATTCTTTTCCCTCACATCAACCCTACACAATTTGGACTCCCCTTTAAAACCAAAAACCCTACACTTTTTTTTGGAGAAGACCAGCCGTGCCCCTCTCCACTTCAATCTTCCCCACACTAAAAACACCAATACACCATTATCATCATTTTCCTCTCTAAAAAAAAAAAAAACCCTGACAAGACTACTCACACACCCATTACAAAAACCCGACCCAGTTTACAGAAATGATTTGTCCTTCAAGTCTACAAAGCAAGCACTAGCAGAGCTTTACAACAGTAGTAAATCCATTTCTCAGTTCACAAGAAAACTCATTAGCAAACAAATCAGTTCTCTGTTCCTGTGGTTGAATCGAAATGGAGAAGGGATATAGGGGAATGGGTTTAAGCAGATTCGAGAGAGAGGTTTCAAATCCCAATTCTTGAGTGAGGTTATAGATCTGAAAGGGAAATGGGTCGAGGCTGTTAAAGCCACCATCGATGCAAGTTCCATCGGGAAACACCATGTCTAGCCGCAGAAATCAACAAAGGTCGACGGAGTCGCAGCGACGCCGCTTCGGCTTGGCAGTCGCTCCTCCGTCTGTGCTCGATGCGTTGTCCTGCTCATTGTTTTCATCTCGCCGGAATTTCCACCGGCGATGTCATACCACTTTGACTGACCACACTTTTTTGTCTTAACCCCTGTGGATGCTTTTACTGTTTGTTTTACAGGGACTGATTGTATTTCTATTGACGCCGTGGATTAATTCCCACCGCCGTGTTGAGATTCTGGCAGGCTATGACAATGTTGCTTGGGTCTTCGATTTATCCCTATTTCAACTTGCATATGTTTTGGTTCTTTGTTATTTTTGGCTGATCCCTTTGTTGCTTGGATTTTGTGCACGAAACTGTGCTTCATTGATGTTGTCCCTGTTTATCTCGTTTGGCCTTGAAACTATGGCTTTGGTGTTTGGTCTGCCATTGGAGCCCGTTCAAGCAATTGTTCGACCCGTTCAGTTTGTGGGATTATTTCTTTGACCCGTTTACCTACGCTGGATAACTGATGGGGCTTTGGTTTTGGAATGGGTGTACCATGATTGGAAATGCTAAGCCTATGAAAATGTGCATTTTTTAGGCTTATACGTTAGAATTGACGGACTGATATTGAACCGATACTACAATGGCCAATGAAAAATACATATACACGTATTGAGGCCTACACAAAGAATTGACTGATTTTGAACATGATACTACATTTGAATCGCCCCGTTCCCGTGTCCCTAAAGCAAAAGGCGATGATGAATGCACTTTAATGCAAAGCAAGTTGAATAGAGCAGTGGATTTGGTGCTTTGGCATGGCAACACGGCCCGGGCTCCGTGTTTGCAACCGTACCAAATCCCGAGCCTCTATTCGACGCGCCATACAAACCTGAGCCTAAATTTTGCAAAAACAACCCATTTATTATTATTATTATTATTATTATTATTATTATTATTATTATTATTATTATTATTATTATTATTATTATTATTATATATATATATATATATATATATTTTATTATATTATTATTATTACTACTTTATTATTGTTATTTTATTTTATTAATTATTACACTTTATTATCGTACTAATTTAGTTTAAATTCCCATTTTATTGCGAGGTACATCTTGGCACGAGCAATTCGGGAACGCTTTTTGGCTAACTTCCGTTGCATTGGAGTCGTTTGGATTGAATTCGGACTCGAGCGTTCAGAAATAAGACTTAGAAATTTTAGAAAATCCAAGGCTCCCGCGAGTTGATCATTTCTCCGGTTTTACCTTTAAACTTTGCCTTTCTTTCCTTAGAGATATTTATGCAAATAAATGTGTAGAATATTTATTTATCAATAATATTTGATTGTTTGTATATTATTTTACTTTATGTTCGTTGCCTTTTAGTTTTGAAGTCGTGATTTAACTTATTGCAAACTGAGGCCAATTAGCAAAATGCGTGCAAATTAAAATATTTTTCATAAATAAGTTTTTTTATTTCAATTAATTATTTGAGATAAATTTTCTAGAAAAGTATATTTTGCAAATATTTTGGAAACCTGTCGGATTAACCGTATTTTACGGAATTTCGGAAGTGCATTAAAAATCTTCTTCTGAAATTAATAAAACCTCTTACCTTTAGAATCTCTGAAAGAAATACCATTTTTTTTATAAAAACGGAGTTTTTGCACGCATTTGTTAATTTGGTTCCCTGTTTTCCTTAAATTGGGTGGCGACTCCAAAACTCCAAAAGAGTTAGCCCATCCTGTCGATATTCCAGAATTTATCCTTTTTGGGGTAATTTTGGGGTTCAACAGTCATTTTAACTACGGGAGAGAATGTTTCTGCATAATCTATGCCCTCAACCTGAGTATCTCTCCTAACTATAAGCCTAGCCTCGTACCTTTCTATGGAACCATCAACTTTGTGTTTTATTTTGTATACCCACTTACAACCAAAGGGTTTCTTACCTGGTGGAAGCTCAACAATGCTCCAAGTCCCAGTATCTTCCAATGCCTCAAACTCCTTCTTCATTGCCTCTTTCCAAGCTTGGATTGTTGCAGCCTATTGATAACTGTGTGGTTCTAGAGGAGCATGAATAACAACAGGTCTGTTGGGAGAATTAGCACTGGAGCAAGAGGGTAACTGGTAGACATAGTGTTGTTTGAGGTAAGTACAAGGCTGGTGTGTTTTGCTTGATTTTCTCTGAGGATGGTTAGTTGAATTGATGGGTGAATGAGGAGAGGACACAGTGGAATGAGTAGGCAATGGATGCTGGGAAGGAGTAGGTGAGGGACGTTGAGTAGGAGAAGAATGAACAACTCCATCAGATGGATGAAGTGAGCGATCAGGGGAAGTTTGTGTAGACGATGAGTAGGTGAGGAATGAGATGAATCAGGTGGAATATGTGGAAACTGCTTAAGGGAGGATGACTCAAGAGAAGATGAAGGTGAGTAAGGAAACACAGTTTCATGAAAAACTACATCCCTAGAAATGAATGATTGGTTGGTTTGAAGGTTCAAGAGTTTGTAACCTTTTTTGGCAAAAGGGTACCCCAAAAAGACACATTTGATGGCTCTTGGTTGCAGCTTGTCTTTATGGGGGTTTAGGGACACTAGCATAACATAAGCAACCAAAAGTCATCAAATAGGAATATGAAGGAGTTGTCCCAAATAATTTTTCATAAGGAGAGATTCCTTTGAGTACCGTGGAAGGAAATTAATTGATTAGATAGGTGGCTGTGAGTACACAGTCACCCCAAAATTTGATAGGAAGATGTGATTGAAAAAGTAAGGCTCTTGCAGTTTCTAACAAGTGTTTGTGCTTCTTTTCCACTACTCAATTTTGTTGAGGAGTATGTGGACAGGAAGTTTGATGAATAATGCCCTTACTGGAAAAGTATGCAAGGGCTTCATATGATCCACCCAATTCAAGTGCATTGTCACTCTTTATAGTCTTGACAGTGTAATTTAACTGGGTGTGGACCATGGAAATAAAAGTTTTATGCAGGGAAAACACATTGCTTTTGGACCCCATCAAACGGGTCAAAGCAGTTCTAGTGTGATCATCCACAATAGTGAGAAAGTATTTAGAGGCATTGAAGGTAGAAGTGTGGTAAGGGACTCATGTGTCTACATGGACAAGTTGGAATGGTTCTTTGGTTCTAATTTCACTATCTGGGAAGGCGAATTCCGCGAAATGCATGACACAGTTTTCATTCTACTGAATGGTAAGTGTCCTAGTCTATGATGCCAAATGAAGTCCATTTTATTTATAGAACAAGAGTGCTTACATTGAACATTTGTATCAAAAGACATAGAAGCACTAAAATGATTATCTATATTACACGACAAGGAATCAGAAACTGTAGTGAAAGTATTTACAAGATGAGGTGACTCAGGCGATCTCATGAATTTGTATGTTCTTACTAAGTACCAGTAGCTTCTTCATTGAAGGACCCTGGATCAAGCAAAGATCAGGTGTGAATTGCACTGCACATTTTTGTCGTAAAATTAACTTGTGTATAGAAATAAAATTATACTGAAAGGAGGGACGATATAGAACATTGCGTAGAATTAAAGATGGCATGAGTAAAAGGGAGCATGTGGATGTGACTTTGGCTTTGTAGCCATTTGGTTGTGTGACAAGAAATGGTAATGCTAAAGGCTTGATGTCAAAAAGGATGTCTAAATTAGAGGTCATATGATCACTCGCTCCAGAATATATGATCCAACAGCTATTACCTAGCTTAGTAAACATACAAGCTCTAGAAGATTCACATAAGCAAGCAGATTTACCAGCAAAATTAGCAGAGCTAATCAGGCTGGCTAAGTTGGAAGATTCATGGTCATTAGGTGTCTAGATGTGGGACAGCTGGAGGAGCATGACCAAGTGGTTGTACTGTTCTTGAGTTATTCCACTTGTTGCCTGAGAGGAGGAGGCTTCACAACCAAAACCAGAATCATATTAGGGCACTGAAACTTGTAGCAGCCTTCTTATTATTTTCCCTATTTCTCTTGTGACAATCCTCAATAACATGACCAGGCTTCTTGCAATATCTGCAGATCACACTGTTCTTCTCGTCAAAATTCACTCTATGGGGGGTAAGAAGGCTGGTTAAGAGCTCTCAGATTGCCAGAATTGTATGAGGTGGAACCAACAGTAGGATATGATGAACTTGAACTAGGATAGCAGATGGATTCTTGTGGGTTAGAATACCCTGAATTGTATGGAGATCCTCTCTGATGCTGCCTTTGAAATTGGGAGGATCCATTAGAAAAGGATGCAGATTCAAGAGAGAGATGGTTGGCAGTGTCCATCTGTCTCTATTGCTCATCAGCAGTGAGCATGTTATAAGCACTTCCAACAAAGGGTAGGGGAGATATCATCATAATAGTGCTTCTGAAAGCTAAGTGGGTCTCATTTAGACCCATGAGGAATTGGTAAAGTTTATGGTCCTCCTTATACTTGATAAATTCAGCTCTAGCTGAGCATGTACATTTGATGGAATGAGATAAAGACACAAGACTAAGCTCATTCCATAGACGTTTGATCTTGTTAAAGTAGGAAGCTATATCCTGGTTCCCTTGGTAAATAAGAGCTAGCTCTTTTTTTATTTAAAGAACTTTTCATCCACTAACCGTTCCAAACCTAGCTTCTAGATCCCTCTAGATATCCTGAGCAGAGGAGAAGTATAAGATTGTATCTAAAATATCCTTGGTCATGGAGTTGAGAATCCAGGATGTAACAATGTCATTCACCCCCTCCCACTACTGAAAGAGAGGTGAATTTTCATCTGGTTTAGGGCAAGATCCATTTATGAATGCTATTTTGTTTCTTCTCGAGAGACCTATTAGCATGTTTCGTCTCCAACCACTAAAATCGGTTCCATTAAATGGAATTGATACAAAAGAAATCCCCGGGATGTCAGAATTATGAACATACAAAGGGTCTGAAAGGTCCATAACTGTGTGAGACGAACTCGATGGAATTGAAGTGCTAGGGTTCAGATTATTGTGATTTAGGGTTTGATTATCCATATGAGTAAGTAACGAAGTACAAACAGAACTTTAGACAGGTAATCACACAGACACTACAAGTGATGAATTTGTTGTTCAGGAATCGAAAAACTAATTCTCCATCAAAGCTGAAATTAGGGTTCAAAGGTGAAGGATTTAAACCGTCTGGATGTTGAACCGGTGCCATGAGTAGAATTCAAAAAACTAATTCTCCGTTAAAGCTATTATTAGGGTTCAAAGGTGAAGAATTTGAACTGTGTGGATGCTGAATCACCGCCGTTAGTAAAGAAATGATCCGTCACCGAAAAATAGCCAAAAAGGACCGCAGACGCGATAATGAAGAAACAACTTCAGCCTGAGCACCGCCGTGTAACAGGTGATGTCGGAGTTGGAGGTTCACCGGAATTAAAGAATTTCCCGCGCTGATACTATGTTAACTTGGGAAGTTGTGATGTGAAACTAAGTCGGTGGAGCTGCCATTGCAGAGCTAGAGAGAGAATTTTGGGAAAAAAATGAATTGGAATCTTATTTCACACAAAAATATCTGATACATCCACTATATATATATATATATATATATATATATATATATATATATATATATATATATATATATATATATATATATATGTTGGGCTTAGCCCGAACAATTAACTAACCAACTGGACTTGAATACAAATGGGACAGATTAAATAAGCTAAGCTAAGCTAACCTATACACTTATACAAAATACATAGTATTGTATTGTATATATATTTACACAAGCGAGCCATCAAGTGGTTTATATTTTCTATCATGGTCCTCAACAGATTAAACAGATTATCTTAGAAAGAATAGGTAGATTTAATAGTTCCAAGTGTGGTATTAGATGTAGTAGTTGGTGGCATGATTTGTAACTAGTTTTGTTGAAGGTCTGAACCACTTGGTAAAGATGTTGTGGTCTAGGTGCTCTTTAGGTGTAAATTTTGTTTGTCACTTGTAACCTTTCACAGTGTTTACCAAAAAAAAAAAAAAAAAAAAGTATTGATTTTTTTTATAACTAAATATAAAGCTTCTGAGTCTCTGACTGTGAAATGATGAATACAGTCAAACTTCGTTCGAGTGATAACTTGTCTGTACATTTCATTGCTGTTATAGTGATGTGTTGTTATATATGTATACTGACATTTAACCTTTAGATCTTATTTAACTGGTATAAACAAAACTAGCACAGAATTATTTTTCTGTACTTCGTATATTATAAACGAAAAATAAAATACTTGTTAAATTTAAAATCTCAATAGATTGTCAAATTTTATTAATTAAAAATTAAAAAGGCCACTGCATTGCTAATAAATGCATGATTAGTTGTAGCGTAAAAGATTAATACTTGGCACAATTTAAATACATTTTTTGTCAAGACCCAAAATTCGAATAGGTCGTAAGGGCACCCAACTAACCCTGTCGGGCGAACCCACTTGATTTGTGAATAATTAGGATAAACTCTACTACGAAATGTATAAATATTTCAATAATACCCCATCCAAAAAATAAGAAAGTTGAAATATCCCGACAATAAAAGGTTTAAGTACTCCCCGAATCATGAACATCTAAGACTGTCGAATAAATTATACAACTCCAAAATCTCGAGAATACATCAAAGGAAAAGATAAACTATATAGGTGGCCACCACGGACGAAGGGTTGGCTCACCGCTAATAGAAGGATGCTCCGACTCGGTCAACCTCGATGCTCACCAGTATAGAGCGTCGAATCTGTAAGACATAAATAAACCAACAAAGAAAAAGGAAAGGGGGTGAGTCTAGTGCCTCAATAAGCGGGGACGGGACTCCAAGTAAACTAGCAAGCTGCTCATATATGCAAAGTAAAATAACTCAAAGTTAATGGGAAGTAAAAAGAAACCATTTAAGTAACAATCAAGCAATATTCAAACTCAGTCATCAAAGTACCACGAATACTTTCATTGTAACGCGGGGATAAATACATAACCACACCATACTACGATAATATGCACGGAACTACATCGTGCTATAATAATATGTACGGAACTACATCGTACCTCACTAATATGTACGGAACTACATCGTACCACAATAATATGTACGGAACTACGTCGTACCACAATAATATGCACGGAACTCCATCGTACTATAATTACTTGTATAGAAGGATATAATATACATAGGGTGTGGAGCAAGTCCACCAAGAAAATGAAATACACTTACCTCGGTCCGAAGCTCATTAGCTACTCAGCAATGGTTTTCTCTTTTCGAATCTCTTCCAAATATTCTCGCTCTATTAAAATAACGTGTAAAACAATCAATAACAAAGCTAACAACTACATATTTCAAATCTCAAGCTAAAAGGGTAAAGAAATCAACTTAAAAGTTAACTACGGGCGCACATGGTCAAACCTCAAAACTAAGCTCACAATCGCATTACCCATAATTACACGATTCTAAATATATAATCAATTTCATATTTTGATGACATCTAGCCATCTAGTTTCATAAAGTATCAATTTCTAGGTTTATGTTTAAAATCCTAACCAATAACTATGTATTAAGTCCAACCACAACATGTATAATAATAAGCACGTAGGAAGAAAATGATTACCTCTAGTTAATTGTCCTCTTCCTTTTATTCCTATAATTTATTGGTACTACACAAAGTCTCTGTTGAAGTTTGTTGTCTCGTCGGAGCAGAGCTTCTAATTAAGCTTTGGCATCGGATGATTTAAGCTCCAATTATTGTCTTTTATCTTTTAACTCCTTACCAGGCCTAGGTAGTGGGCTTGGGCCACACTAACCTTTTACATTGACTTTGGAAATGAAACCACACTTTACCTTTTACATTGACTTTGGAATATAATTAATTATCATCCTTTAGTAATACTTATAACATGAACTTTAGACTAAAGACCCTTATTTTAACCACTCGGTAGGACCTGGACCAACAAGACTCTTCATTTACTAATTTTAAACTTACAAACTTTCTATCAAATTATTCCATGAATCATATAAAACTGAGGTTGGTCCTATAATTTTCTCCTAAACTAAATTATTTAATTTGTTTTCTTTTATAGAGATGCTCTTACACTCTTGTTTATATACTCCATCCGTCCTAATTCATGTGCCACCATTTCCTTTTTTGTTTGTCCCAAAATAAGTGGCACATTTTCTTATTTGACAACTATTTAATGCATCATCTCTATTTTACCCTTGTTGGGCCCTACATAATTTTAAACCTACCAACAACTTTTTTATTACTCAAATCTTCTCTCTCTTACTTTTTCAAGGGTAAAATTGTTACTTTACAAAGTCAACTTCTATTTTTTTTAAACTCCGTCTCCGGTCAAATGGTGCCATATAAATTGAGACGGAGGGAGTAGTAACTACTTCTCCTTATAACACTCACCTAAATACTCATTACACATTGCTTATGGCAACGACTAGAATAAATTGCCTTAAATAGCTACTGAAAACATGAGCCAATAATATAGGCTAGACTTGCCAACTTTTTTTTTTTTTAACAGTAACTTTTCTACATGCCTGCTAGTCACTGACCACCTAAGGGGTCCTCAAACTCTTACTTTATATGGACAAGGATAGTTCACTTTTAAAATGCAATGTTGTTACATTTTTTCTCTTTTAAACATTCAGATTTAGAAATTTATTATATGCATGACACCAATGATTACTAAGAGTATCAATGGGGAGGGGCGGGGCGGGGAAAAACTTTGACCTGCTAAAATATCAACTCGCCCCGCTCCGCTTTGCCCTGTTTAGTATTTTTTCATGACTTTTTCCCGCTCTGTTCCGCCTCGCTTTAACCCGCCCTGCCCTGTCCCGTTTCTTTTTTCTTTGTATTAGCTCTCTTTACTCGCCTTTAATTATATTGGAACTAATCTATCTGATTTTTAACTTAAAATATGTTTTGTATGGTAGGCAGAAGTAAAATTTAAGTACTCTGCTCAATATAGAATGACTACCGAATAATAGGTTTTTTATAATACGTTTCAACGGGGATTAAACAAGAAAAATCCTTCTATACCAAATTGATTATCCTATAAAGTTTTGGATAAAATTCGAATATTAGGTTCTCGTGTTCACTGTAGCTAGAATCCAAACTATATTTTGTACTACTTATAAAGCTTTTACATTTGATTAAACAAAAAAAAGCGCTTCTGTTGCAAAATGCAAATCAAAAGGTGAGTTAGTTATTGTTAATGGCCATTCTCAATAGGTAATAACCCAGTTACAAACTCAGCAACGACCACCAAATATCTGTCCTTTTACATTGTAAAAATTAAAATAGTATAGTTAGGATTATATATTGCAATAGACGTTCAATCAATGAAGATAATTCGGACCTACAAAAACCTAGTTATAAAATAATTTTTTTCTATAATCATCATGAAATATGATTACAATTAAAAATATACTCAATATAAGAAATGGGTTGTTTATCCAAATTTAGCTACAAATAAAAAAAGGAGAGAAATTCAACTATATTAAAACTTACAGGTAGCTTTTAAAAAATCAGATGGCCCGCCCAATAATCCAGCTGCTAATATCTGTAAGCCCGCCCTGCCCTTCCCCGCCCCGATTTTCAAAAAATTAAGTTTTGTCCCGTCTTGCCCCGTCCCGTCCCGCCCCGTTTAACTGCTCACCTGCCCTGTCCCGCTAAGTGATGTGCCCTGTCCGGCCCCGTTGCCATCCCTAAATTGATTACCATAAATATTTTGAATATTATATTATATATAATATATTTAATACAAATTATTATTACACAATATTTGAGTATGACTGCTATAGAGAGCCAATATTATAAAAAAATGAACTCTATGATGAATATCATTTTTGTTATAGGTAAGATGTTATAAACATATAAAATATAAGAAAAAAAATTATGCATTCTAATGAAATGTTGTGACGATGAATAATTATTATGTAAAACGATGTTTGAAGGCAATTGTTTATTGTAGGGAAAAGATATTTCTATTCGTCGATAGATACTACAATCATAGGGTAGCATAAACTAAAAAAAGTTAGAATAATGGATTACGAAATGCAACAAAATTGCTTTTTCTTTAACTACAGAACTTTCAGATATCTTAAAATACATCGATCATGAACCATAGCAGTACTTACTTTAAGGGAAAATTACACGTATACACATTGATAGTACTTATTTACTATTTCTATCCCTACTTTTCATTCCCTTTTTTTCTCTAGCCATTCAATTTTTTTTCATAATATTTATCAATTAAATTATATAATTAAAGTGCCTTTTTAGGAATTACTTATTCATTGCTTATCCCTTAATGGTAGGGATTAGTACGAATTAAATTACCTTAGTTTTAATGAAGATTTAATCCCACAATTGGAGATATACATGGGCGGAATTGTATGATCAAATTTTCGAAACAATTTTTTCCTTTTCAATCCAAAACTCACGTACTCAACATAAGACTTGGGGAGCATTTTATCCATGGTCGTGTTGTGCCTGATCAGAGATTCAAACCTCTTCGTTTCCAGAAGTTTGAAAACAATGCTATATTCAAACCTCTATATTCATGTGATATATAATGAAGTGATACAATAGCTATATTATAATGTGATATATTGATGTACAAAAGTACTCATATTTGTGATATTGTGTTGCAGACAGATATATATCGGATGCATACTTCTTTTATATATAGGATGCCTACTAGTAGTAGTTAGTGGGAAACAATCTTTCTTTTCCTGGCAAAAATAAACATTTTGACTGTTCAACTTGTGCTTTCTTAAAGAATTTGTGTAAACAATCATAAAACTCAAAGCTTTTCAATTCACAAATGGTTTATGCCTAAACAAATATCTGCCTGCGTTCTAGTGCAAGGGACTAGTTCCTCCGCAATCAATAGTATTTGCCATTTGGCACCTTGCATCTGTTTGTTTAATAGTATGAATTTTCTTAAGAATCAGTGGAAAAAGAACGATTCTCACGCCTAATATTGTTTACAATACGGTACCATTCAAATGGATTAGAACAACAAATAATTGGTTTAACCAAAAAAATGAAAGACAGCCGATTCAATATACTAATATATAATGTCAATAACACCAAGCGATTGTAAGCTGATTTGTGAAGTTTTGCCACAGACCCTGGATTTGTTTGTTTTACCCATTTATTGGTAGCTTGGTATCATCGCATAAGGCTTTTTTTAGCCCCCGTAATAGTTCAAGCTCCTTCTGTTTAGACCTCCATTACATCAACGCAATAATTATTGGGGTGTGTATATTGCCTTCGGATCCGTAAACTTTTGCTTGATTAGATCCGCAATTGTTGCATAACTTACATGACGATGACGCTTTAGAATTAGTCTATCTTCTACGGGGCAGGCATGGGTGTTATGAAACTCTTTGTGATTTGTTCAAGCTTGAAAACCTCAAACTCCAATCATATTCCTTCTCGGCGCACACCAAAGAATACATGTAGTTAAATATAGATCAATTGCACATATTATATACATAAGAAGTAAACATGCATATAACTATGATATCAGAATGATAAAACTATGATATCAAAAAGATATAATATAATTAAGATATCAGGAGGATAAAGTTATGATACTAAAAAGATTTAGTGGATATCATGATGATAAAAACATGATACCAAGAAGATATACCTATACTTGAATATATAGATCAATTGCACATATTATATACATCTGCATATATAACTAAGATATCAAGATGATAAAATTATGATACTAAAAAGATATAGTGAATATCAGGATAATAAAAATATGATACCAAGAAGATATAATAATACTAAAATATTACTACTAGAAAAATAATAAATAGCTACAAAATAGTTGGCGAGGGAACTCACTCGCCAATTACTTAGCAAGTGAGTTCTCTCTCCAATTTGTGTTTTACGGTAGAAAATAGTTTAAAAAAAGTTAAATTGAAAAAATAGGCGACGGAATTCCTTCTCCAGTCAAAAAGTTAAAACACTACTAGAAATCAGGGATTTTCCGACCGCCAATATGGTCGGACAACGGTCGGCTAGGCGACCGTTGTCCGACCAAACAAGGCGGTCGGCGATATGGTGGTCGCACAAAGCTGTCCGATCGACGCGGTCGGACGTCGGATCGAAATTCGGTCGGACACCGGTGGGAGATTGCAAAAATCTGAGAAATTTCTTTTGGAGCTGGGCGACCGCGGCGGTGGGAGATTGCAAAAATTTGGAATTTTTTTTTTTTGAGCTGGGTGACTGCGGCGGTGGGAAATTGCAATTTCTGGGCAAAAAACCCCAGATTTCGGACCGATTCGTTCGGAAATCTGGGCAAAACCTGCAATAAAAACCTGCAATTAGAGCTACATCACCTGTAAAAAAAAGTAAAAACAGCACCTAGAAGAAGATTAGGCTTCTACAAGCCTTAATTTTTTTCTAAACAAGGCTTATTGCCTTTAAGCTGAAACTTTAACAATTTACATAACATCAATAATTCATAGCAATTCAAAGTTAATACATATCTAAAACAAGTCTAAAACATCAACAATCCATTATTACTACTCCGTTGCTTCAGAACTAGACTCAGAACCCGACTCAGACGACGAGCTGTATTGACGTTTGATCTTGCCTTTCCCCCGGCTTTTGCTCTTGCTCTTGCTCTTGCTCTTGCTCTTGCTCTTGCTCTTGCTCTTGCTCTTGCCCTTGCCCTTGCCCTTCTTTCCCTTGTCCGCACTACCACACATAATGTTCTGTATCATTTCCTGCATGGCTCTCATATTTTCCTCATTGCACAAATGTTCTTCTTCACTCTTTCTCTTAAGCTCTTCGATTTCATTGCGCAAAGAGGCTTCCACCGAGGGATTAATTGAACTAGCAGGAGGAGTGTAAGTGTCAAACAAACCTGGATTTAGACGTTCCGAGGCATACTGCGATCCTAGGCCGTAAGCACTTTCCTTCTTTACTCCGCCATTCACCTCGAACCATAGTGCGGTTTCCTCCTCTAGTGTCATTTGAGCTGGGGTACTGCTACCACACTGGGATGCCTGACTCACCATCCTTTCTTCATACGCCGACATAGCCTTTTCCTAAAATAAATTTAATAACAAGAATTAGATTTACAAATATTGACGGATTTAATAACTTTAAAAGATTGAATTTGATAACTTACATATAGCTCTCTAGCGCGGTCCTCGTCCCACACTTCTTCTCCTTTTTTGTTTCTGTATATATGCCTCTTCAATCATCATCATTCGCGTAATTTCTTCTTCCTCGCTCGTCTCATCGCCATCAACAAATTCTTCCTCACTTGTTTCAACGTCATCCATATATTCATCCTCCTCGTTTGCCCTAGATGTTCCTTCTCTAAAATTAGTCGTTTTTTTCCATGTCTAACCAACGATACATCAAACTCTTCATAGATGCCTTCACTATATTGCAACTGATCGGCTAATTCAATATCCGCAATCAAGGGAATGGTTGAAACCTCATTTTGATATGCAACATCTAATACATCATCTACTTCCACTCTTCCCACCGCCTTCCCTTTTAGAACAACCCACCAATTGGCTTTGGCTTTGGCTTTGTTCGTTGTCGGTAGATAAAGAACGTACCACACTTGCTTCACATTCTGGGCAATGATGAAAGGATCATAATGTCCATATGACCTTTTGTGATTAACTTCAACTATTTTAGAACATGGGTCTACCCTCGTACCCTTGGGACTCGGATCAAACCACTTGCAACGAAAAAGCACCAATCTTTTACGAAGCCAACCTAATGTAAGCTCTATTTCTAAAATCTTCTCAATCACACCATAGTAATCAAAGTCTACATCCTGGTCACCAGTACCGCCTTTCACACACACACACCGTTGTTGTTGGTTTTATTCCCCAAGAACCATTCTTTAGTATGAAACTTGTACCCATTAACAAAGTACTTAGACATCCTCTTGTATTTATAATAAGGCTCGTGAGATATTTCATGCAACAATGGGAAGTTTATGCCATTATCCGGATTGAGTACCTATATTAAGTTCAACATAGTTGTACACAGTAAACCAACATATATATTTATATATATAGCAAAAAAACTTATGTATTTGTTTATATAACACTTACAAATTCTCTAAACCAATCTGAAAATTTTTCATAAACAGCAGCAACGCCAAATTCTCCAACAAAGTGACTGTATGATGCGCCAAAAAAATCTTATTAGTTAGACTAGTGATGAAACTTGAATGTTAGGCTTTAATGTAAAAAAAAAAACATACTTGTAAAAAGGCGTGACATCAATACAATTCAACAAAACATGAGTTGTAGCTGTTTTTCTGTCCCGGTCAGTGAACTTGCATACTTCGGTCATTAACTTTCCTCTACCAGGTTGATTGAATATAGAAAATGGTGGATAATTCGGATCATTGTTGTCTCCAACATCATGTCGATCCGGCCTATTTCGCAAATATGACACATTTTGATCAAAATAATACGAACGAAAATGAGAAGTTTCTCTTGCCAAATATGCCTCATATATGGACCCCTCAATTTGGTTCCTGTTTTTCACGTCCCGCTTACACTTGCCTATAATTCTGCATAATACCTTATATTAATTAATTTACTTAAGATGAATTAAAAAAATGAGTTAATAATAACTTAAGAGACCTTACCTCTCAAAAGGATACATCCATCTACAGTGCACCGGGCCTCCCAGTAGTGGCTCTTCCGCGAGATGAATTGGAAGATGCTCCATTATATTAAAGAAACCAGGGGGAAAGATTTTTGTCAACTTAGTCGCGACAACAGGAAAGTTACTTTCCAACGACTTAAGATTCTCTTCCTTCAATGTCTTAGAACACAGCTCCTTAAAAAATAGGCTCGTCTCTGTAAGGGATTTCCAAACTTTATCAGGCAAGCCATTGAATGCAATTGGGAGCAAGTTTTCTATGAAGATGTGACAATCGTGGCTTTTCATGTGAGTCAATTTTCCTTCGGTCATATCAATACACCTTTCTAAGTTTGATGCATATACATCAGGCATCCTCAAATTCTTGATCCATCACAAATCATTCTTCTCTCATCAAATTCGAATGTGTAACTGGCCTTGGGAAGCCAAATTATGTTGTCAAGTTGAGATAAGTGTAACTCAGGTCGCCTACAAAGTTCCTCAAGGTCCAACCTAGCCTTCACATTATCCTTTGTCTTGTTCCCGACATCCATCATCGTATTAAAGACAGCCTCGAAAAAATTCTTCTCAATATGTATGGGATCCAGGTTATGTCGAAGAAGATTATCCTTCTAATAAGGCAACTCCCAGAAGATACTTTGTTTAGTCCAATTATGATCAATACCATAGCTAGGTGCTTTAGATGGCCGTTGGTCAGTTACCTTAGGATACACCTTAACCCTATCCCATATTTCTCCTCCTGACAACCTTCGCGGAGGCTCCTCAAAATAAATGCACTACTGTTTTTCCTAAACGGATGATCCATTGGCAAGAATCGACGGCAACAGTCAAACCATATAATCTTACCACCATTTTTCAAAGTGAATGCTTTTGTATCTTCCATACAATAAGGGCAAGAGAGCTTACCAGCAGTGGACCACCCAGACAACATTCCATAAGCTGGAAAGTTATTTATAGTCCGCATCAAAGAAGCATGCAGTTGAAAGTTCTGTTTCATTGATATATCATATGTTTCCACACCTTCATACCACAATAACTTTAACTCATCAATCAAAGGCTGCAAAAATACATCAATCGAGGCTTTCGGGTTATGTGGTCCTGGGATAATGCAATTAAAAAACAGATAAGGACTAGTCATGCACATTTCGGGTGGAAGATTGTACGGCGTGACAAATACGGGCCAACAAGAATAAGGTGTTGACGAGACATCAAAAGGAGTGAACCCATCTGAACATAGACCCAACCTTATGTTTCTTGGTTCACTAGCATATTCCGGATACACCTGATCAAAATGTTTCCATGCCTCACCATCTGACAGATGGCTTAGAATGCCTAGCTGTTCTTTACGATCATGGTGCCATCTCATATGAGGAGCGGAGCTCATCGACGCATACAACGGTAAGTAATGCATCGACTTAACAGGTATCCACTTCTATTTAGGGTTTAAAACCGGCTTGTAACGAGGCTCCTCACAGAATTTACATTTATCTAATTCTGCATCATCCGTATAAAACAACATGCAACCGTCGACACAACAATGAATTCTCTGTGCAGAAAGGCCTAACGTGGAAACCAACTTCTTAGTGTGGTAATCATCAGTTGGTAATGCCATGTTAGTCGGATTGAGTTCATTCATAAGGCCAATGATGGAATCCATAGCTGCTTGAAATATACTAAAATCAGATTTAATATTTAACAATCTAACAGCAACTGACCACTTGGAATGCACTGTGCCTTCGTACAATGGACGACTAGCTTCCTCCAACCGTTTATAGAAGAGCTTTGCCTCATCATTAGGAATGTGCTCAACATTTGGTTGCGATGTACCCGCTTGGGATGACTCCTCTAGTTACATCCCAAAAGCATCATTAACCATATCGTTCATTCGATAATTATCAAGATCATTCTCCACAAACGGACCGCTCCCACCGACATAAGCATTTTGAAAATACATCACCACCCATATCCTTAGACACTCCATGATAAACCCAAACAAAATAATTTGACATAAAACGCTTCATATAAAGATGCATTTCAACATCTTCCAAATTTTGTCCTTTTGTGCAATTGCATTTCACACAAGGACACTTAATCTGGCCCCACCGTATAAAATCATAAAGTGTTTTCGCCTTTTCAATAAATTCTTGAATACCTACTGCAAATTCTTCCCTCATCCCCCGCCGTCCGGGATTATTTCTATTATACATCCAACTACGACTTTCATGTTCCATATCTACACAAAAATTACAAGTATGAGATGCATATTAAATTGAAAAGATTTAAACAAAAATTTCTTTGATACACTACTAATTTTCATAAGATTAAGTAATTGTATAATTTTCTAAGTCAATTAATTTTATATTACTAACTAATTCGTTCTCTAAGATTATCATTTAGTAATTAATAACACTTCTCATTTGCAACTTATATCTATTTATTCAAAATGATAAAACTATTTATTTATCTATACTTAGTTCGAGTAATTTAAAATCCAATATTTGAAGGATTAAATGAAATAGAATAAAAGATTAAAAAATGTATATTTATAAATAACTTATTTCATTCAAATCAATTTACAAAATAAAATATTTTAAGTTGTTTAGCTACTATATTATTTATAGCTAATGTCTTTTAAAATATAATAAAAATAAATCATACATTATTAATCACTCATAAAATGTTCATATTACTAATTACCCAAAAAGAAAATAATCTTAAAATTTCCATACTTAATTATTTTCAATTTTTGAGTTCTAATTCTAGGCCTAATACTTATTTTTTATTCAAATCAATTTACTAAAAATAATTAAGATATTTTAAGTTGTGTAACTACTATATTGCTTATAGCTAAGGTCTCCTAAATTATTGTTAAGTATGATAGTAACATACTTTAAGCTATGAAAGTAACATATTTTCTCCCTAATTTGTAAAACAAGTATCCCATTCTAAACTAATGGTTAAAATGATTCAAACTTAAGCAATTTAAGAGAAAACAAGAACCTAATTTTCTCCCTATGTTCCTAACTCTCTAACTATTAGCTAGTTCAATAAAGCACATCATAACAATTATTAATCCTATTTTAATTTATACATTATACTCTTCTTTGATACAACAACAAAGTCCATTATCACTACTACCAAAATAGGATCCACAAAAATGTTCATTTCCAACTTACAATTATTCAACAACAACAACAATATTCAACAACCAAAAAAAAAAATTCATTAACTCCATTGTCAACTTTCAAATTTTTCCCCAATACCAAGACTACACGCTATACTTTTCAATTCAAAATCTAATTTTTTTTATTTCAATTTAAACAACAATATTAACCCCAACAATATCCCCATCCACAAAAAGGATTCACGATCTTCTACACTAACCAAAACAAACTTAAAAATTTTACTCTCCAAACCCAATTTTCTATCCAAAACCCATAATAGTGTTTCGCCATTTCTCCATTTTCTATCCAAAACCCAAATTTCACCATATATACTTTTATCAAAATCCAAAACAACCCCATAATATCCACACTTTTATCAACCCTATAACATCCACACAATCATCAAAATAGTATAATGATTTCAAAAATTAATTCCACAAATAAGAGCAAATAAAAAATCAAAAAAAAAGGTCAAAAATGGACTGACCGGAGCAGTTGAACGGAGTAGCACCAACGGAGCAAATCTGCAAAAAAAAAAAAAAAAAATAGGGGTTAGGGTTTATATTGTAAAAATAATGAAATGGGGGTTAGGGATAAAAATTGAAAAACTTACTTTGGGGAAGTGGGAAAGAACGATTTTGGGGATGGAAAAAATGGGTAGATTGATTTTGGGGTCGGGTTGTATTTTGGGGGGAGAGGTGAAATATTTTGGGGAGAAAGGGAAAAATAGGTTGTTGCCCGATCTATTTAAGACACTGGCCGACCACTGCGGTCGCCTGGATTAAAAAAAATTAATTAGTGTCCGACCGCAGCGGTCGGATGTTATAAAAAAATATTTAATTTAAATTAGCTGAAATTGTCCCACCGATGCGGTCCGAACACTGCTCTAACCGACTTTCGGTCCGAATTTTTCGGTGGGAAAACACCTTATTTTTAGTAGTGAAAAGGTGTCAGATGCTGGTTAGGATATTCCATCGCCAATCACCTGGCATATTTTTTTAATTTTTTGATTGGAGACGGAATTCCATCTCCAAGCCTAACAAAATAATGCATACTCTCCCTTTCCGCCTAGCTTTCTTTCAAATGTCAGATCACATGACTTTTTTTTTTTGGATAAAGTACGATATTCATAGATAGAAATCACGGCGGATTACATAGAGAGTTCATACGGCTGTCAGGTAGAGCCGCAGACTGGCTGATACATGGAATAGAAACAGCAGATGCATTAATTACATTAAGATTTCCTAATTTAGATAGGCAAAAGAAAGAACTATCCGATATTTCAATAGTAGATGATATGCCCACACGATCTTCTTGCAAAGTTTGTTGAACAAAAATTGGTGGCACAACATAATAGAAAGTAGAGATGGACTTGGACTGATCAGGAGCTCCCTGCGCTAGGAGGTGCGCAACCTTGTTACCCTGCCTGAAGGTGTGCCTAATTATGGGCTAGTGCAGGTGGTTCATCATTGACCTGCATTTCAATATAATAGGAGAAAAACAATGGTTAGTGCTAGGGTTATCAAGGAGTTGGATTACCTCAGTTGAATCCGTTTCAAATTCTAGTTTTGAAAGATTTTGATCAATGGCCAAGGTAAGACCATGTATAAGTGCTAGAAGTTCTACATGCGTAGAGTTAAGTCCTGACACTTTTTTATGAAAGCCTAATACCCAGTCACCTTTCTTATTACGAAAAACCCCACCCGTGCTAGCAATGAGATTCTGCGTTTTAAAGGCCCCATCTATATTAAGCTTAATAAAATCTTGATTAGGCGGGTGCCAAGACACTTTAATGGATTTTTTATGCAATAATCGAGACTCCTTAGATGTAAGAAAAATGTATTCCATAATCTTGTTGCTAACAGTGGCATGTAGAAGATTTCTAGACATATTATTAATATTGTTGAAATTGCGATTCAACCAAAGGCTCCAAAGAGCAAAGCCAAGGAATTCTATCCAATTGTAATGGTTAGAACTAGTACTATAAGAGTGGTATTTAAGCTCATGTAACCATTTTTTAGGATCTTGAATAGAGAGATTCAATGAACAACTTTGCCAAAATTTTTTTGCTATAGGGCAGTCAACAAAAATATGGACAAGCGATTCATCCTCAGTTTTACAAATTGCATAAATAGGATCAATATTCATTCCAATTTTGGACAAATATAGATGAAAAGGAAGCCGATTATGCTGACAAAGCCAAAGGAAATGTTTAATCTTGTTTAGGGTATTCATTCTCCAAATCCAGTCAAAGTCTTCCCTAGAAGAAATATTATTGTCAAGTAATGGGTACGTTGATTTTAGTGAAAATAAAACATTACAAGTCGCTCTCCAAATAGGGTAATCCAACTCATTGCTTAGGGCTAAATGAGAATCTAAGATTAAATTTTTGATACTATCCGGAAGATGGAAGGATAGATTTGTCAAGTCAAATCTATTATTGTTAAAGATGTCGGCAACTCTAAGATTAGATTCATTCAAAGTTAGAGGGCCAGAGATGAGATGTCGAATGATAGTCCTATTTGGAAGCCAACTATGATTCTAGAATGAAGTAAAAGAACCATTCCCTATGATCCAAAGAGAATTCTCATGACAAATTTTCCATCCCTTCATAATATTACTGCAAATGAAAGAATTTGAGGGGGAAGTCATCTTATTCTTATACTTAGTACTAACAATCATGGACTAAAGAGAGTTATGATTAGAAAGGAATCTCCATGTTAAGCCTGATAGAATAGCAATGTTTTTAGTTTTAGCTTTTGTAATGGCTAGGCCTCCTAGATGCTTAGGTTTAGTAACCAAATCCCAAGAGAGTAAATGAAGTTTCTTTTTGGTGTTGGTAGTTCCCCACAATTCCTCCACTACAAAATCAGATTCCATAATCTTGGATAGAGTCCTCTCTATGGGGATTTGCGATCACAGTGCCAATAACAATATTTGGCCAACAAGCTTACGTGAAAATACAAGATCCTTCCTATCTAGCTCTGATTGTAAGCGAGGGGATGCACATGGCAATGCAAAATTTCATGAACAGTATGTGGCCCCAACTAATGCATGTGAACCAACAGGAATTCCCTCTGATCGATCTTCCTTTCTTTCCTCCTCGTGTGGCACCACCTCAACTACCAATCTTCACTCCTTGGGATCTAGCTCAGGATCAGAACATGCAAGCCCCCTTGGTAGTAAATCAACAATTGATCCCTCAAATACCAAATCCCATGCAAGTGGATGTTCCACAGCCACCTGCTCCTCCACCATCTCCGGAACACCATCCCAATCCACCCGTACTAGAAGAAAACAGGATGGTGGACCAAGATCAAGTCGTCCTACCCACGCATTTTTGATGATATTTGAAAACCCAGGGTGAGAAATCCACATAGATTCTAACCTAAAGGGTTTCTTAGGAGAGGAAAAGGAGTTTTTGTTTAAGTTAATTAAAATAGGATGGTGGTCTTAGTATGTTTTGGGAAGGTGAATAATGGAAGATTCTTTGAATAAAGTTACCCAATCTTCATTTGCCAAACATCTGTCTAATCTTTCCCTAATCAGACCACTACTGTATTTACTATGGTTCGACCAAGTGTATCTTGGTCCCTTAAATTCTAGGTCAATAAGGTTACAATAATTTAAACAATCTCTAAAATGGTTTGCATTTTTAGAATTTAAAGGACGACCACCTGACTTATCCTTTTGGCTCAAAATTTGGTTGAAATCCCCACAAACTAACCAAGGACCTTTGTAAGAATCATATATTGCTTCTAAAGATTTCCAAAGTAATTGTCTATTCAGAGAAGATGTGCTAGCATAAATGGTAGAAAATAACCAAGGGAAAGAGAAGGATGCATGGCTTACCTTTAACATTGCATGGACTTCATTACCATTTATGTGCACATCAGAGACAGTGATAAAGTCATTTTTCCAAAGGATCACTATACCTCCAGATCGACCCACGCTTGGAACTTCAGCATAATCAGTAAAGTTAAGGAGAGTCCTTAATTCATGGTGGTCCTCCATCTTAGTTTCAAGGAGAGCAACTAAGACTGGCCTGTAGACTTCTAGTACAACATCAAAATGCCTACGAAAGTCTGGATTATTAGCACCTCTTACATTACAAACTATTATATTTAGATTTCTATTCATGTTAGGGTTAGGGTTTTCATTAACAACTAAATTTAGTTCAGGGTCATTCATTAGTGTTGGGTTCAACACAACAACATATTTCCCCACAGCTTTGTTGGCAGGGGCTCTCACGTCTAGTGAACATTTGTAGAGTAAGTGATGAATTGTGAAAATTACTTTCCTGTCCAGCCTTTCTTTGAATAGGTGAATTGAAATTTCTTTTAGGCTTAGAAATTCCGTGTGACTCTCCCTCCCTCTTAGGACTTTACTCTTCATCTACAAAAATGCATTTTTATCTCTTCTTCTTCATCACTATATTTTTAAAAAGAAAAGCAAAACCCTTTCTTTTCTTACACAACTCTTCATATACACCAATCTTGTTATGTTTCCTTAACAACCCCAAAACTTTTAACCAAAATCCCATCAGGAAAATCATACAACTTGCACAAAAACACACTTTTTAACATTGAAGGCTCGCGGGGTAAAAGTGGAGATAATGGCAACTAAAGTTGAAGATTCAAGTGAGCTGATTTACAACCCATTAAACAGAGAAGCTAAAAATTCAACAATAAAAGTTGAAGATCACAAGGATGTTGAAGACACTATCTAACATGCCAACTGCATTTTTGTTTGGCGACGGAATTCCCTCGCCAAACACTTTCTGACACGCGAGCTTCTTTTTTGTTTGGCGACAGTATACGCGCCAAAAAGCGATGACACCACAACGACGGAATTAATTTTTTCTGTATACCCTATTTAGCTAGGGAATTCCGTCTCCAATCATTATCGCAAAATAGAGTTTTTCTAGTAGTGTATGATGATGATAAAAATATGATATCAAGAAGATAACATGTAGTAACTGTGATATTAGGATGATAAAACTATGGTACCGTGAAGATAAAAGTACTGACACAGTGACACTTTTACATAGTTTGTAAATTTGCAAGATCTATACGACTATACAAGATTGATGAAATAGACAAGATTTCAGTTGTTTAGCTGAGTTATTAGTTGTCTGAAAGCGATACACGATCTATACATCGATGAAGATAAAAAAACGTAAATAATTACAAGACGAACGACATCTCCTTGACTATGGTGGAAATCCTGAACTTCTGCTTGATGTTTCTGCTATTTTGCTAGAGCTTTTTTGGTGTGATAATGATAACGGAAAAGGGTCAAATATACCCTTAAACAATGCGAAATTCAACCGATTTACCCTCCGTTAGTAGTTCCGCCCGAGCCTGCCCCTAATGTTAACAAAATGGATCAGATTTGCCCTTAAAACAAACGGAAGCCCAAAAATCTTATCATTATCACTAACGAGATAATTAGCGGAAGATTATCCCACATGTCTGCCACGTGGCCCCTTTAATTTTACTGATAATTTTAGCACCCCCTCCACCAAATCCTTGTCTTCAAGTTCTCCCAAAGGGCCTTCAATGGTGATTTTGATTTTCTCAAACACAAACAAAAAAGTATTAGCTATACCATAAAGTAAAGCTTTACTTGAAGAAATTCACTAGATTTCTCCCAAATCAACAACAAACATTAATAGAATTAATTCCAAGATCCGAGCTTTGTATCCCCAACAATGGAGTTCTAGGTTTTTCTTCGCTAAAATCATCAGTAAACTCACGATCTTAGAATCAAATCTGCTCAAATCAATTATTGCCCATCAAATCAAAGAATAAATCATCAAACACAAAATAATCAAAAGCATAAAATTTGAGTTCCAAAATAATTCACTTAATATATCCCATAAGTTGGCCCGAGAGGCTTATAAGTCACATGATTGAAGAAATAAATAACAAAGGTAGAAGATAGAAATTGAAAGGAATTAATTGGGCTATAGTAAACATCTACCCTAATTTGGAAGATATCTATTTGTTGGTGCCTTCATGTTAGCAAAAATCACCTCAATTGCTTCACAAATCATTTAGCTTATCCAACTTCTATATCCTTTTCTCCACAAACAACATAAAAAAAATATTCTCTACATAAAACTTTTCACGTAATTATTCTAGCTGCAAAAAGAATAATTACATTCTCAAGATAGAAAGCTCATAATCGCATTACAAAATTCTATAAAATCCTAACATAAGCAGAATTTTATTAAATGCAAATGTTTCCTTTTCAATTTGTGATGAAACTAGAACCACCATGGTTAGCCGGAAAATCAAGAATGAAAAAAAGATGCCGCTATCCTAAAATGAAAAGCTTTCTGCCTTCTTATTGAGGTGTTATTCCTTAATTCAACTCTTTTAGTGAAAATAAATTCAATCAACAATTTGTAACTGTAATCTGTTATCACCCAACAATGGTGATGGCTTGGTGATGAAAGTGGTATGTATCGCATTTTCATTGCATTTGGGAAAAATATAGGGGGTGACTAGTGGGGTGGGGGAGAAAATATCTTGAGGAGGTGATGTGTAGGTAATAACAACTTCAAATAATGCCACATGGAGGACACATGACAAAATTTGGTACAAATAAAATAAGGTGGGGCTTCCGTTTGTTTTAAGGGCAAATCTGAGCCATTTTGTTAACGTTAGGGGCAGGTTCAGACGGAACTACTAACGGAGGGTAAATTTGTTGAATTTCGCATTGTTTAAGGGTATATTTGACCCTTTTCCCTAATGATAATGACAGAATAAGGCCTAATTGGACTGTGATGTCGTCGCCTTGAATTTTGGAATATGTTGGCATCTTTCTAAAATAACGCCTAGCATATATGGGGAAATATACTTAAATGTAGGAACAAAATATTCCCAAATTTATTCCCTATTAATATTTATATTTATTCTTTATAATTGAACTAATGTTATGGCTAGATTTAGTTACGGCTAGTGACAGTAAATAAATATACATGGGCTGTTATTTATGTTAGGGTTTTTTACACATATATACAAATATACACCCCTAATTACACAAAAATAGCAACATTTTTAAAATTACCAGACATAGCAATATTTTTTTATCACATTTTAACTACATTTGCACCCACTCTCCTAAAAACCCTAAAGTATTTTCTCCACTTCCCCCAAATCAAATCAGCCGCCACCCATACAACTCCACCACCACAACCACAGACCCAAACACAAACAGAGCCACCACCGCCGCCGGAATCTCCACCGGAAAAATACCCATCTTCGAAGAAACTCATTCCTTGTTTCTCCTTTGTTCTCTTTGACTCCCAAACCACATATCAAAAGGGACGGGGTCCCGATCCAAATCCCCTATCTCAATTCATACCAGTAAAAGGGAGTAGAGGGAAAGGGGAAATGCGAGCAGAAGGTTCAACAACAGTATCCAAATAATTGTTCTTCAATTTTCACCATGTCTCTTAAATTAGAATGGCAACGGAACAACAAAAGGCAGCAACTGAAGACTGGATCTATTTGAAGACGATTATGAACCATAGATTTTCCAATATGTTCAAACATTTTCTATTACATACTACTATGTTTCATCGAATGGGATAAACCTGAAGTTTTCACCTTTGAGTGTTCATAATGATAATTTTGGATGCTCGAGAATAGTAAAAAAGGGGAAATGGCTAAGACACTGCCACCACCGGCAGTGGTGGAGACGACGGAAAACGAATATATGGAGATATCAATTGGCAAAATGTTTGGGAATTTGCTCTCAACCGTTTATGTTTCTTTAGATTTGTTTCATTTTTGTTCCGTTTCTGTTTCTTCAAAATTGTTCAGATTTCGTTTATGTTTCGTTTCTATTCATGTTTCTTCATATTTGTTTCATTTCTGTTTCTGTTTGTACAGATTTGTTATAGTGGTTTAATAAATTTAAACTCTTGTTTTCTATTAATTATTAATGAAACGGTATGCTACAGTTTGAAAATGGCGTTGAAACAATATGATACGGTTTGAAACATTGAAACAGTTGTTGCAACAGTTTGATACAGTCTGAAACGATGCTGAAACAGTATGATATGGTTTGAAACGGAGTTAATATAGTCTGAAATGAGAGTTGATACAGTTTAAAACGGTCTGAAACGGAGTTGATACAGTTTAAAACAGTCTGATACAGTCTGAAACGACATTGAAATACTATGATACAGTCTGAAACGGACTTGATACAGTCTGAAATGGGAGTTGATACAGTTTAAAACAGTTTGATACAGTCTAAAATGATGTTAAAACAGTATGATACGGTGTTGAAACAATCTGAAACAACTATTGAAACAGTCTGATACGGTCTAAAACGGCATTGAAACAGTATGATACGGTGAAACAGTGCTAAAATAATTTGAAACAGTGCAGAAACAGTTGAAACGGTGCAGAAACAGTTAGATACGGTGCAGAAATAGTTGATACGGAGCAGAAATAGTTGATACGGTGCAGAAATTGTGAGATTCAACGAGATACATTGAGGATGGATGAAGAAAAGTGAAATTGAGGAAAATGAGAGGAGTAAAACTAAAATTGGAGGGAAATGATAGGAGAAAAAGTGAAAAATGGGGAAATTGGAGGAGCAAAAGTGATGGGGGAAATAGAAGGAAGAATGTAAGGGTTTGGTATGTTATGGAAAAATATTACTATATTTTTGCTATGTTTGTAATTATCTTGTGTTTTCCTCTATATAAGGTAATTTAACTAAAATGTTGCTATGTTTGGTAATTAAGCTCTAAAACTTGTACTTTTATGTAAAAAATCCTTTATGTTATTACCTCAAATACAGATCATGAACCATAGCAGTAAGCTTTAGTGCCTTTTTTTTTTTCTGTGCTTCTTCAAATTAAATGTAAGTTATCTTCTATGCTTTTTAAAGAAATCAATATATAAAATCTTGTTGAGAGTTATATTCTATAGTCTCATTTCAAACTTTGTTATGTTTTTAGAAAATGGAGTATTTGAAAAACGACATTAAAATGATAAAAATTGCACTATATCCTCGTTCCGAACCTCATATCCTTTTTTTTTTCTTTTTCTTCTGAACTCAATGTTATTTCTACTTTGGTTCTGAGATGTGTCAAATGACGTGCACTTTCATTTAATAAAAAGTAACACGTTTAAAATACCATGCATAAATTTCAAGAATCTTTTCCTTCTTAGACAAACATTATTTTAAACATGAAGCCAAATCATGACATGTTCATCAGCAAATATTGAATAATTTCATTGTTTTCATGCTACTGTATCAAATAATTAAGCTTAACCTAAATCAGATCTTTTTCTTTTTTGATAAATTGGAATAACAAGAATTGTTCAGAAATATTACAACTCAAATTAATGTCATTTGGGGCATTTTGATTTGGAAAGAACTATTAACTGTTTTAGTCAGAAATATTATCGATAATACTCGTTTAAAAAAGGATGAACCTATTTCTTTTTTAGTCTGTTTAAAAAAGAATGACATCTTTCTAAATTTGGAAAGAAATTTTCACTTTTACTCATCCCTAGATGATTTGTAGCCACACAAATATCTATAACTTATTTTAGACCACAAATTTCAAAAGTCTTCTCTTCTTTATTAAACTCCGTGCAAAGTCAAATGGGTTCATCTAAAGTGGAACGGAGGGAGTATATTTTATATATATATATAACGTCGCTTTCGAATCGGAGCTCATTCGCCAAAACCGAGCTTGAAAATCTCTTTTTAATATTTATCGACAATAAAAACTGAAACCTTCTTCCGATGCCTACCAAACGAAGTCTGATTTAGCTCAAATTTTACAGATAAGTCCCAATGGACTTTACGAAGATTTTAAAATTATTGACATGCAAATCGGAGTCCTATCTCCCGAAACGACTGACCGAGGTCGTTTCACTGAGCTTCCCACTCGAGTTCTCTTTTCCATTGTGATCGACAGCTTGGCGAACTTCTTTGCAGCTGCGAATTCACCCCGTTCACCTCTGACCCCTCGGTGATAATATTTACAACTCTTTCAGGGGGTGGAGCCCGAGATGGCTGTCCATCACCTCGGTTCCTGATGTAGTTGTCTTTTCCCTTGTCGGTAAGGAATTCGGCCAACACACCCTTCTTCAATAAATGTGCCACCTCGAGGCGCAGTGCTTTGCAGTCCTCAGTTCGATGGCCATAATCTGCATGAAACTCGCAGTGCAAATTTTGATCTCTTTTGTCTGCTGGAGTTCTCATGTCTTTGGATATTCTTACCCCGGCGATTCCCTTGACTACGTTGACCAGCTCCGAGGTCGATATCTTAAAGTTGTAGTCAGGGATCCGAGGTAATTCTTTATTCTTTGAGACCGAAGTTGGGCCTGAGGAATTTCTTTGGTTCGAGTTAAGGTGAACCTTTCCTCCGAGCTGTTGGCTTACATGTGGGCTCACAAACGAGTTTCCCAAGAAATTTCCCAGCCTTTGGCTGACAGGCTGCCTTGGTGAGGTGTATGGTTTGTACCTCCCCTTCGAGTTTCCTCGCGACGCTTCAGCGCGACATGAGGATTCACCTCGGTTCCTGTTGTTGTGGCCTCGACCATTGTTTTTAAAATTTAGCCTCCTCCAACCTTATTTTGGTGTAGGATCGTTTGTGTAAATTGTCCCACTTCAGTGTTTGGTACTGTTGGAGCTCTTTTCGCAACTCAGCAGCAGCGTCGGAGTTGCAAACATTGATACCCTTTTCAAATGCCATGATAGCTAGAGTATGATCCATCGGAGGCAGCTCCATACGCTTAGCATGAAAGCGCTCGAGGTAATCTTTGATTAGCTCATCGGGCTGTTGCTTGACCTCGCATATATCCTCCTTCCTTTGGAGAATTTTCTAAGCTCCGGTGTGAGCCTTAACAAAGACGTTAACCATTTCTTTGAAGGTGGAAATTGACCTCGCTGGTAAGCACATGTAACAGCGTAGCGCTCCTTTTTCCAAGGATTCGCCAAATTTTTTCAAGAACATTGACTCGAGCTCTATCGCCGTTAAGTCATTGCTCTTTACCATTGACATGAACTCAGTCACGTGTTCTTTGGGGTCGGTGGTCCCATCGTATTTTTTCAAGAAGAGGAGCTTGAAATTTTTAGGAGTTGGAGCTGGTGCTGCTTCGGGCTTGAATGTCAACTCCCTATATTAGTCGATGTCAAGCTCATCTTCGGTCTTAGCCACCCCGGGGACGCTCTCGAGGCGCTTTTCCACACGCGCTTCGATGCGAGCCTCGACTCGGGCTTCAATTTCTCTGGTCAACTTCTCAACATCAACTGAAGATGTAGTTTCTGCCACGGTGGGAAGCATCCCCAAATGTGGCTTTGTGCTCGGTATATTTCCCGAACCCCCAGATGTGGCCCCATTTTGAGGTCCTCCTGTTATCGCGCCCGTAGGAACGAAGAGCGGGTGCCTCCGTTTGGAGCCACAGGCTGAGCGCCATTCGGTGTCGAGCTGTTCCTCGCCTCTAACGAGGCGCGGAATTCGGCGTTGATGTTGACTTGTTCATCCTGTCGCTCTTGAAGAGCTCTTAGAGAAGCAACAACAAAAGCTTGAAAGGCTTTGGTCGTCATTGAAGATGAAGAAGTGGGATCTGATTGAATGCCGGTCTGTCCATCGGGAGTTAACTAGTGTTCAATAGGATTTCTGCTGTTATCAGCCATATCGTCGTCGAAATATTATGGGCTTCAACGAAGAAGAACGTTAACTTTGGAACAAAGCGTTATGCTTGAATCCTTACAGACGGCGCCAATTTGTGTGGGCCTAAATCAGTTTAGGATCACAAATCGAATTTGGGTTGGAATACAAGCAAATCTTCGTATCAAAGTCAAGAAATGCTAAGAATAAGCGTAAATGCGAGAAAATAGCGTGATTTCAATATATTACTGTGAGTACAAATTTTTCCAGAGTTTCTGTATATATTTCTGATTGAATACATTGTAAAATGAAGTGCTATTTATAGGCTAAAGGGCCCTTGCCCACGTTCTCCATGATTCATCATGCTTCAACCCACGTTCTGGACATTTAATAGGAGGGTTAGTGGGCTGCTTAGCCGTTTGGACCGAGGTGTTTCACCGAGGTTCAAGTGCTTGGCCTAGGTGATGGGACCTTGCTGCTCAGCCGAAGTGGACGTCACCGAAGCTCAGCTAACGGCTTGCCTTCGGTGGTGACATCGAAGCTCGACTTCGGTAATTTAATCGCATTCTTCGATCATTCTCCTTCGGAGCATCAGCTCGTTTGTACTCGGTTCGTTGTACCGAAGTGCTATCCGAGCACATCGATTTTTGTCCAATACACCTAACATGCTACTCATCAAATATTGAAAAATTTCATTGTTCACATGTTAAAATATCTAAGTCGGTAGAATAACATGTTACTTCGAGTTTCGCAAAGTATCTTTCCACCTGCACCATTTTTTCGCTTAAACCATATGACATGAAAGATAAACGTAATGAAACCTGCTCTTTCCACTTGCACCTTTGTTTTTTCCTTCTTAAACGATATGAAAAGAGTGAAAACAAAATAAAGATGTCTAGTAGTGTTGTTGTCTGTCTATGGTTCTCAAGAAAGTTTATGTATATTGTATCCTCGTTCATTAGCATATATATCCATGTTAAACAGCCAAACAGGTCCTTGCTTCAAAATGTTTATTCTATTCTCTGTTTGAGTTGTTTCAATTGGTGTTCACTTTGTTAAATTGAAAAAGAAGAAGACGTTCTAATTACCCCAAATATATCAAGGCTCTGTTTCTTATCTTAGTAAAATTTTACTGTCTTCTATAAGATATAAGTCAAAATATGACCATGTATGTTTAGATTGTGAAATAATGAAATTTTGCTACAGATCTTGAAACCTTATGCAAAAGAGGATGTTAGAAAAGTTATGTTCAGTATTAACATTAATAAAAGAGCAGGTCCAGTAGTGGTTTCTTTAGGGCAGCTTGAGGAGTTGTGGGGCTACCCTTCCTTGAAGTGAAGCAAGCACTGTTGTGGATAAAAATAAGCACTGAATGAAGTTTAGGAAGGAAGTGGCGGCAATTGTTTGGAGTGCAATGATTTACTACACTTGGAGAGCTAGGAATTAGAAAAGGTTTCAACGATTAGATGTTCATATCAGTTTTGCTATTAACAGATTAAACAAATTATCATAGAATGAATAGATAGAGTTAATAGTTCCTAAGTGTGCTACTGGATGTAGTAGTTGGACTGGCGGTTTTGTAACTAGTTTGTTGGAGGTCTGAATCACTTGGCGAAGATGTTGTGGTCTTTAGGTATAAGTTTTGTTTGTTACCGGTAATCTTTCATAATTTTTACCCAAAAAAAGAAAGTAAGAAAAGAATTAATGAATTTTTTTATAGCTAAATATAAAACTTCTGAGTCTCTGAACTGTGAAATGATGAATACACTCAAACTTTGTTACAGTGACAACTTATCTGAAAATTTCATTATTGTTATAATGAGGTGTTGTTATATATGTATACTGATATTTAACCTTTACATCTCATTTAACTGGTATAAAAAAAAGTAGCACAAAATTATTTTTCTGTACTTTCTATATTATAAATGAAAAATAAAATACTTGTTAAATTTAAAATATCAATAGATTGTCATATTTTATTAATTAAAAATTAAAAAGGCTACTAGATTGCTAATAAATGCATAATTAGTTGTACCGTAAAAGACTAATATTGGGCACCATTTAAATACATTTTTTCTCTTTTAGACATTCATTCATACTTGAGATTTACTGTGTGCATGACATAGATGATTACCATAAATATTTTAATATTATATTATACATAATATATCTAATACAAATTAATATTATGCAATATTTGAGTATGACTGCTATAGAGAGTCAATCTTACAAAAAATAAACAGCTATGATGAATATCATTATTGTTATAGGTAAAATATTGTTATGAATATGTAAAATATAATATGAAAAGTCGGTTCTAGAAAAAGATTATGCATTCTAAAAAAATGTTGTTATGATGAATAGTTGTTATATACAACGATGTTTGACGGTAATTGTTTATAATCGTTGGGAAAAAATATTTCTATTTGTCGATAGGTACCACAATCATGGGGTAACCTAAACCAAAAAAAGTTAGAATAATGGATTACGAATTTCATTAACTACCAAACTTTCAGAATATCTTAAAATACATCGAACATGAAATATAGTAGCAGTAAGCTTTAGTGCCTTTTTTTTTGTGCTTTTTCATATTAAATGTAAGTTATCTTCTATGCTTTTTAAAGAAATCAGTATATAAAATTTTATTGAGAGTTATATTCTATAGTCTCATTGAAATCTTTGTTATGTTTATAGAAGAATGGAGTAGTTGAAGAACTACATTAAAATGATAAAAAATGCACTATATTCCTTTTTCTTTTTTCTTTCTTTTTCTTCTGAACTCAATGTTATTTCTACTTTTGTTCTGAGATGTGTCGAATGGCGTGCGCTTTCATTAAATAAAAGTGCACTTTCATTTAATAAAAAGTAACACGTTTAAATACCATACATAAATTTCAAGAATCTTTTCCTTTTTAGACAAAAACATTATTTTAAACATGAAGCCAGATCATGACATGTTCCTCAACAAATATTGAATAATTTCATTGTCTTCATGCTACTGTATCAAATAATTAGCCTAACCTAATCAGATCTTTTCTTTTTTGATAAACTGGAATAACAAGAATTGTTCAGAAATATTACAACTCAAATTAATGCCATTTAGGGCATTTTGATTGCCAAGTTCGGCTAAATTACTAGTAGATACATCATCTGAAATAAGTTTAACATAAGATACTTCTGCCTTATCTGCTAGTAACCTAAATTTCGACAACTTAACTTGATAATTTATCATGGCTTGATTGGTTATTTTCTTAGCCAAAAGATGCGTTACTTCATTTGCTTGTCTGGAACTCTCCTTTTCAATTTAGCTAAATTTAGAATCCAAGCTTGTGGTGTAATCTCTATGACAAGATGAAGTTCGACAAACTCATTGTTTTGAGGACTTCAACACGTGGCTTAATATAGGCCTCGAATTGTGCAATGCACACTGTTCAGTGACTAGTAAGCAGGGGCGTTCACGGTCAAGTTAAAAATGGACCCAAATCGAAAACTGAACTAAATCGATTAAAAGAATTGATACTTTATTGATTTTTGGTTTGATTTGATTTGATTTGATTTTTAATTTTTAAAAACCAATAATATTTGATTTGATTTTGATTTTATAACAAATAATTGAAAATATAACTGAACAAAACCGTTATATATATATATATATATAATATAGTTTAATTTTAAGTGTTCTATATCTTTTCAACAAGACTTGTAGTAGAGTAAATGAGATGAACTTAACTAATTATATTTTTAAGCCCAATAAAAATCTAACTGGGCAACAACTTAGTAAAAATAAGGTGATTCGTTTGTAGTAAACAAGGTTCTCACATTTTTGTATTACTAGCCATTTTATAATCACTCACGTCCGCTAGTAACTATTGACTTTCGTTTTGAACTTTACTTGCATAAAAGTGTGGATGAATTGTAATAACCTTTTCGACTTGTATACGAACATAATTTGCTATTGCTCATGATAGGATAATATCATTAATAAGAAAAATGGCCTGTCTAGCCGAAGATAAATTTGTTTTGCATTATTTTTCTTCTGTTACTGATATGCAATTTTTAGTGTTGGTTGATATGCAATTTTTAGTGTTTGTTGATATACAAATGTAGTCTTTCTATTACTTATGTGAGCATTTCAAGTGAGTAAAAAAATATATATGGTCGTCTTTATCATTCTTTTTTAAGAATAGATCTCTTTATCATTTTTCTTATGTTCATTGCTAATTTATTTGTAAAAAATTGATGGACCGAACCAAACTAACAATAACCAAACCGATCGTTTTAATTTTACTTTGTTTGGTTTAAACAATTTAAAAACCGATTAAACAAAACCATGAACACCCATATAAAAAGTATTCCTACTATAAAAACTAGAGGATTCATCACGATTAACAAATTTTTACCTCTGCTGTCTGCTGCTATCCTTTTTATGTACCCGAGCTTGCAAACTTACTCAGACATATGTTAAATTTTATATACCGACCACTTATAATATTCTATTAGAGAATGCTTAGATGGATGTGTGGCCATTAGATAAGATTATGGATGATCTCATTTGTGACAAGTGCTGGAGTGACCTCAGTAGTGGACAAGATGCGAGAAGCAAGACTGCGATGGTTCGGCCATGTGAAGAGAAGGAGCACAGATGCTCCAGTGAGGAAGTGTGAGAGGCTGACAGTGCTGGATATTCGGAGTGGTAGAGGTAGACCAAAGAAGAATCGGGACGAGGTGATTCGACAGGACATGACTCACCTCCAGATCACCGAGGACATGACCCATGACAAGAAAGCATGGAGGTCGAAGATTAGGATAAAAAGTTAGGAAGTAAGGGATTGATTGCTGGCATATTAGCTTTATTATTCTTATATATAATAGTTTTATCTTGTCTTGCGTCCATTTTGCTATTGGTGTCTTCTGTTTGCCTTGGTTACTATAGTTTTTATGTGAGTATTTGAGCTATCAGGTGTTTCTTACCTTGTTTGTTTTCAAAATATTTTTGGTGTCTTCTATTTGATGTGGCTGTTGTAGTTTTTATGTGAGTATTCGAGCTTTCATGGCGTTTCTTACTTTGTTTGTTTTCAAAATACTTTTAAAATATTTTTTCTAACAGAGGGGCTATCGAAAACAGCCTCTCCATCTTGGTAGGGATAAGATATGCTTGCATCTTACCTTTCCCAGACCCACTTTTGATATAATACTCGGGTATATTATTGTTGTTAGTTACACTATTCAATCAACTTGCACTAATCTATAATCGTATAATACTAAACTCCATTTTACAATACACCCACCTATGAAAGGCAAGATGAGAGTAGGAGTCAATCATCAACTAGAAGTGACTTCTACCTTCTTCACCTCCCCACTAACCCCCCCCACCCCCCCCCCCCCCAATTTTCTTCCCTCCCAATCAATAGATACGCATTATCACATCTTTCTATCCATTTGTGATTTCTGCTGACGTGGCCCAATAGAAAAAAATAATGCAACTTTTTCAAGATTTGCCACTATATATATTGTTTCATACACAAACAACTGTACCTTCCCATCACTCTTTGTTTGCTCTTTTGTACGTAGCCATTCTTAACACTCCCCCACCATTTAATAAACACTCGATTTTTCATTACTAACACTTCTCATTCTCCCATTATATTCCAATTTTATGGGTCATTTTTTTTTCAAAAATTGTCACTAAAAAAAGTCAAGAAAACAGCATTTAGCGACAGTGGCACTACTATTGGATATTTTTGTTGGATAAAATCCAAGTGGAGTTTAGATAGTTAGGTTCATTTTATAGGTTAGGTTCTGAAATCTCTGTATAAATTTCTTGGTTTTCATTCAAACATACATTCAAACACACATACAAAGACACCATGGCTTTGTGTACTTATGCATTTCCTGGAATTTTGAACAAGGCAGTGGCTTCTGATTCTGTAAAGCAAAGTCCTTTATTCTCTGAATGGTTTCATGGAACAGATCTGCACTTTCAGTTTCAACACAAGTATACCCAGGTTTGAACTTTTTCTTGTATCATTTCTTATTTATTGAGTAAAGTGTCCTTTCCAGGACCCTGCGAACTCGAGATGCTTTGTGCTCGACTGTCCTATTTATTGAATAAAGTTGGAACTTTTAAACAATGTTGGAGCTTGTAAAATGTTCATGTTAGGTACTTGGTTGAGCTTGTAATTTGATGATGACCAATCCATCTATTGAAGCTTTATGTCAGCAATCAATTAAGTTAATTTGAAAGTAAAATTTGAAACTCCGTTCCAGCTTACTTGAACCTATTTTATTTTTAGTCCATTCCAGAATGATCCCTTCTTAAGTTGGAAGCAATTTTACTTCAAACTTCAAAATTTTACCGTAAACGAGATGATTTATAGTCACAAATAGTTATAGTCTATTTTAGACCACAAATTTCAAAAGTTTTTTGTTTCTTTATTAAACTCCATGCCAAGTCAAATGAGTTCACATAAATGAAACGGATGAAGTATATGTCCTCGCTTGATTGGAAAGATTATGTTTTTATTGAGATGGAACAGCATACAGCTGTTAGATCAAAGATAATATCTCTTAATGGGATTTCCTTGTTTCTTTCTCACTGGTTTAAGATGTGAAAGAGACATATTTATTGACACTTGAGTGTATTTAACTGTCAATTTGAGTTTAAAATATGCTTGACTGAGGTGGTTATTTTTGTTTTCATTGGTTTTAAAGGTTAAGAAAAGGTCACGTGGGGTTCAGGCATCTTTGTCAGAAAGAGGAGAATACTACACTCAGAGACCTCCAACACCTATTCTGGACACTATCAACTATCCTATTCATATGAAAAATCTTTCTGTAAAGGTATATTTTTATGTCAATTACTTGTCCACTATGAAAATGATTTACAAGGATAATTGACAAATGCCAATTCTGTGCTTAAAGTTTCAAGTTGATTTTGATGTAGGAACTTAAACAACTATCGGATGAGCTAAGATCAGATATAATTTTCAACGTATCAAAGACCGGGGGTCACCTTGGTTCGAGTCTTGGTGTTGTTGAACTTACGGTTGCTCTTCACTATGTCTTCAATGCACCCCAAGATAGGATACTATGGGATGTTGGTCATCAGGTGATAATCTTGTTCCATGTTTGATAACTAACAGATGCTTGATTTGTGGGATTGTTATTCTTATTTTGATCGTTTGCTTTGAATGTTGCAGTCTTATCCTCACAAAATCTTGACCGGTAGAAGGGAGAAGATGTCAACTCTAAGACAGACAAATGGACTTGCAGGATTTACTAAGCGGTCGGAGAGTGAATATGATTGCTTTGGCACTGGCCACAGTTCAACCACAATCTCAGCAGGCCTAGGTATATATCCATTTTATCCTTCTGTCCACTGAGTTCAATAGAGAATAAGATTCGTGCTTGAATTGATCCCCCCCTCAAACACATGGGTCAGAGATTCTCCGTTCCTCATCAGTGTCTTGTAAACCACTTTGAAGAGAAGTTATGAGCCAAATCTTCTTAAGGATTTCATTTGATGATATGAATGTTGTGGCTTTATTTGAATTGTACATTCGCACAAGTTAGTGTTTCAAGTGTCAAAATCTTCTTTTGCTCAACTTTAAAAGAATGGTAAATCAATATTAAATCTTCTTCAGGTTTGGAGTTGTAGGTTTAGTTATTTTGATTTAATAAGATTTGGTTTCTATGAATGATCAGGGATGGCTGTTGGAAGAGATCTAAAAGGCAAAAACAACAATGTTATTGCCGTAATAGGTGATGGTGCTATGACAGCAGGCCAAGCTTATGAAGCCATGAATAATGCTGGTTACCTGGACTCTGACATGATTGTTATTCTAAACGACAATAGACAAGTTTCTTTACCTACTGCCACCCTGGACGGGCCGGCTGCTCCTGTTGGAGCTCTAAGTAGTGCTTTGAGCAGGTTGCAATCCAATAGGCCTCTCAGAGAACTACGAGAAGTCGCTAAGGTTTGCTAATACTTAGATAGATTGGTTTAAGACTTCTTTAGGTGAGGAAGCTGAAATTGGTTTTATGTGATTGAAATTGCTGCAGGGAGTTACTAAGCAGATTGGTGGACCTATGCATGAGCTTGCTGCAAAAGTTGATGAATATGCTCGTGGCATGATCAGTGGTTCTGGATCAACATTGTTTGAAGAACTTGGACTTTATTATATTGGTCCTGTGGATGGGCACAACATTGATGATCTTATTTCTATCCTCAAAGAAGTTAGAAGTACTAAAACAACTGGTCCAGTACTGATCCATGTTGTCACCGAGAAAGGCAGAGGTTATCCATATGCTGAGAGAGCTGCAGACAAGTATCATGGTAAGCACTAAGCAATAGTTACCGCAACTGTACTTCCTGAACTCTTTAAACCAACGCATTTGCTTTAGCCTTCAAGTGTGTATGTCATTTCTATGTTTCAATAGATTACCTTATATCCAAAAGATATTTGATTCTATAATCCATCTGACATGTTGAACGTTATCGAAAAGCAATTTGATATTGTACTTCTAATGCCGAGCGTGAGAAAGGTGTTACTGTTTGTTCTGTTTTCCTTTCATCTCTCACAGAGGTCACTCCTGTTTTAATAGAAAGCATGAGATTAAATCTGTTTATGGCTTGCAGGAGTAGCCAAGTTTGATCCAGCAACAGGAAAGCAATTCAAATCCAGTGCCAAGACTCAGTCCTATACAACATATTTTGCGGAGGCTTTAATTGCAGAAGCAGAAGCAGATAAAGACATTGTTGCAATCCATGCTGCCATGGGGGGAGGGACCGGTTTGAACCTTTTCCTCCGCCGCTTTCCAACACGATGTTTTGATGTTGGAATAGCAGAACAGCATGCAGTAACCTTTGCTGCTGGTTTGGCTTGTGAAGGCCTTAAACCTTTTTGTACAATCTATTCATCTTTCATGCAAAGGGCTTATGACCAGGCAAGCCTAATTCCTCCAATTATTCTCATCTTTTATAATATTGTTTAAGGTCCAGCGAATATTAAATTCTGCTGATGTCACCACCTAGAAAACCCTTTAACCAAGTTAATGATGGTCTTATATCCAGGTAGTACATGATGTTGATTTGCAAAAGCTACCTGTGAGGTTCGCCATGGATAGAGCTGGTCTTGTTGGAGCAGATGGACCTACGCATTGTGGTGCATTTGATGTTACTTTCATGGCATGTCTTCCTAACATGGTAGTGATGGCTCCTTCTGATGAAGCAGAGCTGTTTCACATGGTAGCAACTGCTGCTGCCATTGATGATAGACCAAGTTGTTTCAGATACCCAAGAGGAAATGGGATCGGTGTAGAGCTTCCGGTTGGAAACAAAGGCACTCCCCTTGAGGTATTTTTCAACTTCCACTATGCATTTTAAGGCTCACTGATATTAGAAACAATTGAGGAATTGCATTTGACTTCTGCAAAAACCTTATCAGGTTGGTAAAGGCAGGATATTGGTTGAAGGAGAGAGAGTCGCTCTACTGGGATATGGTTCAGCAGTGCAAAACTGTTTGGCTGCAGCTTCTGTTTTAGTATCCCGTGGTTTACAAGTAACAGTTGCAGATGCACGTTTCTGTAAACCACTGGACCATTCTCTCATAAGGAGCCTCGCAAAATCACACGAGGTTCTAATCACTGTCGAAGAAGGATCTATTGGAGGTTTTGGGTCTCATGTTGCTCAGTTTATGGCCCTAGATGGGCTTCTTGATGGAAACTTGAAGGTATTGTAAAATTGTTCCGCAGTTATGTTATTCTCTCATGTGTTATTATGAGTTATTCTAATTGCTAAATCTGAAATCTGCTGTATTACACAACTGACTCACTTCACAACTTCTTGCAGTGGAGGCCGATAGTTCTTCCTGATCGATACATTGACCATGGATCTCCTGCTGACCAATTGGCAGAAGCTGGCCTAACACCATCTCACATTGCAGCAACAGTATTTAACATACTTGGACAAACCAGGGAAGCTTTAGAGGTCATGACAATAAAGTAAGAACTGTATAAGTTGTATACTGTAAAATGCCTCACTGTACAATATAGTTTTAGGACAAGTCACCAACTAGCTGAGATCAGCTGTAAGCTGATATAACTTCCATAAACAGTTTGACACCATACTTATTCTCTAAATATGTAAAGTTCCATCTCTGATCCACAGTTCAATTCCTCCTTTTATTCTCCTACAAGACTATTAACTCGTATTGTTGCTGATTACGTGTAACTGGTGCCAGTTATGGAAGTTAAAGTGCAAAGAGTTGCTTGAGTTACAGTGGCCTGAACCACGAAGATAGATGAATATAAGACATTCTCCCTCTCTTGTAGTTGCATAGCAAAGATAGGATCAATGACAATGTTATTATGAAATTCAAATAAAGTTGAAGGATGTCTCGTATACGTTCACAGTTTTAATTGACTTAATAGGTGTATTTGAATATAATAAACTTGAATGAACAGTTGAATGTTGGTGTGAAACCATTTGATCCAAACATGTTCTAAAGCCTCTAGGATCAAGAAACGATTAACCTTCTGAATCAAAATAATAATATTAATTGTTAAAACCTCCTTAAAGGAAATGTGGAAAAAGATGAAGAAACAAACAAGGATTGCCTAATAGGCTAATACAATGCATCTCACCTTCAAAAATAGTTACCATTGACAAGAACTTGCCATGTTACTGCACACAAGAGGCTATATTGATGCAAATTATGGATTTGAATGTGCAGAAACAAAAGAACTCTCTGTAATGTCCACAAATGTACTCTCTTCAAATCAAAGGTTAGTTACTTTAGCAAATTAAGTTTGTTTCAAGATGTAGGAAGTTTTAGAAAAATAAAGAAGTCAATTAATTATACCTTTTTCCAAATGTACCATTACTGTCCAATAAGTGAACGTTAATTAAGGACACGTTTAATGAGGATTACGGGATCAGGACAAATACTACAAAGAAGGCTATTAAGTAGTCCTTTCTTAAGATAATATATTCTAGAGAGGTGCTAAAAGATCTTTACAAACAGATAAAGTGGAGGGGAGGTAATGACTTTCAGCTACTATTAATTTGTATGCGCTTGGTTAGGCAGATTTGTCAAGTGTTACAAATTCATGTATCCCTCTTACTTAAAGCTATAACCATTTATTGGTCTTTCAATTTCCACTTTGAGATAATGGAATGAATAAAGAGAATCATTGATCATCCTCAGGCTACAATGATCCTTCCAAGTGCTCTGCCCGCGGCTCAAGTGTCATTGTAAGATTTATTGCTGGACACTAAAATTTCTTTCTTGCATTTCTTAAAATGAGAATTAAGTGGGCAATAATGCCTTGGATTTCTTATTTAATATAGTGATAAACTACTGCTACTATCCACGGATGGACCACTAACCATTGTCTCTATTCTATAAGACTTAGCTTCTTGGCAAGTTAGGTGCATAAGCTTCTTTTAGAAAAAATATTTTATATCATAAATATGATTTCTTCACTTGCTAAAATTGGTTGACCAATATAATTGAACTTAGCATTATTGTGATAGAGACCTGACTTTTCCATCGACAATTTTTTTAATTATTATTATTATTATTATTATTATTATTATTATTTCTTAATAGCAGATGCACGTGCTTTGATACGATCGAAAGTCATAGCCGATAATGAATCCTCAGGAAGAGGGGATTCTTTGCGGGCTTTGGTTGAATGATGAGATTGGATAGAGAAACAATTAGCTATATCCCACTAAGTTTTGGACTATTGTGTCCTTAACAACTTTTTCCGGTTATACAAAAAAAGATTGGACTATTGTATGTTAATTAAAGTTCCCACGGAGTTTATTGCAATGGTTAGGATGATTTAAGTTGTTCCCAGACAGTTCAAGAAGAAACCACATAAACTAATACGCACACGTTCATCTAAAATTTCTAACATAAGCTCATACTAATTGCTTCTGCCTAGAGTTTGTTTTCCTTCTGTGTATGGTGTGAATGTCACTTATGCTTTCAGAGTCTGATTGACTCACTGTTGGTTGATTTTTCTAACTACTTTAATTCATCTCAATGATCAAGAATACCTTTAAAACAAAAATGACTAAGTTGCATAAATAGGGTGTAAGTGCAATGATTTCGCTAAATTCTCACCAAGAGAGCATCCATGAGTAGAGAGAAGCTAGAGAGAGAAAATAAAATGAATTTTGTGTGTATCGATTGAATATATATATATATATATATATATATATATATATATACACACACACACACACACACACACACACACACACACACTACTAGAAATCGATCAAAAAGCTACAAAAAGATTGGAGACGGAATTCCCTCTCCAATCAGTTAGAGAGGGAGAGAGGGATTCCGTCTCCAATCAGTGTTGGAATAAAAAATAAATTAAATTTTTTAGTTTCGTCTCCAACTCTAAAAATATACACAGCCTCCCACATTTCTTTCAGATTCATCTCCCCCAAAAATTCAAAACCCTCCCCTCGCGAAAATACCCCCTGCCCCGGCGAAAATACTCCCTGCCCCAGCGAAAACTCCCCCAATCCATCCGAACAACTTATTCAAGTAAGTTTTCTTCATCTTCCCCATTATTTTTAGCTATAATTCGAATTATTTTCCCCTCCCCATTTTCCCCACCCTTTAATTCGGCCCCCATTTTCCCCTCCCCAATACCAACTTTGACACTCCATTATCATCCTTATCAATGTTGAATTTATTGTATAATTCTATCATGTTTGTATACTTGTGTGATTGTTTAATATTTCCCTCATTTTTAAGAATATTGGTTAGATTGGATTATTAGAAATGTCATTAGTTCTTGGAAATTTAAAAATAGTTAGAAAAATAATATAAAGTAGATAAATTTAATGCAAGGATAATTAGAAAGAAATAATTAAGAACAATGTTATTGAACATGGCAAATAAAATAAATGTAGGGAGTTTGATTTAGTTAGTTAATTAAAAAGTTAATATACAACATAACTTAACAATAATGTTATACACCTATAGTTTGCTAGAAAAATTGCTATATTTTGTTGCATTGATTTATATTTATTTGTTTGTAACTTTTGTAGATGGAACATGATGAAAATCGTAGTTGGATGTACAATATGTTCTATGAAAATATGGGTTTGAGAAAAAGTTATGTAGATGGGGTTGACGGGTTTATTGCTAAAGCTAAATTACTTCCTGAATATATACGAGGGGGTTCAATCAAATGTCCTTGTGTGAAATGCAAGTGTAGCCACGTGCAACCAATTGAAAATGTCGTGTTGCACCTTTATAGAAAAGGATTTATGCCAAATTATTTTGTGTGGACTGCATATGGAGAGTGTAACCCTAGTGTCCATAGAGAGAACTTCCAAAATGACTATGTCGGGTATAACTATCCTATGAATGAGATGTTGAATGATGCGTTTGAAATGTACCAAGGGGAACCCTCTCAACCGAATGTTGAGGAGATTCCCAATAATGAGGCGGAACTCTTCTATGAACAGTTGGAAGAAGCAAGTCGCCCATTTTACGAGGGGGCAAGTCATTCAAAGCTGTCGGTGGCAGTTAGGTTGCTTAGTATTAAATCAGATTATAACATATCTCAAGGAGGCATGGATGAGATCATTGGACTCTTGAATGAATTAAACATAAGTAAATTGGGATTGCCTTCCTCGTACTACGATGCAAAAAAGTTGGTTTCATTTTTAGGGCTATCTTCAGAAAGAATTTACTCTTGTAAAAAAGGTTGCATGTTATACTACAAAGAAAACAAAGATAAGCAATTTTGTACGTTTTGCGGTGAGGCTCGCTACAAGCCAGTAAAAAATGCTAAACAGAAACAAGTCCCAGTAAAAGCGATGCATTACTTACCTCTTATAAGAAGGTTAAAGAGGTTGTATGCATCAATGAGTTCTGCTCCTCATATGAGATGGCATCATGAACGTACACGACAATTTGGTATTCTATGTCATCCGTCTGATGGAGAAGCATGGAAGTATTTCGATAGAGTGTATCCTGAATTTGCAAGTGAACCTAGAAACATCAGCTTGGGTTTAAGTTCTGATGGGTTTACTCCGTTTGCTGTCTCTGCTGCGCCATATTCTTGCTGGCCTGTATTCGTCACACCATATAATCTACCCCCAGAAATGTGTATGACAAGTCCATATATTTTCCTGACTTGTATTATCCCTGGTCCTAGTAACCCAAAAATCTCTATTGATGTATTCTTGCAGCCTTTGATTATGAGTTACAAATATTGTGGCGTGACGGTGTTGTAACATACGATTGTTCCTTGAAACAAAACTTTAGATTGCATGCTTGCTTGATGTGGACAATTAATGATTTCCCTGCATATGGCATGTTGTCTGGTTGGTCCACTGCTGGTAAGCTATCTTGTCCTATTTGTATGAAAGATACAAAAGCATTTTATTTGAAACATGGGCGTAAGCACACATGGTTCGATTGTCAGCGCCAGTTTCTGCCAGATGACCATCCATTTAGGAGAAACACTAGTGCATTCATGAAGAACAAGAAGGATTTTGATGATCCTCCACAGAGGTTGACGGGCCATGAAGTTTGGTCCCGGGTTCAGGGATATCCCAAGGCAACGGAGCAGCAACCATTGCCTAGAATAGCAGGTTTTGGTGTTACACATAATTGGACAAAGCAGAGCATATTTTGGGAACTTCTTTATTGGAAGGACAATCTTCTTAAAAAATAAAGGACAACTTGAAGGCAAGGTTAGATGTTCAGGCATATTGTCGGCGACCTGAATTGCACCTACAATCAGATGGGGTTAAGGTGCGCAAGCCATCAGCGAACTACACTTTTGACTTGGAGGAGAGAAGAATGATTTGTGAGTGGATACAGAATATTAAGTTTCCTGATGGTTGCGCATCGAATATATCCAAATGTGTCGACATGACAGAAGGTAAGCTTACAGCAACGAAAAGCCATGACTGTCATGTTTTCATGGAAAATTTGTTGCCAATTACGTTCAATGGCTTGCCTGATACAATTTGGAAACCACTCACTGAAATGAGTTTTTTTTTTTTTCAAGGACTTGTGTTCTAGTACATTGAGGGAAGAAAATCTACAATTGATGGAAGGTAATATTCCTGTGATCTCTACTAAATTGACCAAGATATTCCCCCTGGTTTCTTCAATGTTATGGAACATCTGCCTATGCACCTTGTTGAAGAAGCAAGACTTGGAGGCCCGGTTCAGGGAAGGTGGATGTATCCTACTGAAAGGTAATGCATATCAAAGATTTCCTCCTATATTTAATATTTTTTAATTCATTATTAAATTATATGGCTATCTATGTTATACAGGACTATTGGCAAATGTAAGCGGACTGCAAAAAATAGGAATAGAATTGAGGGGTCGATGTGAGGCTTATCTTGTTAGGGAAACGTCGCATTTCTATTCTTATTATTTTGGGACCGAGGTACCTTCTCTAAGTCGCAGGCCTAACCGACATGATGATGGTGGAAGTGGCAATTCACTGTATCCTCATTTTTCCATATTCAATTATCCCGGTCGAGGATCAGAAAAAGGTTGCACAAAACCATTCAGCGACATCGATAGACAAGTTGCTACGACACATGTACTGCTGAATTGCCCAGAAGTGAAACCTTTTTATAGGTATTTGCCACTTTCTACAAATAAAAAAAAAGGTTAATACATATATTAATTTTTACATCCTGAATATTGTTTTGTGCATATCAGTTTATTTGTCAGTAACTTTGGGCACGATGCTGTGACGGCCAAATTTTCAGAGTGGTTTAGAGAATATGTAAGTATTTTAGTGGCACATATCCCGTTGGTGATTACTATACGCAAGTATGTTTTAACTTATAAATTTAATTGTATGCATGTTAGGTGCACAATCCTGAAAACGACGTCAATCATCCACTGTTTTGTGATTTATCATTGGGCCCTATTTATAAGTACAGACAAATGTCTAAGTACTTCATCAATGGCTATAAGTTTCATACTGAAGAATGGTCCATGGGGAAGAAAACATATAACTGCGGAGTGTGGGTGAATGCAGGCACTGGTGATGGAGAGTTTGACTATTATGGTGTAATACATGAAATATTAGAGCTAGAGTTTAATGGTCATCCAAGAAAAAAGTTGGTGCTCTTTCGGTGTAAGTGGTTTGATCCAACACCACTTCGGGGTACAAAGGTGCATCCAGTATATAAAATAGTTGAAATCAATCACAAAAAAACGTATGCACATTATGATCCATTTATCATTGCTCAAAATGTGAAACAAGTGTACTACGTTCCTTATCCAAAGTGCAAAAATAAACTGAAGAACAAGGCAAAAGCAAATTGGTGGGTTGTTTTGAAAGCCAAACCGGTTGGAAGAATTGAGGTGGATGATGCATTAGATGAAGCATACCAAAATGACATTTCAACTGTTCAAGAAATTGTAGATGAAGAATTACCCGACGAGTTGCATCAGGGTGTGGATTATTTTGAAGAATTTGATGTGTCGGTGCTCAATCAAACCATGGAAACATCTTTGGGAAATGAGAAGGGGAGTACATAGATGAAAATGAATCAACTGAGGATGAATTGCTTGATGAACTAGAACGAAGCGATGATGATTGATGTTAGTAGTTGAATATTTGTGCATTATATTGGTTGTTTGTGGTATTTGTGACTAATATTTTGCGTAATATTTTTTTATTAACGATGATACACTTTATTAAATATCTAATTCTATTGAATTTAATATTAATTTGCAGATATGGCATCTCGAGGTAGGAAAGGACCTAGAACCCATGGTGGCCATACTTCCACAGGTCATACTACTTCTCCACTTCCGGCATTGACCCCTACCTCTGCCTTGCTCTCACAGTTAGGTAATTATTGTTGGGTTTTTTGAAATGTGAAGAGTGTGAATGGGAAATGAGTGGAAAGGTGAAAATGTTCCTTTTAGCAGGGAAATGCACTTTCTCCCATATTGGTAGAGGAAAAGGCTTTTGTTGGGTTTAAATAGAGATTTACTTCTCTTAGCTCTTAAAAGGGTTGAGAAGAAGGGAAGCCTCGCGCCGTCGTCGCTCGCTCGCTCGTCTCGGCTTCGGCTTCGGATTCGGATTCGGATTCGGTCAATTGATTGACTTAATTTTTTGGACCAACAAAAACTAAAAATATTAATTAATTAATAATTTATTATTAATATTTAATATTAAATCTGTTTGTGTAACAGGAATCTAAATGATTTGTCAGATTAATTCTTCTCCATGTTTTCCCATGTTTTCCCATTAATTAATAATTTATTATTAATATTTAGTGGGAACAACCATTAGTGGTAGTGAATTCAGCCATTAGTGGTAGTGAATTCAGCCATTAGTGGTTGTGTCTCTTCATATTTTTTCCCATGGCTATATAAACTGGGTGATGTTTGGCATTTTATGCCTATATTTTCTTAATATTTCCTCACGTTTTAGTACCTTATTCGCTCGTTTTATGGTTTATGAATGTGGTTTTATACTGATTTTATGTCGTGTGTATGTAGGTTGTTATGCAGTGCAATTGGAGCTTTTAAGAGCATGATTGAGCGAGAAAAGATTTGATTTTGATTGAGGATTGGATCGAGCACACGAAGGCACAACACGAAACGAGAAAAGGAGAAGCGAAACAGAAAAATGGCTGGGCGCCATACCCCACGCGCCGCGCAGCCCATAGCGCGCACTGGCTGGCGCGGTTCTCCATGCGGCGCGGGCTTGTAGCGGGCTGATTTCGACGGGTTCTGTCCAACCTCACGCGTTCTGAGGTGCGGGGCGCCCGTTATAGCGCCCCTTGTGCGCGTTTTTATGTCCTATTTCATCTAGGCTTGGGTCTAACTTATTACTAGGTGTTTGTAAACTCTATAAATACTCTTTTACTTCGTTTTTCATGGGAGTTCAGACTTTGGAGCAAATTTGAGAGCTCATAACATCAAGACAAGGGTTTTTCTTCCTTCCATTAATTTATTTCATCATTATTTCATTATTATATCAATTCCTTATGTTGTTATTATAAGTATGCGTGGCTAAATATATCGTTCTAGGGTTAGAGTGTTTCATGAAGGTTGATGTTTGAAGATTGATTCCCATTAATTGAATCCCATAACGGGTTGCTTATTCTTTCTTGATTTCACTTGTGTAATTGTCCGGCCCGATTATTACGCATTATCTATGGTTTTTAGATTGAACTCGAAAGAGGGAATTTAATTACGTAATAAGTAAGAATAGGACTAGTTTGTGAACCCGGGCATCGGGGAACCAATTTGTGAGTAGGATAGACATATACTTGCTCGCCTAGTTTAACTCATTACAGAATTCGTTAATGCGTGCACGTGATTCAACCCATAGACATATAGGGATTGGAGTAGCCTGCATAGACCGTGAAGAACTGAAAGGTTTTCACGGGTACATTTAATCTGTTAGTTAGTAACCCGGGATTTAAGAAGTGGAATCAATTGGAAAACTCGACTGGATTGTTCGTAACTCTGACCCTGGACCGTCTCCTTATTATTGATAACAACCAATTTTTGCTCCATTGTTTGAATTCACTTCTACCATTTAATTACTGTTCTTTAGTTAACAAAATCCTCACTATTGGAAAAAGATCCCTGAATAGTTCAAATAAATTGTTTGCTAGAACTCAGTCTGCATAGTCCTCGTGGGAACGATACTCGATTTATCACTTTATTACTTGTCGACCACGTATACTTGCGTGTGCGTTTGGGAGCAACAAGTTTTTGGCGCCGTTGCCGGGGACTAATTATTGACTGATTTCTTTTTGAACAGTTTATTACTTACTATTCAGGTTTAATTTTTGTTTTGAGTTTTGTGCTGTTTCAGGTATTAGGTCCTGCTCGATCTTTACCTACAGGAATGGCAGAAGACCAAGCTTTAGCTGTGCGAGATGTTGCTCTCCCCAGCCTGGAGGGAGTAGCATCGAGCATAGTTAAGCCCGCTATCACCGGGGGATTTGAGATTAAGTCCGGCATGATTCAGTTGCTGCATGTGACTGGACAATATGGTGGATTACTTTATGAGGATCCGCAGCAACACATTCAGAACTTTCTGGAGATCAGTGATACTTATACACCAGCGGGTGTTCCTACTGATTATGTTCGCTTGACGTTGTTCCCGTTTTCACTGATTGGGGCAGCAAAGAAGTGGTTAAAGGCTGAAAAGTCTGGGTCTATCACTACTTGGGAGGATTTGGCTAAGAAGTTCTTGGCTAAATTTTATCCGTCTGCCAAGACAGCCCGGCTGAGGAGCGAAATTATGTCCTTCAGACAGTTAGAAGGAGAATCCTTGTATTCAGCCTGGGAGCGATTCAAAGCTTTATTGCGAGATTGTCCACACCATAACCAATCCCATGAGGTTGTTGCACACACTTTTGTTGAGGGGCTGAACCAACATACTAAGATCGTGGTTGATGCTGCTGCTGGAGGCCAAGTACTGGCCCTAAATTTTGATCAAATTTATGATTTGCTAGATAAGTTTTCGCAGAGCAATCCTGATTGGCAGGGAGATGGTAGAGCTATTACGCAGAAACCTGCAGGGGGTACTTCAGTTAGATGCAGTTTCAGAGCTAAGGGCGAGGATGGATGCTATTTCCAATCAAATTAGCAAGTTAGCTCTACAAAAGGCTCAGCAACCAGTGGCTCCAGTGCAACAACTCCAGAGCTTTTGTGAGGTTTGTGGTCAAGACCATGCTACAGAGGTTTGCTCTTCTAATCCAGAGTCAGTTTATTACGTGGGTAATCAAAACAGGCTGCAGGGTCAAAACCAGTTTGGTAATGGTTATTATCAAGGCAATACGAGAGCCCCGAATAATTACCACCCACTTCCAGCTCCACCACAGCAGGTTAGCAGTTCAGTTGAAGATATGCTAAAGCAAATAATGGCAGGCCAGCAGAGAATGATAGCTGACACTGCAGCCCATGCACAAGCCATACAAGATCTTGCCAATGCTCACAAGAACCTAGAGCACCAGTTGGGGCAGTTGGTGGGAGAAATAAGCACTATGAAAAAAGAGCCTGAACAATGTCTTGCAGTGACTTTAATAGAAGGTGGAGAGCTGATGGCCAAGTCCGAGGAGAGAGCTGAAATAGAAAAAGTTGAAAAAGTGGAGAAGGTGAAGAAGAAAGAAGAGAGAAAGGAGGCACCTCTGCCGCCCCCACCATTCCCACAGAGACTATTACCATCGAAGGATCTGGCCCAGTATAAAAAATTTGTGAGTATGTTGAAAGAACTTCAAGTTAATATTCCTTTGACTGATGTGTTTGAATTGATGCCATCCTTTGTGAAGTTCTTAAAAGAAATTTTAGAGAAGAAGAAAAAGCCTCAAGAGATAGATACAGTTGATTTAGTTGAGGAGTGTAGCACAATCTTGAGTAAGCTACCTCCAAAACTTCAAGATCCTGGGAGGTTTACTATTCCTTGTACCATTGGAGGGCATAATATCACTGGTGCCTTGTGTAATTTGGGTGCGAGCATAAATCTCATGCCTCTGTCTGTTTGCAAAAGGTTAGGGCTAGGAGCAATCAAGCCCTCTTCAGTTACTCTTAAGATGGCGGATGGATCACTCACTCACCCTGATGGTAAGTTGGAGGATGTGTTGTTAAAAGTTGGTAAGTTTACGTTCTCTGCTGATTTTGTAGTCCTAGATTATGAAGAGGACCGAGAAGCTCCAATAATTTTGGGGAGACCATTCTTAGTCACCTCGAAGGCAATTATTGACATGGAGCTGGGTGAGATGACTGTTAGAGCGCATGGAGAAAAGGTTACTTTCAAGGTTTATAATGAGAAGGAGCACATAGCTAAGGTGGAAGAGTGCTCTATGATTGAATGTGTCAAACAAGAAGATGGAAGTAAACCACATGTGAAGTTGAAGATGGGTTCTCTAAAAGAAGGGAAGAAAGCAAAAGTTCGGCGTAAGAAGAGAAGACATAAAGGCTGGAAGTGAGCTAAAAGTGTCGTCGTGCCACGACGTTAACTAAGGCGCTTCTCGGGAGGCAACCCGAGTTTGTACTTGTATTATTTTATTTATAGTGTCACGTAGTTTTTGTTTTTCCTTGGATTGCAGGTTCATGTAATGTCGAGGCTAAGTGTGGGGTGTCCTCACCCTTGCCTAATGTTGATGACCTGATGAGGGAAGTCTTAGTACCTCATACTATAGGGAAGTCTGAGTACCTCATGCTAGCACCAAGGACTAGAATCTTCAGGGAAGTTTTCTTTATCTTGCACTTTCCTATTTTTAGCACTGAGGACAGTGCTTAGTTTAAGTGTGGGGTGGGGAACTATCCTTTATCTATTTTTGAGGTTGGGATGCATGTACCGTAGGATTTTCTTTTGTTACTTGACTTTATTTTTATTTGTTTCTTGCTTTAATATATGAAAAAAAAAAAATTAGAAAACCAATGAAAAAGTCCAAAAAGATTTGCCTTTTAGTTTTATTAGTGGTACATGTCATCCACCCCGTGGTTTTTCTTATGGCCTTGGTTCTTTTCCACGGGAAGGCCTTTGAACCGGGTAGTTTTTATTTTTAGGATTAGGACAGTTAGTTGTAGGTGACCCTAGATGTAGGAAAAAGGTAGAATGCTAGGTGCCTTTGATTTGTTTGATACCGATGAACTTGGACTTGATTGCATGTGCTATTTGTGGTGTCCTTGGGTTTTAATTTGATGCATGCCTAGGAAAAACATGGAATGACCCCCTTGAGATGCTTGAGTCCGCTTGTTTGACTTTGTTGTGAACCTTTGTGCATTAGTGCTTAAATTTCCACAAGTTGCACTCTAAATGCTTGATTGGGAGTTGTTGATGGAGCCATTTTGTGTGGACCATGTGCTATGTGTGTGTGAGGCATATTCTTGTTTACTCCATGTTGCATGTTAATGTCTAGAACTTGCCCCGTGTGTGTGCAAAGCGAAATCCTAGGTTTGCTCTAGTCGGGAAATGATACAAGGCCTTCTTTTGATTTGCCTGCCCTTACATATATACCTTGGAAAAAATTGTTGCTGTGATTTCTTTGACCCTTTTTGTTGGCACCCACACCCCGAGCTTACCCATTTGTTCTAAATTGTCTCTTTTGGCCCTTTACTCCTTAAGCACTTTAGTTGATATTGTGTAGTTGATTGGAGTTGTCGTTGGAATTGGGAGGTTTTTGAGTGGAGCTAATGAAGGGGAATAATTGAAAATTTGTGAAGTAGTGAAAGGCATTGGCAAGGTTGGATGAAATTGAAAATTGAAAAAATAGCAAAGTTGAAAAGAAAAGAAAAAGAAAAAATTGTGGAAAAAGAAATAAAAAGAGAAAAGAATATCCATTCCTTGCTAGTGTGTGCTTAAAAGAAAAAATTGCTACTTGTTGAGAAGGTGTATGTGTAGAAGTTGTGATTTGGGTGGCTTGATGAGATTGATGATTAATTTAAATTGTGATGTATTAAAGTGCTTAGGGAGGTAGTCACTATTACCATATGTATCCTACCCGCCCCTTAGCCTACATTCCGACCTTTTTAAAGTCCTAGTTAATCCCGATTGGAGTGAGCTTACATTAGTGGAGTCCTACACTACGGGCAAGCCTATGGTACATTGTGTGTGACGTGTGAGCTTTTCGTGAGAGTGAGTGAATTCATTTGTTATTGCCCCCGTTCTATTCATTATATTGATTGTTGTGTGTGATCTTTGGGGGACACTCTTTTGCTTCATATTGGTGAGGGCACATGGTTTGCATGAAATAGGTGAAGTTGGTGGCTTCTTGGTTGAGTAGATAGGTGTGATTTTGTGGGAGCATGGTTGCATTAAGTTGAGTTTGTGCATTTGAGCTATTTTGGGGTGGTTGTTCTCATATTTTTGAGTTTAGTAAATTATTGGCATGTTTGTGGATCCATAGTAGACATGTGTGCATTGGTTCAATGGTCGGTATCAACCATAGTCATAGGCAGACCTATTTTACCTAGGTTGGAAGTTATTTGTGATTGCTCGAGGACGAGCAAAGGTTCAAGTGTGGGGTGGTGATGTTTGGAATTTTATGCCTATATTTCCTTAATATTTCCTCACGTTTTAGTACCTTATTCGCTCGTTTTATGGTTTATGAATGTGGTTTTACACTGATTTTATGTCGTGTGTATGTAGGTTGTTATGCAGTGCAATTGGAGCTTTTAAGAGCATGATTGAGCGAGAAAAGATTTGATTTTGATTGAGGATTGGATCGAGCATACGAAGGCACAACACGAAACGAGAAAAGGAGAAGCGAAACAGAAAAATGGCTGGGCGCCATACCCCACGCGCCGCGCAGCCCATAGCGCGCACTGGCTGGCGCGGTTCTCCATGCAGCGCGGGCTTGTAGCGGGCTGATTTCGACGGGTTCTGTCCAACCTCACGCGTTCCGAGGCGCGGGGCGCCCGTTATAGCGCCCCTTGTGCGCGTTTTTATGTCCTATTTCGTCTAGGCTTGGGTCTAACTTATTACTAGGTGTTTGTAAACTCTATAAATACTCTTTTACTTCGTTTTTCATGGGAGTTCAGACTTTGGAGCAAATTTGAGAGCTCATAACAGCAAGACAAGGGTTTTTCTTCCTTCCATTAATTTATTTCATCATTATTTCATTATTATATCAATTCCTTGTGTTGTTATTATGAGTATGCGTGGCTAAATATATCATTATAGGGTTAGAGTGTTTCATGAAGGTTGATGTTTGAAGATTGATTCCCATTAATTGAATCCCATAACGGGTTGCTTATTCTTTCTTGATTTCACTTGTGTAATTGTCAGGGCCCGATTATTACGCATTATCTATGGTTTTTAGATTGAACTCGAAAGAGGGAATTTAATTACGTAATAAGAAAGAATAGGACTAGTTTGTGAACCCGGGCATCAGGGAACCAATTTGTGAGTAGGATAGACATATACTTGCTCGCCTAGTTTAACTCATTACAGAATTCGTTAATGCGTGCACGTGATTCAACCCATAGACATATAGGCATTGGAGTAGCCTGCATAGACCGTGAAGAACTGAAAGGTTTTCACGGGTACATTTAATCTGTTAGATAGTAACCCGAGATTTAAGAAGTGGAATCAATTGGAAAACTCGACTGGATTGTTCGTAACTCTGACCCTGGACCGTCTCCTTATTATTGATAACAACCAATTTTTGCTCCATTGTTTGAATTCACTTCTACCATTTAATTACTGTTCTTTAGTTAACAAAATCCTCACTATTGGAAAAAGATCCCTGAATAGTTCAAATAAATTGTTTGCTAGAACTCAGTCTGCATAGTCCTCGTGGGAACGATACTCGATTTATCACTTTATTACTTGTCGACCACGTATACTTGCGTGTGCGTTTGGGAGCAACACTGGTCAGTAGTCAATCTTTCAACACACACTGAACACAGACAGAAAACATGTCTTACTGCATTCCCTCTCTTTCTGCATATTAAGTAAGTCGTGTGATTTGCTCCGTTCCTTTGTGTTCGCAGTGTTCTACCGTTTGAGGTGCCGCTACGGTAGAACTATTATCCCGTTCCATCCTTGGAGAAATTAACCCGTGAACCTTGTGCATTGTGAGGGGGTTAGATTTCTTAAGGAGACACAAGTAAATTGTGGGCTCGGGATCGTCCCATACAAACTGATTATATACTTCTATTTTCTGTATTTTCTGATTTATTTGAACGCAGGAACGACAATTATCCGAGTACATTTTTCGCTGGTCTCCCTAGTACCCCACTATTCCATCAGCCACAGGCCCCTAGTATATCTGCACAGACCATGCCACATACGGGGCCACACTATCAGTTTGGCCAGCCTGCTGGTCCCTCTTTCCATTTCATGCCTATAGTAGGCACATCCCCTCAGTCTGTGCATGTACGGGCCCCTACATTTCAGCCATTCGGCGCACCGGGCCCTTCACAGCTGATGATGATACCTACTCCTAGTATGCATCCACATAGTTTGCCATCTGCTACACCTTCCATTTCGAGTACTGTTCCATCTGCATCATCATCGGCATGCCCCAGTTCGAGTACACTCGTACCAGAGATTCAGCCAGAGTCCTCTCCATCTGTCACCACTACAACGCGAAAGGGTAAGAAAAAGCGTACTAGTGCTACAGTTCAGTTGCATGGTGGTATTGGATCTTTCGATGAGTCTGAGAGGTTGATTATCATGCCTGACAGCAAAGAAGGGTTAAATTTATTCATTAACCTTTAAATTATAAACTTTTGAATTGAATGCAATATATGTTTATCAACATAATTTTGTATGTTAAATTTAATGCAGGTTTCTTCCATCGGACAAGGCAGTGAAACTTGTTGTTGAATCTATGACACCACACTTTATTGATGGTTGGCCAACCTGGGGAAAGGTGCCAGTATCTGTTAGAAACCGCATGTTTGAAGCTTTTACGGTATTAACTATACCTATGAAGCTTTTGTCATTTGATTATTATATGTGTTTTATTAGTTTTCACTTATTATATTGTTATTGTTTCAGTACAAGTGTTCGTGGGATGCTATATATGATGATGAAGTCCGAGCAGTTTTTGAGAAAAAAGACGGCTAAAAGGCTAAGTGATTCCTTGTCAAAATACAGGCATAAGGGTAAAGTTCCCAAATGGATTTATCAACAGAATTGGGATAAACTCAAAATTTATTGGGAAACACCCGAATTCTTAGCCCAGAGCGAGCAGGCTAAGAAAAACAGAGCATCCGCAAAGGGAGGATCGAAGCACACTTGTGGTTCAGTTAGTTTGGCCACCCATCGGGCACGATATGTAAGTCAATCTAATTTTTATTTAAATTGAAAACTTAACACCATTTTGATTTAGCATTCACACATTTGCATTGTGTAGGAAGCGGTACATGGAAAAGTTAGTGATTATGACTTTTTCCGTTTGTTCCATTATTTATATGACGAACAAGGAAATGAGGTGGGATGGGTCGAGCCACGTGCACAACAACTAGAGGTGAGATATCATAAATAAATTTATTTTATTTTAAATTATTCTTTAATTAATTATTCTAATCGCGTCGTGTGTTTTAGGAAAACTACAAAGCTCTACACCAAGAATGACTTGAGAGCCAAGGGTCACAAGTCGATGAAGGCTCTCCTAAACCCACACAGGATGAAGAAAATGCAATGTTCGTTCAGGCGGGTGGTGGCTATACTAGCAAAAATCGAGCCTATGGCCTTGGTCCTTCGAGGTACAAGAAGCCTTCTCGTGTAGGTATTGTCAATGCTAATTGTTCTTCTTCTTCTTCTTCACCTGCACCACAAGCTGTGGATGATGAGCTGCGCTCTAAATTGGCGGAAATGGAGCAAAGGCTACTAGATAGTGAAAGGCAACGGTTGGAAGACCATGAGAATGTGAAGAATTTACAGGAAATTATGGCAAAAATTTGGAGAGATAAGGAGCAAGGAAGTGGCTCCTCCCAAGGGGCGGATTAGTCTCATGGTTTGTTAAGTTTGTGAACATGTTACTAATTAAATACTTTAGTTTTTATTTGTGTTGAATGCTTAATGATGAAACATGTATGTAGAATTGTTTAATTGGCCGTGGTGGCTTTGTTTTATGTTAAACAGGTGTTTTATGTTAAACAGGTGGTTTTTGGTTGCTTTGTAGCGAATTTCTAATATTTTTATTTAGCAGGATTAATATAGTTAGAGACGGAATTCCGTCTCTAACCAACCAAAAAAAAATTAATTATTTTACTAGAGAGGGAATTCCGTCTCTAAACAAAAAAAAATAATTTTTAAAATTTTTACTGGAGAGGGAATTCCGTCTCTAAACAATAAAAATAATATATACATTTCATGAATTCCCTCTCCAAGCATTGAATTAATTAAATTAATTTAATGCTAATTAATTTAATGCTTGGAGACGGAATTTCCTCTCCATGAATTAAATTAATTAAATTAATTTAATGCTTGGAGACGGAATTCCCTCTCCAAATGCAAAAGTCATGTGTGCACTGACACATTCTTGGAGACGAAATTCCGTCTCTAAGAATGTGTCAGTGTGCCAGTGACTTTTTCATTTGGAGACGGAATTCCGTCTCCAAGTTGTCCAACGACGCGCTTTTTCGCGAAGGACACGCAGAGACGGAATTCCGTCTCCAAACACCTTTTAGAGAGGGAATCCCGTCTCCAAACTGTGACGCAAAACTGATAATTTCTAGTAGTGATATATATATATGTATAAAGAGAGAGAAGACTAACAACTAACTCTAACTAACCAACCAACAAATTTAATTAATTAACAGACTTCACTAATCAGTTCTATAACTGTATCCTAACCGATAACTGTACACCTGTAACTAACTGTCAACCATTATCTCTAATACCCCTTTTCAAGCTAGATGTACTGAAGACATTCATTACACCTAGCTTGAACAAAAGAACATCATGTTGACTTCTTTCCAAAGCCTTAGTAAGTATATCAGCTTCTTGTTCCTTAGTATTGATGCAGACTGGTTTTATCAATCCCCAATTTGGACCTTCTCTTTGAGAAGTAACAGTCAAATTCAATGTGTGTTGTTCTTTCATGGAAAACTGGATTTGCAGCAATTTGAATTGCTGATTTGCTATCACAATACAACACTATTGGTTGCCTCATTTGAAGTCCCAACTCCTTTAACAACCTTGACACCCAAATAACTTTGCAGTCAGTGCTGCCAGGCTTCTATATTATGCTTCAGTAGAGCTCCTGGACAGAATATCTTGCTTCTTGGACCTCCAAGAAATCAGTGAGTGGCCAAGTTTCAATAAGTAACATGTTACTGACCTCATTGTATTTGTACAAGCTGCCCAGCCAGCATCACAAAATCCAACCAGCCTGATACGAAAATTAACAACACGAAAATAGAATTGACAAGAATTGAAAGAAGAAAGGAAGACCCAGTTTTGATTAGAAAATATTAGAGAAGTAGATTAGGAAAAGATCTACCTAAACACCCCTCTAATCGTCCAACAAAAGGAACCAACGCTAATTGATCCTCAATTAGATGAAATCTAATTGCAAATCAAGGACATATGTGCTTAAGCAAACTAGCTTAGCCAATAATCTCACAATGTTAATAATCATCCGAAAACTAAGTTTAAAATTAATGACAATAAGAACTTATATAGTATTTCTAGAAATGGCACAATTTGTCTTAATTACCCTTAACATTAGGCCTTCAAAGTCATTAGCTGAAAATGGGCTTCTGGTCCTCTTCTCAGCGCGTTCGCACAAGAACTGGCGCTATCGCGCAGAGTATTAAATCAGAGCCTCGTGAACGCGGCTATGGTCTCGTGATCGCGAAGGCATGGGTCTTCAACCAATATCAGCCTCTTGCGCGATCGCGTCTGAGGTCACTCGATCGCGCAGTTCTGTATTCTCTTCTTGCGCGATCGCGTCTGATAGCGTGCGATCGCGATTGTCTTCTTTTTGGCCTTCCACTATCGCGTCTATGCACTCGCGATCGCGATGAACACTCTCAGCTTTTGAGGCAAAAAGTAGGTAGAATTGTCCTGAAGCTTCCAGCACTTGCCCCAGCAGCTCCAACTGTGCAAACATGGACTGCAACTGCTGCAACTCCAGTGCTTGGCTCCTTGTAAATGGTTTGCCTGGGCATCAGATTGCATCATTCTCCCCGTCTCGAGAAAAATCCGTCCACAGATTCGCTTGTTCTTCGAATTTGAAGGGGGACAAGTTACATGCGTTGAAAGTGTAGTGCACTTAGTAATTGCTTGGCAAGTCCACCTTGTACGCGTTTTCATTGAGGCGTTCAAGGATTTGGAATGGGCCATCAGCTCTAGGCATCAATTTGCTCGTCCGCTTGTTTGGAAATCTATTCTTCCGGAAATTAACACACACCGAATCACCGGGCTCGAAGATAACTTTCTTCCTTCCCTTGTTCGCTCTTTTGGAAACTTCTTGATTTTTCTTCTCGAGTTGTTTCCTTACTTGCTCACGAAGTTGCTTCATCTCTTGAGCTCTCACATTGGCATCTAAGCTTAAGACAACATCACTAGACAAAGGCGTAAGATCCAAGGGGGTAAGGGGGTTAAAACCATGCACAACCTCGAAAGACGTCAGGCAAGTAGAAGTACACATGGTTCTATTATATGCAAACTCAATCAAAGGTAGATGTTCTTCCCAAGAAGCTAGTTTCCCTTTAACCAATGCTCTAAGCATGGCACCCAAGGTTCTATTGACAACCTCGGTTTGGGGGTGGCAAGAAATGAAAAATAACAACTTAGTGCCAAGCACCCCCCATAGTTCCTTCAAAAAATGACTAAGGAACTTGTGATCCCTATCACTAACAATAGTTTTTGGGACCCCATGCAATTTAAGCACATGTTCAACAAACAAATTGGCTACATGAGATGCATCATCAACCTTGTGGCATGGAATGAAATGAGCCATTTTGGAAAATCTATCAACTACCACAAAGATGCTATCTTTTCCCCTTTTGGTCCTAGGCAATCCAAGCACAAAATCTATAAAAATATCAAGCCAAGGACCTAAGGGAATAGGGAGGGGTGAGTACAAACTATGTGGAAGTAACTTTGACTTAGCTTGCGTACCCTCCAAGCATTGGCCACACACCCTCACAACATCCATCCTCATCTTAGACCAATAAAATTGCTCCTTAAGAATCTCCATGGTCTTGCCCACTCCAAAATATCCCATTAGTCCCCCACTATGTGCCTCTCTCACTAGCAACTCCATCCAAGATGAACTAGGCACACACAACTTCCCATTCCTAAACAAGAAGCCTTCGAATTTGTGAAACCTCTTTTTTTCCACATCACCACTAGGTTCCTCCTCACCACACATTCGATTGATTCTCCTACCTCTTTCCTCTAATTCACAATTAGCATAAAGTTCCCCAAACTTCAGATCATTAGCATACATCTCCTTCATACTTTCAAATCCCATGAGTTTGGACCCCAAGGTATTCAACAACAATTGGCTTCTTGATTGAAGTACAAACTTTCTTGACAAGCCATCTACCACCATATTCTCTTTCCCCTTCTTCTAATGGATAACATAAAGAAAGGTTTCAAGGAACTCCACCTATTTGGCATGCCTCACATTCAATTTCTCTTGGGATTTGAGGTGTTTCAAGGATTGGTGGTCGGTTCAAATAGCAAATTCTTTAGACCAAAGGTAATGTTACCAATGAGCCAATGCCCTCACCAAGGCATACAACTCTTTATAGTGGAGTATTTAGTGGTTGCCCCCTTGAGTTTCTCACTAAAATAGGCAATGGGTTTTTGATCTTACATCAACACGGCTCCAATTCCTACTCTACTAGCATCACACTCAATTTCAAAGGTTTTATCAAAGTTTGGAAATTGAAGAAGAGGTGTGGAACTAAGCACTTCCTTCAATTTTGCAAAAGCCTCTTCTTGCTCTTTCCCCCAGACAAACGCCTTATCCTTCCTTATCACTTCGGTCAATGCTGCAGCTAGAGTGCAATCCCCTCACAAACCTCCTATAAAAACTAGCCAAGCCATGAAAACTCCTCACATCGCCAATGCTTTTAGGAGTGGGGCAATCTTTAATGGCCTCCACCTTAGCCTCATCTACTTCCATACTATTTGCACTCACCACAAAACCAAGGAAAGCAACCTTTTCAATACAAAAAGAGCACTTTTCAAATTATCAAACAATTGTTCCTTTCTCAAAACATCAAACACTTGTTTCAAATGACTAGCATGCTCATCAATGGATTTGCTATAAATAAGGATGTCATCAAAGTAAACTACAACGAATTTTCCAATGAAAGATTTGAGCACATGATTCATCAACCTCATGAAGGTTGAAGGAGCATTGGACAAGCCAAAAGTCATGACAAGCCACTTACTTATAAAGACCAAAGTTAGTCTTAAAGGCCATCTTCCACTCATCACCCGGTTTCATCCGGATTTGGTGGTATCCACTCCTCAAATCAATTTTACAGAACACACAAGATCCACATAATTCATCAAGTATATCATCTAACCTAGGAATAGGATGACGATACTTTACTATGATCTTGTTGATGGCTCTACAATCCACACACATGCGCCAAGTCCCATCTTTTTTTGGCACTAGGATGACCGGGACCGCCCATGGGCTCAAGCATTCTTGCACAAGTCCTCTTTCAAGCAATTCCTCCACTTGCTTTTGGAGCTCTTTGGTGGCCTCCGGGTTGCTTCTATAAGCGGCCTTGTTGGGCAATTGGGAGCCCGGAACAAAGTCAATTAGATGTTCAATGCCTCTTAGTGGTGGCAAACCACTAGGCAACTCCTCGGGGAAGATGTCTTCATAATCTTGCAAAAGAGAAGAAATAGAACTAGGAAAAGAAGGCGTTAGTTCATTAGTAAGAAAAACATGGTCCTTGTATAGGAGGAGAATCATGGGTGCTCCTTCCTCCACATCTTTCAAACAGTCATTCCTAGACAAGAACAAATTCAGTCTCTCTTTTGTTTCCTCACTCTTTTGTGTGACAACTCCCACGCTCCTATCTTCCACAACTCCCTCTTTCTTTTCTTTCTCTTTTTTCAACTTCAACTTCCTCATCTTCCTATAAACCTCACTCACTTACGTCGAGGTCAATGAGTTGAGAACAAACTTCTGACCTTCCACTTCCAAGGCATACTTGTTAGTCTTGCCATCATACCTTGCCAAGCAGTCATATTGCCAAGGCCTACCAAGTAAAATATGACAAGCTTGCATCTGAACCACATCAAATAAAAGCTCATCATGGTAGGAACCACATCAAATAAAAGCTCATCATGGTAGTTCCCAATCTTGATTTTGATCAAAGCTTACTTGGTCACCTTTAGCTCTCCACACTCATTCAACCATTGTAGCTTGTAAGATTGTGGACGCTTCCTAGTGGATAGTTTGAGTTGTTCAATCAAAGTGGTGCTCACCATATTGACACAACTACCACTATCGATAATTAGAGAGCAAGTAGCCCCTTGAACCTTTCAATATGCATGGAACAAATTCTCCCTTTGACTCGACTCCTCCTTCACTTGCACCCTTATTATTCTCCTTACCACAAGAGTAATGTAGTCTTCCTCTAATTCCTCACCTACCAACGGGCCCTCGTCAAAATAATCATCACATGGCATACCCTATCTATCTCCTTTTCATCACTACCACCCATTTCATAGCCCCCATCACCCAAATCAACAAAAGTTCTCCTGTTTGGACAATCTCTCATCATGTGGCCTCGACCATTACACTTATAACATTGAATGTTAGACAAGCTTTCAAGTTTAGCTTTGTTACCTCCCACCTTTGGCTCTTCTTTGGGCTTGGCTTTGTCAAATTTCCCTTTTAACTCTCGCTTGGGCTCCTTTGCTTTGTCCCATGGGGTATAGGCCTTCACATTATCCTTCCCTTTATTCCAAGTGGAATAGATGTTTTTGGACTTGTAGGACTTGTCCAATTTAATCCCTTTCTCCACCTTGAGAGCCACTTGAAAAGCATTATACAAGCTTTTATATCGGTGCAATTCCATGGGAGAAAAGATTTCCCTATTCAAACCTCTACAAAACTTTGGTATGAGAAATCGATCACCATCTTGAATGTCGGCCCTTGTCCTTGTCTTCTCAAATTCATCAAAGTACTCCGGCACACTCTTGTTCCCTTGCCTCAAATTGTAGAATTTCTTAATCAACTCATCTTCATTGTTTGGAGGTAGAAGTCGAGCCTCCATCATGGTTTTTAAAGCCGCCCATCCCCCGTTGGCAATTAGCCCTTGAGTTTCCCTTTGCCTTCGTTTGGACTCCCACCAAGTAGAAGTATAATTCTCAAATTGAGTGATGGCATACTTGACCTTTGTAGCTTCTTGAACGTTGTTGGTTTGAAAGATTCTCTCCATCTTGACAACCCACTCTAGATACTTCTCGGGATCACTTTCTCCTTGGAAGGTAGGTAGGTTGATCTTGATAGTGTTCAACCCTCTATCTGTCACGACCCAATTTCCAAGGGCTCGTGATGGCACCTAAACAACATTTGCCTAGGCGAACCAATGAAACAAGATGCGGAAAAGAACAATAATGTGAAAAGATCATAAATGGATATATAAATATAAAAGGGAGAAGTCCAAAAGAATATATCCACAAAAGAATTGGAGCATTCTAAGAGTGACTCAATAAAGTATGAATATACATCAAAGAAATCTGAGTCCTATCTCTAAGTGACTCCAGCGGTATGCCACCACGGTCTGTGTGGTCGGCTCACCTCAATCAAAAGTCTCAGAAGCCACGGGAACCGCTGACGTCCGGGCTGCTGACTGGATGAAGGACCTGCGCACGTAGCAGAGTAAGTTATGAGCCGAAGCCCAGTAAGATCACCGACAGGCCCGCTAAGGTACCCTTGCGGGACAAGTCGCTACATGCATCATAAGCAACAACACACTATAGTAATCATACAATAAAGTAGTGAAATCACAAATAGATGTAACACATTCCATACACACAAGTAGTAACCAGAAGTCTCAAGGATTATGCCCATCCAACGTAAGGCATAGGTCAACTCAGCGGCGGTTTGGAGGTCCAATCTCTACTCCCGTGCCGACTAACCTAGACCTACGATGGACTAGCAACACCACTACTAAGTATCAACCATATACCGTGACCCGAAGTCACTATCACAATCATGAATAAGTAGACCAACGACCCGTAGTCGTTGGCTCATCTCAAATCTGTCTACGATCGCACCACACCCCCTGTCAAGTGCGTCGTATCTCAATAAATCAAGTGACCACACCACACCCCCTGTCAAGTGTGTCACATCTCAAAGATCAAGTGTCCACACCACACCCCCTGTCAAGTGTGACACATCTCATAGTATAGGCGACACCACACCCCCTGTCAAGTGTCCCTCTAACAGTATTAATATCCACGACATTAATAACAATAACAGAAATAATAACAGAAATATTAATAACGATAATATTTCACAGTCACCGTAATCCAGGTTGGTTATGCTAGCTGAACGTAAGGCGAAGGTTAACCCGACCACAGTTTGGGGGTACAATCCCTACTCCCATGTCGTCCAACCCAAGGTTACGTATAGACAGCACTACCCAACCCGGCACGTGAGCAAATCAAGTACCAATATCATACAAAAGCCGGCAAAATCCTCGGCAAGACATTTATCATGACATGCCGGCAACATCCTCGGCCATGTCCCAAGTTCTTGCTATCTAAGCATGGCGTAGCAAGCGTTACTACGATATAAATTTAAGCTACCTCGACGTAGCGTTTAGACCGGCACATACCTCGGTCGAGTCACAATCTCGCTATTTATAACAAACAATAATAGCAAGTAATTTCACATCATTAATCCTAACCATTGTTAGGTATATATATACGTACATGAAGCATACTAGCATGAAGGAAGAGTCCACAAGCACAATAGAGGTCAAGTCTCACTTACCTCGAAATTCGGGCTCAAATGCCGGGAAGAATCTCCTTTCCCGCTCGCCTTGTCCGCGAAGGACTCTCCACTAGGTCTATTAAGACAAGATATAGCACATATGAGTGCTCAATTATAGCTATTTAAGCCTATAGGCATCCTAGGGTAAAAATTACCAAAATGCCCCCGGGTAGGGCCGAGCCCTAAATTTACAAAATATACTTTTCCGGACTCGCCACGCTCCCGTGAGTCCAAAAGTACACTTAGATTCCACATGCGAGCCTTGCTCGATGTCTTTCCCCAATTCTTAAGAATCTAGGGTTCTAACCCATTTCCAAGAATCAACCCTTTGATTCTTGTGTTAATCAACATAAAGATGGATTGAAAGGGCTTACCTTAAGTGTAAGTATGATTGGGTCTTCAAGAAATACCAAAAAATCGCCTCAAGAGCTCATGATTTTTACAAGTTATGAACCGAAATGGCCCGAAATGGCCTTTTTATAGCAGTTTTTTTGCCTCTGTGACAGCTTCTTTTGAAAAAATCATAACTTTTGATAGGAATATCTAAATGACCTGAAACCGGTGCCATTAGAACCACAACTCAAAGGGCTAAAACTTTAATGTTTTGAGTTTTTCCTAATTCCTTACGGATTGGCTGAAAAATCAGATTTTATCTGGCTGTTTGCGCCAAAACAGAACAGAAAAGTCGCACCAGATTTTCTATTGTTTTAGGGGTAAAACGGGACCCTACGAAGCTCGGAATGATCCCAAATTTTGCACACAAGCCATAAAATACTTGGGTGACATGCTCGTCAAGACGGAACTCAATTCGGACCTCCAGAACTCAAAATGTGGATCCCACGGCAAAGGTTCAATTTTTGACTTTCGCCAAAATAGCGAAATTTAACCAAACGACCTCGGAATCCAATTCCGAAAGTTTCTACAAGTCAAAAATGACTATACAAACCTAATGGAACTTTCGGATCTCTCATCGGAGCCCATTTGCTTAAATCGAGCTCGGAAACTTCTTTTAACTCTTTTAAACTTCCGAAACGAGGACTTTATCAAAAGTCCTATCAAACGAGGTCCGTTTTCAATTTTGAAGGTTGCTACATATCATAAATGATGAGACGGACCTAACGGTACGCTCGGATTTTCCATCGGGGTTCGTTTACTCAAAACGACCTATCGAAAACCCAAATTCCTTTCCGGAATTTCATAAACGGATCCTTTTCTCGAAAACCTATTAAACGGACTCCGTTTCGACTCAGATTTCACAGACGGGTCATAAATGACCTAACGGAGCTTTTGGGACTGTCAACACGCAAATCGAGGTCCCGAATCCCGTAACGACTATTTGAGGGTCGTTACATTCTCCCCCACTTAGACTCTCGGCCGTCCTCGGACGAGCCTAAGTCTAAGGTAGGATCCACACACTAGCCACGGAGCTGGCACGGATTTCGAGGACCCCTCGGTACCACCCGAAATCAATAAAACTTAAAAATGCAAATTCAGGCTTAGAAAATACAAGGATTTCATACCTGAATCATCGAACAAGCGCGGATGCCTCTCACGCATCTCGGACTCAAGCTCCCAAGTGGCCTCGGCAATGGAGTGATGCCCCCACTGAACTCTCACAAGCGGGATCACCTTCGATCTCATCTTACGGACCTCTCTAGCCACAATAGCAATAGGCTCCTCCGAATAAGCTAAGTCGCCATCTACCTCCACGGAAGCCATAACGATCACATGAGACAGATCGTGAACATACTTCCGGAGCATGGACACATGGAACACCGGATGAACAGACAGAGAGGGAGGCAAAGCCAGTCTATAAGCAACGGCGCCAACGCGCTCCAATATCTCAAAAGGCCCAATGAACCTAGGACTGAGCTTGCCTTTCTTCCCAAATCTCATAACACCCTTCATGGGCGACACTCTGAGGAATACCCGGTCCCCAACCATGAACTCAAGATCTCTCCGCCTCCGATCTGCATACGATATCTGCCGGCTCTAAGCCGTGCGGAGTCGATCCTGAATAACCCGGACCTTATCTAAGGTCTGCTGTACCAAATCGGGCCCCAACACCTGGACCTCACCAGACTCGAACCAACCGATAGGCGAGCGACATCTCCGACCATACAATGCCTCAAACGGAGCCATCTGGATAGAAGCCTGATAGCTATTATTATACGCAAACTCTGCTAGCGGCAAATGGCTATCCCAATGGCCTCCAAAATCAATAGCACACGCCCTCAACATATCCTCGAGGATCTGAATGGTCCGCTCAGACTGGCTATCAGTCTGCGGGTGAAATGCAGTGCTGAGATCGACCTGAGTACCCAGCTCTCTCTGAAAAGATCTCCAAAACTGAGCTGTGAACTGAGCACCTCGGTCAGAAATAATAGAAACAGGAGCACCATGCAATCTCACAATCTGCTCCATGAAGATACGAGCCAGACGCTTCGAGGTATAAGTAGTCCTCACTGGAATGAAGTGAGCCGACTTCGTCAGTCGATCAACTACTACCCACACCGAATCATGCTTACCCACGGTCAGCGGCAAACCAACTACGAAATCCATAGTGATATGCTCCCACTTCCACTCGGGAATGGGCATAGACTGGGGCACCCCGGCTGGCCTCCGGTGCTCATACTTCACCTGCTGGCAATTCAAACACCGAGATACATAATCAGCAACATCCCTCTTCATCCCTTTCCACCAATACAGCTCTCGAAGATCATGATACATCTTCGCAGTACCCGGATGAATGGAATATCTCGAACTGTGAGCCTCTGCCAAAATCATCTGCCTCAGCTCCACAATGGCTGGAACACATACCCGGCCGTTAAGCCGCAAAGCACCATCATCACCAATCACGAACGAGGACACTCCCCCACTCAGGACCCTGTCCCGAAGATCTCTCAGATAAGGATCCTCGAACTGCCTTTCCCGAATCTGGGAAGCTAAAGACGATTGAGACCCCACATATGCAAGCACCCGGCCTGGAACAGAATCATCAAACCGAACCCCACTAATGGACAAAGCCTGCAACTCACGGGCCAACGGCCTCATATCAGCATCAAGATAGGCGAGGCTACCCATGGACTTCCTACTCAAGGCATCGGCTACAACATTAGCCTTTCCGGGATGATACCGGATAGAAAGATCATAATCCTTCAGCAGCTCTAACCAGCGGCGCTGTCTCTCGTTCAAGTCCTTCTGAGTGAACAAGTACTGGAGACTCTTATGATCGGTGAATATCTCACATGGCTCGCCATAAAGATAGTGCCTCCACAACTTCAGTGCAAACACGACAGCTAACAGCTCCAAATCATGGACAGGATAATTCTTCTCATGGACCTTCAGCTGTCTCGAGGCATAAGCTATCACCTTACCCTCCTGCATCAGAACGCTACCCAGGCCAACACCCGAAGCATCACAATATACGGTGAATCCCCCGGATCCACTAGGCAAGGCCAACACTGGCGCTGAAGTCAACAGAGTCTTAAGCTTCTGAAAGCTAGACTCACAGGCATCGGACCACAGGAAAGGAACATTCTTCTGGGTCAACTTCGTCAGAGGTGCTGAAATAGAAGAAAACCCCTCGACGAACCGCCGATAATAACCTGGCAAGCCTAAGAAACTCCGAATCTCTGTAGGAGAAGTAGGCCTAGGCCAACTCTGAACGGCCTCTATCTTCTTCGGATCAACACACACCCCATCCTTGGTCACCACGTGACCTAGGAAAGATACAGAACTGAGCCAAAATTCACACTTGGAGAATTTGGCATACAACTGCTGATCCCTCAGAGTCCGAAGAACAACTCTCAACTGCTGCTCATGCTCCTCCCTGCTCCTCGAATAAACCAAGATATCATCGATAAACAAAATGACGAAGGAGTCAAGGTAGGCCTTGAACACTCGGTTCATCAGATCCATGAAAGCAGCTGGGGCATTCGTAAGCCCGAAAGACATCACCAGAAACTCATAGTGGCCATATCGGGTACGAAAAGCAGTCTTGGAAACGTCCACGGACCGAATCCTCAACTGATGATACCCCGACCTCAAATCAATCTTCGAGAAGAAGGTAGCACCCTGAAGCTGATCAAACAAATCATCTATACGCGGCAAAGGATACCTATTCTTGATAGTAACCTTATTCAGCTGCCGGTAATCAATACACATCCGCATAGAGCCATCCTTCTTCTTCACAAATAATACCGGGGCACCCCATGGAGACACACTGGGCCTAATGAAGCCCTTATCGAGCAAATCCTGAATCCGCTCCTTCAGCTCCCTCAACTCAACAGGAGCCATACGATACGGGGGAATAGATTTAGGCTGAGTGCCTGGCAATAGATCAATGCAAAACTCTATCTCCCGCATAGGCGGCAAACCCGGCAAATCATCAGGAAACACATCCGGATACTCACAAACAACCGGAACTCTATCAAGGGATAACTCCTCTGCCCGGACATCCCGAACTGAAGCAATATATCCCTCGCACCCACTAGATATCATCCTCTGCGCCTCCAAGAAAGAAATGATCCTACTCTTCCGAGAAGGCCTGGAACCTCTCCATACAACCCGAGACTCACCCTCTGCCCCGATCGTCACGGACTTGGCATGGCAATCCAAAGTCGCATGACAGGAAGCCAGCCAATCCATGCCCATAATGACATCGAAATCAGACATATCGAGCAGCATCAGGTCCACTAAGGACTCTACACCACAGATGGAGATCATACACTGCCGATAACCCCTATCTACACATATAGAAGACCCGACAGGGGGTGGCAACCATAAAGGGATCATCTAAGAAGACCAGATCCCTGCCCAAGCAAGGGGCAAATCCCGGCGACACATACGAATAGGTAGACCCCGGATCAATAAGAGCATAAGCATCGCGGCCACAGACAGAAATAATACCTGTGATGACATCATTGGATGCCTCAGCATCCTGACGAGTCATAGCATAGACATGCGCCGAGCCTCCTGAACCCGGAGCTCTCTGAGACTGCTGTCTAGGAGGAATCTGAGAAACGGACCTGGCGGCCTGAGGACCAGATGGTACCATAGCTGCGGATCCCTGGCGACCTGATGAAACATAAGGGCAACTCCTGACATAGTGCTCTGGAGACCCACACTCAAAACATCCATCACCTCTACCTCCTCTACCGCCTCTACCACCTCTGCCATGACCACCTCCAGACGAGCACCTCCCATGATGCCTCTGATGGCACCTCCCGCACTGCGGCGGACTAGACTGCGAAAAGCCACCCCGCCTCTGGGATGACTGAGGCCTCGGGGTCTCTGAAGAAAAATCCTGGGCAGGCAAAGCAGCAGCCTGGGGCCTAGACTAAGAACGGCCCTGATGACCCTGACCCCTCTGAGCGGATCCACTATACCCACCAGACTGACGCGATCTCTTGGCCGCCCTCTCTGCGTCAGCCCTGGCGAAGATATCCTCCATCCGCCGCGCCACATCAACTATCTCAAAATATGACTTGTTGCCCATATCAGGGGCAACAGCTACTTGCAAGCGGGGATGAAGACCCTCAACAAACCGGAGGACCTTGTCCCTCTCCTGAGCCACCATAGTCGGCGCAAACTGAGACAACCACAAGAACCTGGTGTCATACTCTGAAACAGACAGGTTTCCCTGCCTCAACCCCTCAAACTCGCGCCTCAGAGCATCGTGCTGACTCTGGGGCACGAACCTGCTCATGAACATAGACACGAACTCAGCCCAAGACAAAGGAGGGAGGTCACTAGACCTCTGCCGCATCATGGAGACCCACCATGTCTCCGTATTTCCCGATAATCTGAAAGAAGCACACTGCACCCCTAAGGTGTCTCTAGTACCAAGAACTGTCAAAATCTTCTCACACTTCTGAATGTACCTCTGGGCAGTACATGTAGCTGAGGTACCGTCGAACTCTGGAGGCTGAAGCTTCATGAATGACTCTATCCTCTTGGCAACCTCCTCAGTGCCCATAGGAGGAGTAGAAATAACCGGACCTGCCTGAGGAGCAGAAGCAGAAGGCTGGGCAATATGATCAGGAGCAGCCTCAGAAGTAGGCGTGCTCATAACAGGTGTGGTCGGCTGAGGAGCCGAAACAGGAGCTGCAACATCATCTCTGACAGGGACCTGATGGCTAGACAAGGCCATCAGTCTCATATACTCCTCTGAAGAGATCACAACGGTGCCTGGCACAACAGCAGGCACAGGGGGAATAGATGCTGACAGAGTCGCTGCGGACACCGCAGGGATAGCTGTGTCCTGCCTAGTGGCTGACGGGCGACCTGCCAGAGTCTTCTTAGCAGCTGGCGGCTGCGTAGGTGCTGATGGCTCTCCCGCAGACGCGGGTGTAGAAGATGCAGCCCTCCTGGCTGAGGATGCTCGCGTCCTCACCATCTGATACAATACACGAAAAAGGGTCAGCACCTATATAAGCTACTCAGCACGAATAGAGATGAAACGAAGGGAAAACATTTCCTAACATGCCCTTGTAGCCTCTCGCTCATAAGTATGGTCGACAACATACCCATAAGCAAGACTCTACTCAGACACTGCTCCAAGACTCCTAGGACTCAAATTAGAACCTAGGGCTCTGATACCAAACTTTCACGACCCAATTTCCAAGGGCTCGTGATGGCACCTAAACAATATTTGCCTAGGCGAACCAATGAAACAAGATGCGGAAAAGAACAATAATGTGAAAAGATCATAAATGGATATATAAATATAAAAGGGAGAAGTCCAAAAGAATATATCCACAAAAGAATTAGAGCATTCTAAGAGTGACTCAATAAAGTATGAATATACATCAAAGAAATCTGAGTCCTATCTCTAAGTGACTCCGGCGGTATGCCACCACGGTCTGTGTGGTCGGCTCACCTCAATCAAAAGTCTCAGAAGCCTCGGGAACCGCTAACGTCCGGGCTGCTGACTGGATGAAGGACCTGCGCACGTAGCAGAGTAAGTTATGAGCCGAAGCCCAGTAAGATCACCGACAGGCCCGCTAAGGTACCCTTGCGGGACAAGTCGCTACATGCATCATAAGCAACAACATACTATAGTAATCATACAATAAAGTAGTGAAATCACAAATAGATGTAACACATTCCATACAGACAAGTAGTAACCAGAAGTCTCAAGGATTATGCCCATCCAACGTAAGGCATAGGTCAACTCAGCGGCGGTTTGGAGGTCCAATCTCTACTCCCGTGCCGACTAACCTAGACCTATGATGGACTAGAAACACCACTACTAAGTATCAACCATATACCGTGACCCGAAGTCACTATCACAATCATGAATAAGTAGACCAACGATCCGTAGTCGTTGGCTCATCTCAAATCTGTCTACGATCGCACCACACCCCCTGTCAAGTGCGTCGTATCTCAATAAATCAAGTGACCACACCACACCCCCTGTCAAGTGTGTCACATCTCAAAGATCAAGTGTCCACACCACACCCCCTGTCAAGTGTGACACATCTCATAGTATAGGCGACACCACACCCCCTGTCAAGTGTCCCTCTAACAGTATTAATATCCACGACATTAATAACAATAACAGAAATAATAACAAAAATATTAATAACGATAATATTTCACAGTCACCGTAACCCAGGTTGGTTATGCTAGCTGAACGTAAGGCGAAGGTTAACCAGACCACAGTTTGGGGGTACAATCCCTACTCCCATGTCGTCCAACCCAAGGTTACGTATAGACAGCACTACCCAACCCGGCACGTGAACAAATCAAGTACCAATATCATACAAAAGCCGGCAAAATCCTCGGCAAGACATTTATCATGACATGCCGGCAACATCCTCGGCCATGTCCCAAGTTCTTGCTATTTAAGCATGGCGTAGCAAGCGTTACTACGATATAAATTTAAGCTACCTTGACGTAGCGTTTAGACCAGCACATACCTCGGTCGAGTCACAATCTCGCTATTTATAACAAACAATAATAGCAAGTAATTCACATCATTAATCCTAACCATTGTTAGGTATATATATGCGTACATGAAGCATACTAGCATGAAGGAAGAGTCCACAAGCATAATAGAGGTCAAGTCTCACTTACCTCGAAATTCGGGCTCAAATGCCGGGAAGAATCTCCTTTCCCGCTCGCCTTGTCCGCGAAGGACTCTCCACTAGGTCTATTAAGACAAGATATAGCACATATGAGTGCTCAATTATAGCTATTTAAGCCTATAGGCATCCTAGGGTAAAAATTACCAAAATGCCCCGGGGTAGGGCCGAGCCCTAAATTTACAAAATGTACTTTTCCGGACTCCCCACGCTCCCGTGAGTCCAAAAGTATACTTAGATTCCACATGCGAGCCTTGCTCGATGTCTTTCCCCAATTCTTAAGAATCTAGGGTTCTAACCCATTTCCAAGAATCAACCCTTTGATTCTTGTGTTAATCAACATAAAGATGGATTGAAAGGGCTTACCTTAAGTGTAAGTATGATTGGGTCTTCAAGAAATACCCAAAAATCGCCTCAAGAGCTCACCAAATGATTTTTATAAGTTATGAACCGAAATGGCCCGAAATGGCCTTTTTATAGCAGTTTTTTTGCCTCTGTGACAGCTTCTTTTGAAAAAATCATACCTTTTGATAGGAATGTCGAAATGACCTGAAACTGGTGCCATTAGAACCAAAACTCAAAGGGCTAATACTTTCATGTTTTGAGTTTTTCCTAATTCCTTACGTATTGGCCAGAAAATCAGCTTTTATCCGGCTGTTTGCGCCAAAACACAACAGAAAAGTCGCACCAGATTTTCTACTGTTTTAGGGGCAAAACGGGACCCTACGAAGCTCGGAATGATCCCAAATTTTTCACACAAGCCATAAAATACTTGGGTGACATGCTCGTCAAGACGGAACTCAATTCGGACCTCCAGAACTCAAAAAGTGGGTCCCACGGCAAAGGTTCAATTTTCGACTTTCGCCAAAATAGCGAAATTTAACCAAACGACCTCGGAATCCAATTCCGAAAGTTGCTACAAGTCACAAATGACTATACGAACCTAACGGAACTTTCGGATCTCTCATCGGAGCTCATTTGCTCAAATCGAGCTCGGAAACCTCTTTTAACTCTTTTAAACTTCCGAAACGGGGACTTTATCAAAAGTCCTATCAAACGAGGTCCGTTTTCAATTTTGAAGGTTGCTACATATCATAAATGACGAGACGGACCTAACGGTGCGCTCGGATTTTCCATCGGGGTTCGTTTACTCAAAACGACCTATCGAAACCCCAAATTCCTTTCCGGAATTTCATAAACGGATCCTTTTCTCGAAAACCTATCAAACGGACTCCGTTTCGACTCAGATTTCACAGACGGGTCATAAATGACCTAACGGAGCTTTTGAGACTGTCGATACGAAAATCGAGGTCCCGAATCCCGTAACGACTATTTGAGGGTCGTTACACTATCATCATCATCATCATCATCATCATCATCATCATCATCATCATCATCATCATCATCATCATCATGATGTCTCCAATGTCCACCATACCCCCGTAGTCATAGTAGTCCCATTCACGCTCCACTCTCCTTTGGTAACCTCCTCCAAATCGACCACCTCGACCCCTAGCTCCCTCTTGTTGTACATCCCCTGGATAGTGAAATGGGTCATTACCATAGTTTCTCACGTACATGAAAAGACTCATCTTCATGTGGCCTTGGAGTGTCATCCCTTGGGGGTTCATTTCTTGGAATATCATGAGTGGGATCCTTTGCTTGTGGCGTGTCATTTGGAGAATATGTATCTTGAACCACCATGTGAGAATATTGGTCATTAGCCTGAGAGATTCGGCTAGTTCCATCACCCCGCACCCCCACGGTTGGAGGTGTTTCAACGACTTGCTTACCCGTTTCTCGAAGCTTATCTTTTCGGGATAGATCATCAATCGTCTCCTTCATTCCCTTAAGCTCATCTTGCATTGAGTTAACACTTGCCAACAATGCTTGCATCATGGTTTTAAGTTCCATGTCCGCCTTGACTTCCTTTTGAGCCATCGTACCTACAAACAATTAAAGAAACAAGGTTAGTAGAAAGAGTCCTCACCGAGTCGCTCCCTAAGTGTTTACACTCAAATTGATGGCACTCAATTCACTCATGTTTGCACTCAACGATTAGCTTTTACTCGCTCTAATACTCTCACCACACTTGCCTTTTTCCACTCTTGGCTATTGCAAGTTTGTTCTTCGCACACAAATCCGACTTGACAATCAAACTCAAGCTAATTCGGGATGGAAAGGAATTGTTGTGACAAGAAACGGACAATTGAAACTAATAGACGAAATTTAGGGAAATTCAAAGAAAGGAAAGAAGAAAGGCACGAATTGGATTCGGATTTGGATAAAATTTTCACTACAAGACAAAAGCTCTATAGCAACGGGAAATCTCGTCCTTACAAGTTAAAATCTGGTCCTAAAAAAGAAATAACGACCAGAATATCTGGTCGCCACCTGTCCTTAGATCTTCCGTGGTTAAAAGTCTATAACGACAGTTTATAAATCTGGTCCTTAAAACCTTATTACGACCAACATAAAACCTGGTCCCTAGTGTCCTTCTAAGACCATATTTCCAGTCCTTAATTGTATGTTTTGTTAATGTAATTCTGGTCCTTAAAATCAGTTAAGTAGTTATATTCTGGTCCTAAATGCCTATTTGGGACTATATATCTGGTCTTAATTATATATCTATAAATACGAGTAATCTTGTCGCAAAAAGTTTATAAGGACTAGTTCTACCTCGTCCCTGATACTCCAATAAGGACCAGTCCTATGCCGTCCCTAATGGTGACTTAAGGACCAGACGTACCTCGTCTCTAGTCGTCTAATAAGGACCAATCCTACCTAGTCCCAAATGGTCCATTTAAGGACTATTCCTAACCTCGTCTGTAATGGTCCATTTCAATAAATCTAATAATAAATAAATAAGTAAATAAATTTAGGTCATTCAATTTGCAAGGAGAAAATTTGATTATTAACAACAATATTATCATAAATCATCCTTTCATAAAACGATGAGTAATTGTTAATGTCATTGTTCACACCCATAATGAAAGTTAAATAACCCTTGGAACAATAAATAACTAACATCCATAAAATTTATGTAATGTTTTAACTAAGATCCCCATCAAAATGGTTGTCAACTTACTTTACAACTTGCGCTTAACCTGTAAACTTGAGTCTCCAAAACCCGTAAAAGAAATATTTTGAAGATATTTAGAAATAGCATGTAAAGATCATTAGAAAACTCTTAAATAATTGCTTCAAGTTTACAATAACCAACCAATATCAACACTAAAAAATTTCTTATACTGAAACTATTTCCAACTGACTAAGATGCAGCAACTTCAGTAACTATTTGTTTGTGGCAATGAAGTAAATACGACGCCCATCAAACGAAAGACGAATGTCAAGGTAGGCAGATGTGTAGTTTGGGAAGCTACTAACATAACTTTGACAGTGATGCACAAAATAATTAAAAGAAGTTGAATGAAGATTCCTATTATAAAAAATCATAAAATGATATGGAAAACGTATGTTTCACTAGAATAAGAACAAAACAATGAGCACTGAGAAGACTATTACTTGTCCTTGAGCAAAATCTAGCTCCATGCATGAATGTCACAGCGCGCAGCTTGTTTTTCTTTTTGTTAACGAAATCTTCCGAAAAATCAAGAGAGGAATCAGTATCTGTGAGTGGTTCTTGTTTAGACTTTTAAACCATTTGCTGTGGTGACTGGTGACTCAAGGATTTAAGAGTTTATATTGTTTCAAGGGGATTCAAGGACCAAACAACTTTCAAATTTAGTTTTATACCTTTGATTCTGAAGTGACAGATCACATACAAAATTTATAACTCTTGAAAGAAACACGAAAAGTATCATATTATTTTTGTTCATAACAACCAGGAAAATTTTCCACTGCTGCTTAACTGCTAATTTCATTGAACTATTATCTTGAAAATTATCAATCTACCAGCTGAAATGTATGTGCGTATAGCAAAGATGACCTTAAGGCAACTTGCAAATTAGTATGCTACCAAGCTAATAGCAATTGTTACATGTGGAACAGAAAGAAAGAGAACACACGAAAGAAGCTAAAAGGCAAGTGGAGGACATGAAATCCAAGATGCAGCGGCTTCGTACGCAGAAAGGGGATCTTGAGAGTGGGATCTCGGAAATGAAGTCAACAATTTCTTCACTTAAAGACGAACAAAGAATAATCGAAGTGGCTCTCGAGGAAAAACAAGATGAAATCAAGATCCTTAGAGAAAAACATAATAAAACAAACTCAGAGAATTCCCAGGTTAAGTCTCTAACTGAATCACTGCGACAGAAGGAAGCTGAAGTTGAGGATTTAAAACGTCGTCTTGAATCACCTGTAAGGGTCTGGTCAGTGAGTGCAGATGATCCATCAAATCCACCTATAAACTTCACCACCAAGGCTGTTGGAAGAATGGAAGCAAGTGGGGGAGAAACCAAAGAATTGCCTGAACCCGCTAAAAGAGATGACCAAAACAATTCAACAGAAAATATAGACAGAAGTCCCGATGAATCTGCCCTCAAGCGAAATGAAGCCACGGGGCAAGGTGAAGACAGAGGACAAGCACAAGCTGGAGAGAGATCTGCAGACTGGAAGCGCAATACAACTGCTTAAAGTAGTAAAGATTTTGCATCTGGACAATCTTATCCTCTGCACCATAAAAAACTACGTTATCTTTTAGGCATCTTGTCCAGGGGTTAAAGATTTTGCATCTGGACAATCTCAAAAGGCACTCATACCTTAAACATCTTCATTTTCTAATACTTTTTTTTATGAAAAAGACGCGCTTTTGACATTCGTCAAAAGCAACACAAACAGACTACAAGATGAATAGGTAAAAACACTCTTTGTCAATATTTTGAATGGTGATGTGTTACACTAAAAGATCAGCACCAAAAAATAGCAAACAAAGTATAGTTTTATCTTTAGTTTCAAAGGTAAAGAAAGCAGAAAATAGAGCATGCTAAGGAGCTTCTAACTTTGCTGTATGCTGACATACATTCAATCAATAAGATAAATTAATGGACCAAATATGTTGTTATGTTACTAACCTGACATGCTTTTCAAAGGGTCATTCTTCTACAATGTGGGATGGTGCAGATTTGACATTAGATTGTTGAGCCAGAAAAAATTCTTTTAATTCTTTCAAATCTTTCACGTCATTTTCCATGGTAGACAGGCGATCCTTCAAATATTGATTTTCTGCTTGAGATGAACGTAATTGAGACAGTAATTCGGACTTTGAGGAAGTTCCATCTCTCATGTCTTTTGCTTTTACTCCACCACCAAATCCGACAACATAGCTACGACTTTGAGGTCAAAAATATTTTTCTACTATCTCTATAGTAGGAAGAGATGGTTCAGACTGCACCAATTCTTGAATTTGTGCCTACAAAATACATAGAATGATTTCTAGCAGAACTCATTGACACGACCCGAATTTTCGGTTAGGTCGTGCGGGCACCCGACCACCTCCTCTAAACCTGTTGGGCGAACCCTATTGATTGAATTGATATAAATTGTGAAGAATTACCTTGAAATAAAAATGAACCAAACTTTAACAACATAAGATAACTCTCAAGGATAGACAAACATACAAGCTGTCTGAGTAATACAACTAAATATCCATAATACACAGTTTTAGGTTTCCATATCAGACATCTAAGAAAGGCCAAAAGATATACACACCTCCCGAAGGGAGCAAAAGTAAGGAAAACTGTAATATCTGATGTTGGTGGTCGCAATGAACAAGATGGCTCACCGTAGACAGCTGAAACCGTACTACTCCTCAATCACGACGCGGCTGGCTGGGTTCTGGAGCAGAATCTGCCGAATGAAAAGAAAACACAAGAACAAATAAGGGGTGACTCATAAGGACTCAATAAGTGCGAACAAACTAGCAATCTCGAAGAATAGATACGCTAGTCAGGGAAACGGAACCAGACAACAATCAACAAATAAGCAATGCACATATAAGCAGAACAGTAGTCATGTATAGAAAGTCTACACAATGGTATGAAATGAAATGGAATGAGATGAAATGAAATGAAGTATGATGCAAAGGGTCACATGTCTGGCGAGCGCCGGTGAAGAACGCAAGCAAAGCTGGAGCTCGGGTATTGATATATTCCGTCAAGAGAAAGGAGGCAGACTGGTAAGAAGGCCGACCACATAGGGGGGCGAACCGAAAAACTCAGCTTTTCGGAGCGGACCAATCTTCCGTACCGCCCCCTTACTCTCTCTCTATAAAAAAGCCTTAAATGAATGGAGCAGAATCCTCCTGCTCCGAGGGCGGAATCCTCCTACCCTCAATATGATGCGATGGAGCGGAATCCTCCTGCCCTGAGGGAAGAATCTTCCTACCCTCAATGATGCAATGTAGCGGAATCCTCCTGCTCCGAGGGTAGAATCCTCCTATCCTCAATATGATGCAATAATAACCCTTCACCGGCTCAGAACTCTCATCGATGGCCGGGAAGTATATGTCAACTCACAGCCAGAGTACAATATTCAGATCCTCAATGCAATACCAATAACAGGACATAACATATAATATATAATGTAAATTCAAAGCTAAGGCGTAATGAGTACGCCTATCGGCAGCTACACACGTAAAGAACACGTGGTAGAAAATCCACGAGGCCAGGTGCCTCCAAAGAAATGGATATAAACACTTACCTTATTCCAAAGCTAGCCCTGCTACTCAACAACTGCTCTTTCCTTTGGATTAACTGCCAGACGATCCCGCTCTATTCAATAAGTAGAATAATTATATCAAATAAAGCTAAAGGCTTCATTCCTTATGTCTTAGGGCAATCCAGTTAGGAACCTGATACCCTATTCGCATGCGCAATACGCAGGCCAGGCCTATGTACAGGGTTCAAAGTCGCATAACAAAAATCTAAATAAATTACATTTATATGTTGCTCATAATTCACTGAGTACGAATATATAATCATTTCCATTATCGGGGGGCCAATTGACCCGTTAAACTATTAATTTAAGTCATTAGGGCGATGTCTAATATCCCTATTTTTACCGTAAAAATATATTCAAACACACGTAATAAGCTAAGATAATAAGTTAACATCATTACCTGGAGATTTGGGGTAGAAATTCCACTAGTTTTCCACCTCTTTTTCCCTTTTTTCCTCTTTCTTTTCTCGTCAACTTTGTTGTATGTTCTGCCTCTATATGTCTTGCTGTTGCTAAGGGATTAAATCCCTTAGCTAACCAACCTAATTATTATTTTTTTTATTTTTTATTTTTTTAAATTCGCTACGATGATTAAAATTAAAATGGAACTCTAGAGAAGTCAAAATGATCCCAAAATTTTCAAGTAAGTTATACAAAATATATGTAACATACTCGCCAAGGCAAATCTCAAATTGGACTCCCGAAACTCCAGATATGAATTAAAAGGAAAAATGACTAAATTATTAATTCTTTCGGAACTTTAGCCGAAATCAACCGAACAACCTCGAAACTCACTTCAAAAATTCACATATGTCATAAATGACCATACGATCTTTCAGATTTCGAATCGGAGCTCATTCGCCAAAATTGTGCTCGAAAACCTCTTTTTTACGATTTATCGTTAACGAAAACTGAAACCTTCTTCCGATGCCTACCAAACGAGGTCTAATTTAGCTCAAATTTTACAGACAAGTCGGGATGGTCCTTATGAAGCTTTTAAAATATTCGGTACGTCAATCGGGGTCCTAATTCCCGAAACGACCACTTAAGGTCGTTTCATTCTCCTCCACTTAGACTCTCGTTCGTCCTCGAACGACCAAGAGTCTAAATTAGATTTCACACCTCTAATGAGGATGCTTACACCAATTTTCAATGACATTTACTACGAAACCAAAATCATATACAATGATAAGAGCTTTTAGGCTTTAAAGACCAAGATCGAACCTGAATCATCTAAGAGGTAAGGATACCTCTCACGCATACTGGACTCAAGCTCCCAAGTGTCAACCTCACGAGGACAATTATTTCATCGCACTCGAACCATCGGAATCTGCTTCGAATGAAGCTTCCTGACATCATGCAAAACTATAGCAACTGGGAACTCCTCGTAAGCCAGATTCACATCTAGCTGAGCAGGGTCTAATTCGATCACTTCGGAAGGATCTCGGATGCACTTCCGGAGCATCGATACATGGAAAACTGGGTGAACTGGCATAAAAGCTGGCAAGTCGAGCCGATAAGCTAGCTTACCGATACACTTCTCGATACGGAAAGGGCCAATGAACCTGGGAATAAGCTTTCCTTTCCTACCAAATCTTTTTACACCTCGCATCGGCGACACTTTCAGAAATACCATGTCCCGACCTCAAATTCTAACTCTCGGCTTCTCTGGTTCGAATATGAAATCTGCCTACTCTGGGTGGTCCGTAAACGATCCTGAATAACACGAACCATATCAAGGTTTTGACGAACCATATCTGAACTCATCACCTCGACATCTCGAGACTCAAACCAGCCAACAGGAGAACGATATCGACGACCATATAAGGCCTCAAATGGAGCCATCTGAATGGAAGACTGGGAGCTATTATTATAAGAGAACTCTGCTAACGCCAAATGATCATCCCAGTAACCGCTGAAGTCCAATGCACAAGCTCTCAGCATGTCCTCTAAAATTTGAATAACCCGCTCGGACTGATCGTCAGTCTGAGGATGGAATGCTGTGCTAAGCTGCACCTGGGTCCCCAACTCTCTCTGAAAAGACTGCCAGAACTGAGAAGTAAACTGGGAACCACGATCTGAGATAATAGATACAGGAGTACCATTTAGCCTAACCACCTGCTCAGTGAAAACCGAGCAAATCTCTAAGCTTCATCAGTAGTCTTTACAGGGATAAAGTGAGCTAATTTTGTCAGTCTGTCGATAATGACCCAGACTGAATCGTGGCGCCGCAGGGTCTTTGGCAGACCAATTATAAAATCCATCGTGATATGCTCCTACTTCCACTCAGGAATGGGCAATGCCTGAGCTAACCTTGCTGGTCTCCGGTGCTCGAACTTAACCTGCTGACAGTTCAAGCAACGAGATACATAATCAAATATGATGTTTGGCATTTTATGCCTATATTTCCTTCATATTTCCTCACGTTTGGATACTCCTTATTCGCACATTTTCTAGTTGATGAATGTGATTTTTGCACTGATTTTGTGTCGTGTGACTTGTAGGATGTTGTGAGGTGCAATTGGATATTTGAAGAGCATAATTGAGCAAGAAAAGATTGAATTTACATTGAGGATTGGATCAAGCACGCGAAGGCACGGAGCGAAGCAAGCTGCGGGTAACGAAAGCAAGAAAATGGCCTGGCACGGTTCCAGGCGCGGCGCACCCACTATAGCGCCCACTTTTCTGGCGCATTTTGTGGTGCGGGGCGTGGCAGTTGCGTGCGAGATTCGACGGACTCTGACTTGTTGGGCGCGTTTTGAGGCGCGGGGCGCCAGCTATAGCCCCCCTGGAGCGTTTTTGGAAGTTCTATTTCGTCTAGGCTTAGGTGTAACTAATTGCTAGACTTTTGTAAACATTATAAATACTCTTTTACTTAGTTTTTGAAGGGGACTTCAGATTTTGGAGCAAGTTTTGGAGGAGAGGGGAGGAGCCCTAGATGTCTTCTAAAAAAGTTCTTTCTCTCTTTCTCTTATTCTTCTCTTTAATTCTATAGTTTGTTCGTTCTAAGGTTAGAGCAAATACATGAAGGTTGATGTTTGAAAGTTGCTTTCTATATATTGATTTACCATTACGGATTGTTTATTCTTTCTTGAGCCTAATTGTTTTGTTATTGAGGCCTGATAATTGAACACTATCTACGGTTTACAAGTTGAACTCGACAGAGGGAAATTGTGAACGCAAATAAGAAAGAATAGGGCTTGATTGTGAACTTAGGCATCAGGGAATCGATTTGCGGGTAGGATAGACATATACTTGCTCGCCTAGCTTAACTAATCACATAATTCGTTAGTGCGTGCACATGATTCAACCCGTAGACATATAGGGATTGGAGTAGCCTGCATAGACCGTGAAGAATCGAAAGGTTTTCAAGAATATAATTAACCTGTTAGTTAGCAATCTAGGAAATCAAGAAGTAGAATTAACTGAAAAACTCAACTGGATTGTTTGTAGCTCTGACCCTGGACCGTTTCTCAGTTATTGATAACAACTTAGAATTTACTCTATTACTCGACTTCAGTTACTTGCTCTTTATTATTGCATTTAGTTAGTAAAATCTCAACCATTGGGAAAAGATCCCTGAATAGTTCTTAGGAAATTGTTTGCTAGAATTCAGTCTGAATAGTCCTCGTGGGAACGATACTATACTTATCACTTTATTACTTGTCGACCATGTATACTTGCGTGTGCTTGGGAGCAACAAAATACACCTCTCTTTATCCCCTTCCACCAGTATAGCTCTCGGAGGTCCTGATACATTTTTGTAATACCAGGATGAATGGAATAACGCGAGCTATGAGCTTCACCGAGCACTGACTGCCTCAAATCCCCAACATCAGGAACACAGAGTCGACCATTAAACCGAAGAATTCCATCTGAATAAAGCTCGAAGGAGGGAACTCCTCCACTTAGGACACGACCACGCAACTCCTGCAGATAAGGATCCTCGAACTGTCTTCCCTTAATCTGATTGACTAAGGAAGACTGAGCTGCAATACACGCTAAGACTTGACTGGAGTCTGGGAGAAGAAATCTCACGCCAAAGTCGCCAAGAGACTGCAATTCTCGGGCCAATGGTCTCATGTCAGCATAAAGAAAAGCCAGCATGCCCATGGACTTCCTGCTCAAAGCATCTGCTACCACGTTCGCCTTCCCAAGATGATAGCGGATAGTGAGATCATAATCTTTAATTAATTCAAGCCACCTCTGATGTCGGCCGTTAAGATCTTTCTAAGAGAGATTATACTGCAGACTCTTATGATCCGTATATACCTCACAAGGCTTGCCATAAAGATAATGCCTCCATATCTTCAAAGCAAAGACCACAACTGCCAATTCTAAATCGTAAGTAGGATAATTCTTCTCATTCGGCTTCAACTGTCTGGAAGCATAAGCAATTACCTTCCCGTGCTGCATAAGAACACAACCAAGGCCCACACGAGATGCATCACAATAGACTACAAATCCACCGGTGCCCGAGGGAAGGGATAACACTGGAGCTGAAGTCAGTAAAGCCTTAAGCTTTTGGAAGCTTGCCTCACACTTATCGGACCATCGAAACTGAACTGCCTTCTGCGTCAGGTGAGTCGGGGGAGCTGCAATAGTAGAGAGCTTCTCCACAAACCTCCGATAATAACCTACCAATCCAGGGAAGCTACGAATCTTCGTCGGAGTGGTAGGACGAGGTCATTTTTGCACTGCTTCAATCTTCTTCGGATCAACCTTGATACCCTCACTAGATACCACGTGACCCAAAAATGCCACATAATCAAGCCAAAACTTACATTTCGAGAACTTGGCATACAACTTACGATCACGGAGGGCTTGAAGAACCACCCTCAGATGATAATCATATTCCTCGCGGCTACGAGAATAAATAATAATATCATCAATGAAGACAATGACAAAGGAATCAAGGAATGGCTTAAACACCCGGTTCATGAGATCCATAAAGGCTGCAGGGGCATTAGTCAGCCCAAATGACATAACTAGGAACTCATAATGGCCGTAACGAGTCCTAAAAGCAGTCTTTGGGATATCTGACTCCCAAATCATCAGCTGATGATAACCAGATCGCAAATCGATCTTAGAAAAGAATTTGGCACCCTGCAACTGATCAAACAAATCATCAATGCGAGGCAACGAGTACTTGTTCTTGATGGTGACCTTATTTAGCTGACGATAATCAATACACATCCGCATAGTCCCATCTTTCTTTTTCACGAATAAAACAGGAGCACCCCAGGGAGAAATACTCGGCCTAATGAACCCCTTATCAAGCAAATCCTGCAACTGCTCCTTCAGCTCCTTTAACTCTGATGGAGCCATGCGATAAGGAGGGATAGAAATAGGCTGAGCCCCTGGCACTATAGCAATACCAAACTCGATCTCTCGATCAGGAGGAAGTCCTGACAAATCATCTGGAAACACATCAGGGAACTCCCTAACGATAGGAACGGATTCGAGAGATAGAACCTCTACAGTGGTATCTCGAACCATGGCAAGATACGCTGGACACCCTTTATCCATCATCTGCTTTGCCTTCAGGAAAGAAATAACATGCCCCATGGGTGGCAAATAAGAGCCCTGCCACACCACCGGTGCTGAACATGGAAAAGACAACTGAAGAGACTTGGCATGACAATCTAATGTGGCATGACATGACGCCAGCCAATCCATGCCAATAGTAACATCAAAATCAACCATATCTAGGATTAGAAGATCTGCTAGTATCTCACGACTCCCAAAAGATATGGTACAAGCTGGATAAACTCAATCCACAATGATAATGTCTCCAATAGGAGTAGAAATACATAATGGATCACGAAGACACATATAATCAACATGAAAATCAGAAGCAAAATAAGGAGATATATATGAATATGTAGATCCTGGATCCACCAAAGAATATGCATCTCGACCACAAATAGATAAAATACCTGTAACAACAGCTGGGGATGCCTCGGCATCCTGCCTGGCCGGTAGTGCATATAGCTATCTCTGTGGCTGAGCTGAGCCGCTACCCTGACGACCACCTCTAGAGGGACCACTAGGACCATGCCCACGACCTCTACCGGGTGGTGGTGCACCTCTAACTGGCTGAAACCCTGGAGGGGCACCCTGAGGCTGCTGTTGCATAGGCGCTGAAAGGCGAGGGAAAGGGCGGCTACTACCCTGCTGATAGAGATAAGGGCAACCCTTCTTATGATGCCCTGGATCCTGACAGATAAAGCACCCTCAAGCAGATCTACGCTGATCAAACTGAGACTGATCTCGCGGGCGAAACCCAAACTGATCCTGAGAAGAAGTAGGCGCGTTCTAAAAGAACCACACGCTGGAAACTGAGTTGGTCTGATAGGAGGCCTACTCTGCTGCTGATAACTCCTAGCTCCATACGAGGTACTAGAATGCCCTGGACCATGAGATCTCTTACTCTCCTGCTCTAACTCCTCCATCTCCAATCTATGATAGGCCTCATACCTCATGGCAATATCAATAACGACATCAAATAGAGTACCAACCTCAATCTCACGAGCCATCTGGGATCACAAATAAGGAGAAAGCCCATCAATCAAACGTTTGACTCTCTCAGAGGGCTCATGCACGAGATCTGGAGCATAATTGGACATCTCTGAAAACAAAAGCTCGTACTCCGTGACTGACAGGTTACCCTGTCCAATCCTCTCAAACTGTCTCCTCTTCTCATCCTGCTGACTGTGAGGGAAAAACTTCTCCATGAATCGATGGGAGAACTCACTCCAGGTCAGCTTAGGTAAGCCCTGCCTAGCTGATCGGAGTGCGGTCTACCAAGCTAAAGCCGGACCCTCAAACTGGAAGGCAGTGTAATCAACTCTACACTGCTCAAGATATCCAAGGGCCTCTAAGATACGCTTACATTGATCAAGAAACTCATGAGGCTTAAGCTTATCTGATTTCTGACCAGAGAACTTTGGAGGACTAAGTCGGGTAAAATAATACAGCCTTGCTAGATGATCAACTTGACCTGCTACCTGGACTGACTGACCAGCCTGAAAAACTGGAGATATAACACCCGCTACCTTTGGAACATGACCACCTGAAATATGAACTGCTGCGGCTATATGTGGAGCAGGAATGAGGCCTTCCTGAACCTGAGAACCAATATCTACCGCAGCCTGAGGAGCTGCCTGAGGGATAGGAGCATCTACAGCAGCCTGAGTAATAGGAGCATCTACAGCAGCCTGAGGAATAAGAGCATCTACAGCAACCTGAGGAATAGGAGGTCCCTGGGGCATCTGCGTCGCTAGGAATCTCATAAAAGCGTCATGAAATTCGGGGGGAGCGAATAAGCCCTGCTCCCCCTGCCCCGCAAAAGCTGGCACTACCGGAACCTCTGCAGTAGGATCAACATGATCCACCATACTTGCGGCCTGGGCAGCTCCACCTGTGCCTCGACCACGACCTCTACTGCGGGTAACACCACCACCTCGCAGAGCAGCAGAATAGGGGCGACCACTGGCTCCTCCGCTTCTCGCTGGACATTCCCGTGCGTTCTCACCATTTACTACGGAGAATAAAATAAAAAAAATATTTAACTTCAGATAAGAAGACTCACGCACGACGAGGAAAGAAAGAAAGGAAACTGCCTAAATGCCCCATAGCCTCTCGTAGATAGGTACAGACATCTCCGCCCGATCAGCGAGACTCTATTAGACACTGTCATGATCTAGAAAGACTCTAAACCGGGCTCTGATACCAACTGACACGACCCGAATTCTCGGTTAGGTCGTGCGGGCACCCAACCACCTTCTCTAAACCTGTTGGGCGAACCCTATTGACTGAATTGATATAAATTGTGAAGAATTACCTTGAAATAAAAATGAACCAAACTTTAACAACATAAGATAACTCTCAAGGATAGACAAACATACAAGCTGTCTGAGTAATAAAACTAACTACCCAGAATACACAGTTTTAAAGGTTTCCAGATCAGACATCTAAGAAGACCAAAAGATATGCACACCTCCCGAAGGGAGGAAAAGTAAGAAAAACTGTAATATCTGAAGTTCGTGGCCGCAATGAAAAAGATGGCTCACCGTAGACAGCTGAAACCATACTACTCCTCAATCACGACGCGGCTGGCTGGGTCCTGGAGCAGAATCTGCCGAACGAAAAGAAAACATAAGAACAAATAGGGGTGAGTCATAAGGACTCAATAAGTGCGAACAAACTAGCAACCTCGAAGAATAGATACTCTAGTCAGGGAAACGAACCCAGACAACAATCAACAAATAAGCAATGCACATATAAGCAGAACAATAGTCATGTACCGAAAGTCTACACAATGGTATGAAATGAGATGGAATGAGATGAAATGAAATGAAGTATGACGCAAAAGGTCACATGTGCCAAATGAATGGAGCAGAATCCTCCTGCTCCGAGGGCGGAATCCTCCTACCCTCAATATGATGCAATGGAGCGGAATCCTCCTGCTCCAAGGGCGGAATCCTCCTACCCTCAATATGATGCAATAATAACCCTTCACCGGCGCAGGACTCTCATCGATTGCCGAGAAGTATATGTCAACTCACAGCCAGAGTACAATGTTCAGATCCTCAATGCAATACCAACAACAGGACATAACATATAATATACAATGTAAATTCAAAGCTAAGGCGTACTGAGTATGCCTATCGGCAGCTACACACGTAAAGAAGACGTGGTAGAAAATCCACGAGGCCGGGTGCCTCAAAGAAATGGATATAGACACTTACCTTATTCCAAAGCTAGCCCTGCTACTCAACAACTGCTCTTTCCTTTAGATTAACTGCTAGACGATCCCGCTCTATTTAATAAGCAGAAAAATTATATCAAATAAAGCTAAAGGCTTCATTCCTTATGTGTTAGGGCAATCTAGTTAGGAACCTGATACCCTATTTGTATACGCAATACGCAGGCCAGGCCTATGTACAGGGTTCAAAGCCACATAACCAAACCCTAAATAAATTACATTTATATGTTGCCCATAATTTACTGAGTACGAATATATAATCATTTCTATTATCGGGGGGCCAATTGACCCGTTAAACTATTAATTTAAGTCATTAGGGCGATGTCTAATATCCCTATTTTTACCGTAAAAATATATTCAAACACACGTAATAAGCTAAGATAATAAGTTAACATCATTACTTGGAGATTTGGGGTAGAAATTCCACTATTTTCCACCTCTTTTTCTCTTTTTTCCTCTTTCTTTTCTCGTCAACTTTGTTGTATGTTCTGCCTCTATATGTCTTGCTGCTGCTAAGGGATTAATTCCCTTAGCTAACCAACCTAATTATTATTATTATTTTTTTTATTTTTTTATTTTTTTAAATTTGCTACGACGATTAAAATTAAAATGGAACCCTAGAGAATTCGAAATGATTCCAAAATTTACAAGTAAGTTATACATAATATATGTAACATATTTGCCAAGGCAAATCTGAAATTGGACTCCCAAAACTCTAGATACGAATTAAAAGAAAAATTGACTAAATTATTAATTCTTTCGAAACTTTAGCCGAAATCAACCGAACAACCTCGAAACTCACTTCAAAAATTCACATATGTCATAAATGACCATACGATCTTTCAGATTTTGAATCGAAGCTCATTCGCCAAAATTGTGCTCGAAAACCTCTTTTTTACGATTTATCGTTAACGAAAACTGAAACCTTTTTCCGATGCCTACCAAACGAGGTCTAATTTAGCTCAAATTTTACAGACAAGTCGGGATGGTCCTTCTGAAACTTTAAAAATTAACGGCACATCAATCGGGGTCCTAATTCTCGAAACGACCACTTAAGGTCGTTTCACTCATATAGCTAAATGTATATACAACTAAAAGTAACAAAACACTCGTGTTTTTCAATTGCCTCAGGTTCAATAAGCTGCTCATTCTTCTTGTGAATCTCAAAGAAAATAGTTGTCATATCTGGTAGATTTTCTTCTTTCCCGCCCTTTACATCAAAGTCAAAATGTCAAATAAAGCCTAGTCAACATTTTAAGAGAATATAGAATTTAATATAGAACCGTTTGATAAATAATCTCCCTAATTGGCTTGCTACCAGTATGATGAGGCATCTTCAACTTAGCTCTGTTTGCTGCATTCCTGATATTTTTCGCCTATATTTGTGTAAACATCAAATTTGAAAGTCTTACAAAGTTCTCATATAAAGATCATATTATGATTTTGAAATAAGATGACTAGATATATATAAATATATGTATATCAAACTTGATAAGTTTCAGCAAGAAAATGTTCTTTTACCAGTCACTCCCACTGTTTCTTTTCTACTCCCTTTGGCATATTTCTAAGAGCCTCCTGGATTGGCTTACCCCTCACATATGTTGCGTGCAAATATCCTCTCCATCTTTTCCATATTTCTCTCATCCATTTAAAGATATGATCGCGATGAATATCTATGCCGTCACTCTTAAATTTATCCTATAATAAAAGAAAAATATTACTAACAGTTAAAACTTTTAGAGTAGGTTACAACTTTAAACCTTAGCACAAGCACCAGCATACGACAATGAGAAAAGTAGCATTTCAAATCAATTCGAATAGAAAATGCCATATCTACTTGGAGGCGTGCCCGAATCACAATCAACTTTCACCGTTGGAAAGAGGACTCTTGGAACTGCAACATATCCGAAAAACATGTACAGATTCCTTCCCGATTAATTCAGTATAATATTTAAAGTCATATCAAAAATCTAGTACGTCTTTCACCACAGCTTTGAGCGTCTTAGCAGAAAACACCGTATCTACATAGTGGCGAGTCCGAATCACATTCTGCTTTTACCGTTGGAAAGCAAAATCCTGGAACTACAACATATCCGAAAACCATGTACAGATTCCTTCCAGATTAATGCAGTTTAATATTTAAAGTAATACCATAAATCTAGTACTTCCTTTATCACAGCTTTGAGCGTTTTAGTGGAAAATGCCATATCTACTTGGAAGCGAGTCCGAATTAAAATCTTCATTCACCATTGGAAAGAGGACTCTTGGTACTACAACATATCAAAAAACCACATAAAGATTCGATACCGATTAGTATAGTTTAATATTTTAAGTCATATCAGAATTCTATAACTTCCTTTATCACAGCTTTTAGCATCTTAATGGAAAACGCCATATCTACTTGGAGGCGAGTCCAAATCACAATTTTCTTTCTCCGTTGGAAAGAGGACTCTTGGTACTATAACATATCAGAAAACCATATATAGATTTGATACCGATTAGTACAGTTTAATATTTTAAATCATATCAAAACTCTAGCACTTCTTTTATCACAGCTTTTAGCGTTTTAACGGAAAACGCCATATCTACTTGGTGGCGAGTCCAAATCATAATTTTCTTTCGCCGTTGGAAAGAGACTCTTGGTACTATAACATATCAGAATACCACACACAGATTCGATACCGATTAGTACAGTTTAATATTTTAAATCATATCAGAATTCTATCACTTCCTTTATCATAGCTTTTAGCATCTTAACGAAAAACGCCATATCTACTTGGAGGCGAGTCCAAATCACAATTTTCTTTCGCTGTTGGAAAGAGGACTTTTGGTACTATGACATATCAGAAAACCACATATAGATTTGATACTGATTAGTACAGTTTAATATTTTAAGTCACATCAGAATTCTAGCACTTCCTTTATCACAGCTTTTAGCGTCTTAACGGAAAACGCCATATCTACTTGGAGGCGAGTTCAAATAACAATTTTCTTTCGCCGTTGGAAAGAGACTCTTGGTACTATAACATATCAGAATACCACACACAGATTCGATACCAATTAGTACAGTTTAATGTTTTAAATCTTATCAGAATTCTATCACTTCTTTTAGCACAACTTTTAGCGTCTTAACGGAAAACACCATATCTACTTGGAGGCGAGTTCAAATCACTATTTTCTTTCGCTGTTGGAAAGAGGACACTTGGTACTATAACATATCAGAAAACTGCATATAGATTCAATACCGATTAGTACAGTTTAATGTTTTAAGTCATATCAGAATTCTAGCACTTCCATTTTCTACTACAAGCTAGACTATAAAAGGTAGAAGTTACTACTGCAAATATTGTTAGATCGCACCAGTATTATACTGTGCAAAGTATCATACCAGCCACAAACAAGAACATAATAAGTCAAGAAAAGAAAATTGGGTGTGTTGGTTGAGAAAGCGTTAATCTTCTCTTAGATCATGACAGAATTAATGAGATTTTCTTACTTCTAAATGGTATTACTATTAGTTGTTCACATAACCAGCAGGAGCTCTTATTCTGAAGTTCTTTATTAACAAACTTCCACTCTCTAAAATTAAACTTCATGAAAAAAGGAAAGACTGGAAAGTACCTTACGAGAGACAAATAAAAGAGATTGAAACAGTAGATATGATCGGTTAATGAAAAACAAATTTGGACTAGAGATTATCCAAATCCCAAATACTACCTCAATTAAATTATACTGGAGACTTCTCACTTAGACATGTTACTAAGGCAAAAGCAACACTTAAACTGAGCATTAAAGTAATAAGATGATTTAGCATACAGGTACAGATTTATTACCAACACAGCCGCCCACATGTGATTTAGCTTTTCTTCTGGAGTATCATCCCATGAAGATACTCCCAATGGACACATATTACGGTCATGAACTATTATTCCCAAGTGCCTTGAAAATGATTTTTTAGTATCTCCAACAATTCGATTATTGTATAAGGTTAATTCCAGCTTCTTTTCGACTTCAAGCGACTCAACTTCTTTGCACTTGTTCCTCCCTCGAACTCTTTTTACCTTTCCAGTAGTACATGAACCTACATTACCTAATTTAGTATATCTAAAATATTACACAAATAATTAAATAGATTTATGAACAGAGTCTTCGAAACCATACTAGTTTCAACAGATTGGGTGTGTTGCGTAGTTTGAACATTAGATGGTGGCAACTGAACATCATTTTGCAACAGCTCTTTATCAGAAAATAGGTAATTTCTCTTCTTAATATGATGCAACTCATGATCAGTAGTTGGAGGCAATTGAAATCCAGTTTCCTTCATATTTTTCTCAGAAGCTACGACACTTTTCTTATTAGATAGCTGCAACTGATTTATAGATGGAGACATTCTAACACTAGTTTGCATCAGCTCATTCTCAGAAACTAGGGAGTTTTTCTTCTTAGATAGCTGTGATAGAAGTTCAGTAGTTGAAGTCAAGTGAGTATCAAATTGAAACTTCTCTTTCTCAGGAACTAGGCAGTTCATCTTTGTGTTTTGCTTTGCTTGATTAGCACAAAAAGCAGTATGATAGAAGGTGGATCTCGCTTCATTTATAGACAACCTTGGAGAGCACATAGATCTAAGCCTTAGTCTCTGCCCTCTCCCTCACACTCGTTCCTTTCTTATAGCACCTGGAGGAAGAAATGCATATTTGGCATTCTTCATAGCGGATCCACCTTCAATTTCAGTTTTTCATTGCTTCATTTCAAACCTGCAAAATATCAAAAGAAAATAATGAGAAATCCATTATGAAAATAATGTGTTCGAAAAATCATGCAATTAGAATGTTCAATAGTTATTTATCCAATGCACATATAGAAGGATATTACCCCATTCGTTCTTTTTCGTTTATTTTGTACTAGATTATCCAAATCAACTATATCTTCATCTATTTGTTGCACAATAGCATAGGAATCATGAGGTTGAATCTTCTTTGCCACACGCCATCCCTTATTAGAATTGTCATTAGCGTAAAATACTTGAGATGCTTGGTCCGCTAATACAAAAGGCTCATTTGTTCTAAAAAAGCGCCCAAATTAACACTTACAAATCCATATTCATCTTGTCTAACTCCTCTTGTGTTATCATAAACATCAAACCAGTTATATCAAAACAAAATCACTCTTCTACCCTCGACGAACTGTAATTCAAGGATATCAGTTAAAACTCTATAATATTCCAGATTTTCACTATCATTATCAGCCGCTCCAACTACAACCACCCTAGAATTTTGAGTTCTTAACGTTTGATCATGATCTTCCACATGAAATCTATACCCATTAACTATGTAGCTTTTAAAATGTCTCATATAGCCGGTGGGACCGCGTGAAAGTGAAAGCAAATCTTCCATGATCCGACTATTATCTCTTTATGCAATTGTGCAACCTATCGACAAGATTAAATTGAACATTTTAGAATGAGTAATACAATATTAAATTTCAAAACTTGATGTCCGAATATTACTCACCCTAACTTTGAACCATTCAATAAATTGTCTATTCCATTCGGAATCAGACAATTCTTGAAGATTATTGCCATAAGTTTGTGCAAACTCTCGACAAAATAGAGATTAACCATAAGTGTCATGAAAAAGAACTACTCCTAAGGAAACAACGAAAGAATGGAAGAATATGAAAGAGAACTTTTCATACTCGAGATATGGTAGAACTTCGACACAATTCTTTAGGATGTATATGTATGCCTACTTCGAATCACTTTGTTCAAACCGATCCCCTTGTATTCCAACTCCTAAGGTTTTTCCTGGTTGACAAAACAAAGATAAACCTTCGTCTGAATTTCTTGAACCGTCATCATAATTTCTTTCAATTGAACTTTGTATCAACTGTGTGGAGATACCTTGAACATAAGGTCATACATTCATTTGCAATGTATCCCTCTGCAATAGAACCCTCCGGACAAACCATATTACCAATGAGAGATTTCAGAAAATATAACCACTATTCAACTGGATACATCCACCGATAGTAAATAAGTCCAGCAATCATAGCTTTATTAGCTAAATGAATAGGCAAATGCACCATGACATCAAAAAATGAAGGAAGAAAGACCTTTTCCAACTTGCAAAGAGTTATATGAATTTGGGCTTCAAGTTGTTCCAAGTTATCCTTCCTTAACTCTTTTGATCCAAGAAAATTATAGAAGATGATAACTCAATAATCGGTTCTCAAACATCTTTGGACAACATACCACGTAGTGCAAGAGGGAGTAGATGTTGTAGAAGAATATGACAATAATAACTCTTTAAGCCGGAAATCTTATGATCTTTCATATTCACACATTGAGAAATATTAGATGAAAATCCATCTGGGACCTTTAGACTATTTAGGAAAGTGCATAATTTATGCTTTTCTTCGGGAGACAGTGTGTAAGGAGCACTTGCAACTTCATATTTTTCTCATTTTTGGATAGGGTGTAACTGTGGCCTAATATTCATTTCTTGCAAATCTAGCCGAGTTTTAATAGTGTCCTTTGTCTTTCGTTTAGTATTCATGATTGTCTCCAAGATGTTATCACATATACTTTTCTCAATATGCATAACATCCAAATTATGTCTCAACAAAAGAGTGTGCTAATACAGAAGTTCAAAAAAGATACTTTTTTTGTTCCAATTATCCTTTTGAGCATCATGTGAAATCTTGGTTTTTTTCTTTGGATCGTTTGTCAATATTATCCCTTCAAGATCCTGCACTTGATTAAGTATCTCAATACCTGAAAGCACTTTTGGTGGGTGCCCTTTTTCTTTTGTGCCATCAAATGACTCTTTATCATTCCTCCATTTGTGATTAAGCGGAAGGTAACGCCGATGACCCATAAAACACTGCTTCTTACAATTAGACAATCTAATGGAGGAAGTATCTTTGTTGCAAGGCGGGCATGCCAATTTTCCTTTTGTGCTCCATCCAGATAAATTTCCATATGCTGGAAAGTCATTGATGGTCCATTGCAAAGAAGCATACAAATTAAAATTTTTTCTAGTTGATGCATCAAAAGTCTCAATGCCAGTTTCCCATAGCTCCTTCAATTCTTCTATCAAGGGTTGAAGATACATATCAATTGCATCTCCTGGACTATCTGGGCTAGGAATAAGCATTGACAGAATAAAATTTTCTTGTTTCATACACAACCAAGGTGGTAAATTATAAGGAATTAGTACCACATGCCAAATGCTATATGGGGGTTTTGAATTCCGGAATAGCTGAAATCCATCAGTAGCAAGTCCAAGTCTAACATTACGAGGCTCGGCGGCAAATAATGGATGAAGTTCATCAAATGACTTTCATGCCATTGAATCGGCTGGGTGCCTCATGGTTCCATCATCAACTCTTTTATCCTTGTGCCATGTCATTTCAGAAGCTGTCTTTGTAGACATGAACGACCTCTGTAGCCTGGGTTTTAATGGAAAATAGCGTAATATCTTTGATGCTATCTTTTTTTCATTTTTATCTGTTGTTTCTCCACTATGTTTATTCAGTTTCCATCTTGACGCACCACAAAGTTTGCATGAGTTGAGCAATTTATCCTCCTTCCAATATAACATGCAATCATTTCTACAAGCATCAATATTTTGGTAAGAAAGTCCAAGATTCTGAATTACCTTCCTTGCCTCATAATATGAACCAGACAAATTAGCACCATTAGGCAACAATTCATCCTTCAACATTTTCAGTAACATTGTAAATGACTCATTACTCTACCGACCAATACTTTTTAAGTGCAAAAATTTAATCAAAGTGGAAAGCTTTGAATTTTTAGAATTTTGATAAAGAGGTATCTCAAAATCCCTCAATAGGCCATAAAATTTTTTTGCTTCAACATTCGTCTCCTCTTCAACAAAATCTGCTTGTACATTTTGTTCTTCTTCAACTATATCATCACGATCAATGTCTGTAGTGCCTTTGTCAAAATGAGGATATAAATCACTCAAAATTTCTCGTATTTCATCATCACGCTCACAGTTGTCTACTTCATTATCATCTTCTTCATCTTCATTCTCCGATTCCGGTTCACCTAACACTTCCCCATGGTGATACCAAAAAGTATAATTTTTAATTATTCCAAATACTTTCAAATGTGAATCCACCATGTGACGTATTCCTGAATCAGTGTTAAAATATTTGACACATGGACATGGTATTTCATCTGTTTCTTCTGCTATTCTAAAAGCATAATTCAAAAAATTTTCCACCCCTGTTAAGTATTCTTCATCGAGCCGATCAACAAGTTGCATCCACTGCTTATTAGGCGCCATAACCTTGGAATGTTCATTCAACAAAAATTATATAATATAGGCATAGGATAAAAAAGTACTAAAATGCAAAAAGGAAAAAAGAAAGGGTAGAAAGGAGCTTTTTAAAAATAAAACAAAATTCTGATCAATAATTTCAAACAGACTACGTTATAATAATAATTATGTAGGAACCAGCCCAAAATGAGTAGTTAGACGATTTAGGGCGAAACTTTATATTGAACCAAGACCCTCTTCTTTGCTTCAGTAGATACAACTAGCAAGAATTTCGACATAGATATTTGGCTTCTCTCCTTTGATTGTTCAATTGAATACCTCACAATAATTATAAATCATCAAATATAAATAACTAAAAGTTGTGATAAAGAATGCCATGTGTGCTTAAAATACATACAAATTAGTGTCTTAACGGAAAATGCCATATCTACTTGGAGGCGAGTCCAAATCACAATTTTTCTTTCGCCGTTGGAAAGAGGACTCTTGGTACTATAACATATCAGAAAATCACATACAGATTCGATACCGATTAGTACAGTTTAATGTTTTAAATCATATCAGAATTCTAGTACTTCCTTTATCACAGTTTTTAGCGTCTTAACGGAAAATACCATATCTACTTGGAGGCGAGTCCAAATCACAATTTTATTTCACCGTTGGAAAGAGGACTCTTGCTACTATAACATATCAGAAAACCACATACAGATTTGATACTGATTAGTACAGTTTAATATTTAAAGTCATATCAGAATTCTATTACTTCCTTTATCACAGCTTTTAGCATCTTAACGGAAAATGCCATATCTACTTGGAGGCGAGTCCAAATCATAATTTTCTTTCGCCGTTGGAAAGAGGATTCTTGGTACTATAACCTATCAGAAAACTACATACAGATTTGATACCGATTAGTACAGTTTAATATTTAAATCATATTAGAATTCTAGCACTTTCTTTATCACAGCTTTTAGCGTCTTAACGGAAAATGCCATATCTACTTGGAGGCGAGTCCAAATCACAATTTTTCTTTCGCCGTTGGAAAGAGGACTCTTGGTACTATAACATATCAGAAAACCACATGCAGATTCGATTCCGATTAGTACAGTTTAATGTTTTAATTCATATCTGAATTCTATCACTTCCTTTATCACAACTTTTAGCATCTTAACGGAAAACGCCATATTTACTTGGAGGCGAGTCCAAATCACAATTTTCTTTCGCCGTTGGAAAGAGGACTCTTGGTACTATAACATATCAGAAAACCACATACAGATTCCATACTGATTAGTATAGTTTAATATTTTAAGTCATATAAGAATTCTAGCACTTCCTTTATCACTGCTTTTAGCGTCTTAATGGAAAATGCCATATCTACTGTGAGGCGAGTTTAAATCACAATTTTCTTTCGCCGTTGGAAAGAGGACTCTTGGTACGATAACATATCAGAAAACCACATACATATTCGATAACGATTTAGTGCATTTTAATATTTTAAGTCCAAAGAATGACATGTTTTCTTCAGAGAGTTTCACTTGAATCAAAGTTCTGCTTCAATATTTTCTATCATTTTACAATCTTACCCTATCATTTATAGTTGAATTTTCAATTCATTAAACAAAGGTTTCCTATATTATAGTTCTTTTTTGTTACAATGTACAAAAAGCTAACTTTCTTTGGACTTGGCAGCTAGCAAAAACTATTCTATTAAACTACACAAACAAATATCGATGTAACAAAACTAGGATCACTTATTCAAAGCGCTAAACTGAAACGTTAATTCATGACTAATAGAAAATTTATAAAGTAGAAGCACAGTGAGTACAATTTTCGACTCTCGGTACTTTTCCCCTTCCTTCATTTGATTGGTTTTTGCTAGATCGAAGGATATGTATAGTCATTTACAGAGTTTACACCTTAGGAAGCCTTTTTTTGTTCTTTTACCTTTAAGTTCTTTAGATGTTTTGGTTATGTTCAAGGCACTGTATTAGCGCAATATTTGACTCAAGGAGTAGCTCCAATATATGTTCAGTGTTCATGTTTCTTAACTGCTCGTAGAGTCTTCCATGGATTTCGTTTTTCAGATGCATAAAATACATTACTATATTTGAAGTAATGTCTTGAACATAGCGAATATATATTTCTTTTTCATGTTCAACCACAGTACCTGAAACTTTGTGTGACCAGTGACCTTTTGGAAATGTTGGAAAACAATGTGATGCATTGATTATTGGGGAACTATTCTAATGGGCGATCCAACTAACTAACCATTTTTAGTAATTAAACTGAATGCAACAGTAATTATTATAATTATGCATTATAAAAAGTAATAAACAGAAACAGATTGGTAAAGAAGTACTCATAGTGCAGTAGACGATTTGTAACCAAAGTACAAAATAGTGTTGTAGTGATTTTTTAATAAACATCAGATTCTTCAGCTACTCTTAAACTTTGTGATATATAATATGAATGACAAATCATTAAAGCTAATACAAGGTCAATATGACATCACATACACTAAACTTCAAACTGCATTGATTTGAAACTGCTTGCAATTACAGAATTGATTGCTTAAACTCGAAAAATTCACACTAGAAGCCTGTGAAAAAAATGATTCTTCTGATGAACTTTATCCCAAAAAAAGGTTAACTATGGGTTAATTTTCAACTCCACCTTTTCTACTAAAACATATGGAACTACTCTTAAATCTTTAAGACCTATTTTCTCATCCCTTTGTAATTACTCTTCCTTTGTGTTTTAATTGCTAGAAATAAAGGATCGGTGGGAATAGAATTTAAAAAGTAAAAATGCTTCATTGGATCGTCACAACATGCTCTGTCCGATCAAATTCCCAAAACCCAAAAAATTATAGAAATTTTATCTCAAAATTTACTAAACTACAAAAGTTTTCCCAATCCAATCACTCTATTCCTAAGACTTCTCGTGTATTTCCTACAAACCCACATGAAACTGATTCTTTTTCAAGCGAAGATTATACGATCAGATGAAGATCGAAACAGAACAAGGTTAGATAAGAACAAAACAAAACAAATATTTTCAGAAACTCAACGAGCAAAAACACAAGGCAAATCGAGACTAGACATGATTAAGAAGCACTGTATTGAAGAAGACTAAAAGATCGAGCTGATTGTTACCTTGAGATTAAACTGGTGATTCAAAGTCAAAGTTCAACTTCCAAACTGCTCCTGTCCGCTCAATTTAGAGACTTTCATTGTGTTGATTAATAGAGCCAGAGTTCTATTAGTGTAAAAGATGATCAGAGAAGTTTTTTTTCTTAGAGACCTAAGGTTATGTTTGATTGAAAGAGCAGGAGTTGTATAGAGTATAGACTCTGTTCTTTCTTTCTTCTTCTTTTTTTTTTTTTTTTTTTTTTTCCATTTTAAAAAAAGGACTTAAAGTTGAAAAAAGTGAAATTTTTAGATTGGCGCCTGAATTTGTGCGCGCTCAAATTTTAATATTTAGGACCAGATTATAATTATTTTGAAGGACCAGATAATTTCTCGTCCCTATTTTATAAAATAAATTGTAACTCTAGGACTACATGTAATACTGGTCTTTATATGTAGCATTTTAGGACCAGAAATTTCACTCGTCCTAAAACTGTCGTCCCTAATACTCCTTTTTCTTGTAGTATTTGTTATGATATAGAAACTCACTGTACTTGATGCTGAAATTGGGTTCCGGTTGATTGTAAACTGTTCCCGGGCTGTTGAGAGCAATCTGTCTAAGAAACTGTTTTTCCAAAAATTACTATTCAGTGCGATCGCGTGAGACACGTCGCGATCGCGAGGACTATTCTGGGGGTATTTGCGCGATCACGTAGGCCTTTTAATTCTTGGCCTGCGCGATATCACTTGATAGCGCGCGTTCGCGTAGGCTTTCTGGGCCTGAAGTAGAACCCGATTTTCAAACCCTCTTTTCCACTTGAATCTTCACAAACCACCGTATTTTTGCTCCAAATTTGAGATTTACACTCCTTGTTGGTCCGTGAACAAACCTCAGTAGATGAATCTTCAATAGCAACAATTAATTTCAAAAGCCTCAATTTCTTGATGAAGAACCCCAATTTTTGAATCTTCAAATCAGCACCCAAATTGTTGTTGTTGTTTGTTCAATTCCTTCAAGGAACAGCTTCTAGGAACCAATATCTTCAGTTGGTAACAAAAATTTTACCCTAAAGAAACCTAAACCTAAGGCTTTTTTTTTTTTTTTTGGATTCTTGAATTTTTGAGTTTTTTTTTTTTTTTTTTTTTTTTTTTGGTGATTTGAGGAACAAATTTGGGTTAGTGATTGTAAGAAAAAACACTAATCCAGCTCTGATACCAAATAATACGAAAATTAACAACAAAATAAAATTGACAAGAATTGAAAGAAGAAAGGAAGACCCACTTTTGATTAGAAAATATTAGAGAAGTAGATTAGAGAAAGATTAACCTAAACAACTCCTCTAATTGTCCAACAAAAGGAACCAACGCTAATTTCCTCAATTAGATGAAATCTAATTGCAAATCAAGGACAGATGTGCTTAAGCAAACTAGCTTAGCCAATAATCTCACAATGTTAATAATCATCCAAAAACTAAGTCTAAAACTAATGACAATAAGAACTTATATAGTATTTCTAGAAATGGCACAATTTTCCTTAATTGCCCCTTAACATTGGGCCTTCAAAGTCATTAGCTGAAAATGGGCTTTTGGTCCTCGTCTCAGCGCGTTCGTGCAAGAATTGGCGCTATCGCGCAGAATATTAAATCAGAGCCTCGCGATTGCGGCTATGGTCTCGTGATCGCGAAGGCATGGGTCTTCAACCAATATCAGCCTCTTTCGCGATCACGTCTGAGGACACGCGATCGTGCTGTTCTGCATTCTCTTCTTGCGCGATCGCGATTTTCTTCTTTTTAGCATTCCGCGATCACGTCTGTGTACTCACGATCGTGATGAACACTCTCAGCTTTTGAGGCATAAAGTAGGCAGAATTGTCCTGAAGCTTCCAGCACTTGCCCCAGCAGCTCCAACTGTGCAAACATGGATTGCAACTGCTGCAACTCCCGTGCTTTGCTCCTTGTAAATGGTTTGCCCGGGCATCGAGTTGCATCACAGCCAATCAGGCCTCACTGTTGTTATCAACAACCCTTGTCCTGGTTGTCCTTTTATGTATCTGATGACCCTTAATGCAACATTCCAATGTGGCCTCTTAGGTTTTTGCATAAACTGACCCATAGTTTGAATAGTGAAGGTAATATTTGGCCTAGTAGTTATTGTGAGATACAACAACATGCCAATCATTCTTTGGTACTGTAACACATTCTTCATAGGTGGATCATTTTTTCTATTCTCATATTCTACTGTGGTTAGCTTCAAGTTACATTCCAATGGAGTATATGCAGGCTTAGCTGCTCCCATTCCAGCTTCAGCAATGAGCTCTAAAGAAAACTTCATCTGATTCATCAAAATTCCTTTCTTGGATATGCTGAACTCAATACCAAGAAAATACTTCAACTCACCAAGATCTTTAATCTTAAAATTCTTATGTAGCACCTCTTTTATGTCTTGAATCAGCTGAGCATCATTCCACTGATCAGCTGGTCATCTACATAAACCAATATGATCACAATCTTCCTGCCTTTCCTCTTAATAAATAATGACTAGTCCAGATAACTTTGTGAGTATCCCGATTTCACCAATGCCTCTGTTATCTTGTAGTTGCACTGTCTTGATGCTTGTTTAAGTCCATAAAGTGACTTGACAAGCCTACAAACCACATTAGGACCACCTTTGTGATAGAACCTCTTTGGCAGTTCCATATATACATCTTCATATAAGTCACCTTGCAAGAATGCATTGAATATGTCTATTTGATACACGTTTCAACTTTCTGCAGCTGCTAGAGCAACAACTGCTCTGACTGTCACCATTTTGAGTACTGGTGAAAAAGTCTCTTGGTAGTCTACAACTTCAGTTTGGCTGTAGCCTTTTGCTACAAGTCTTGCTTTAAATCTTTCTACCCCTCCATTAGCTTGATATTTGATTTTGTATACCCATCTACAACCAATAGCTCTTTTCCCTTTAGGCAATGTCATCAGTTTCCTGTTTCATAGCTTCCACCTACCTTGGATCTTTATCAGCATCTTCATATGATTTTGGTTTTGTGTTGGCTGATATCTGCCCCAAATAAGCTCTATATTGTGGTGAAATCTTTTCATAGCTCATGTAGTTAGCCAAAGCATATGGCTTTGCCTTTCTAGCAGTCTTGACAATATAATCCTGCATCCATATAGGTGGATTAAACTCCTAGATGACCTTCTTAAACTCTGACTAGGTACATCTAACAATTGGCTCATGACTTTCTTCTACATTTTCTGCTATAGACTATATGGTATCTGTTTCTACTTCAGTATCTGCATGGGGCAACTCTGCCTCTTGGAACTCAATATCATGATTCTCAGGCATCAGTTCATGGACTTCTTAAACCTGAGCTTGAGTTTCTATATGTTGCCCTTCAGTCTGAGTATCTTGTTGAACAAACTGATTAAGGTCTTGGTTTTCTTCTAATAAGACACCCTGATGCCGGCCTTTGTAGTTTGATGATGAGGTAGGAATATAGGTGAATCTTTTCTTTACAAACATTCGAAAGGATAAACTCCATCCTTGAACACAACATCTCTGCTGACAATCTCCTTTCTTACCTCTAGATCATACAATATATACCATGTGTTGGTGAATAGCCTAATAACACTGATGCACCTGCTCTTGCTGAAAATTTGTCAGATCTAACCAGCTTGGTGAAGTAGCCAAGGCATCCAGTAACTCTGAGATGTGACAGAGATTGCTTCTTGCCATGAAACACCTCATGTGGTGATTTTCCTTGAAGTACAGCTTTGGGAAGCAGCTTTTGACTTCATTCACATGGATGTATGGAGTCCTTACAGAACTGTTACATATGGTGGCAATATTTTTTTTAATACTTGTGGATGATTGTGCTAGAATAACTTGTATTTAAGTTGAAAAGTGATGTGTTTGTTGTTATTAAAACTTTCTTATCATTAGTACAAAATCAATTCAAATGTTGTGTGAAGATGGTCAGACTTGATAATGGGAGTGAGTTTTTTAATTAGGAGAGTAATGCATGTTCAGCACCTTAGGAATTATACACCAAAGCAGTTGTCCACACACTCCACAGCAAAATTTAGTGGTTCAAAGAAAGCACAAGCACATCTTGGAGGTGGCTAGAGCTCTCAAGCACTAAGTTGGCATTCCCACTAGATTCTAAGGACAGTGTGTCCTTACAGTTGTATACCTAATTAACTACTTAATGGAAAAGGCTGCTGATAAGTTGGTATTTTACCAACTTAAACACTACTTTAAGCTTCTGTTTTTGAGTCCAAAAACAATAATATGTGCTATTGATGCCGTGAATTGCTTAATTTCAGGTTATGACGAGTGTAAACGAATCATTGGTTGAAGTTGAAGCAAAAGAGCAAGAATTAGAGCCAAGAGATCAAGATCGGAGTCACAGAGCTAGGCGCCCCACCTAGCTCGGGCGCCCGCCTGAGGAGGACACTGCCTAAGAAGAGAAAAATGACACAGGCGCCCCAGCTGGCTAGGCGCCCCGCCTGAATTGCAAGGTCTCCAGGCGCCCCGCCTAGCCAGGCGCCCCGCCTGAAATAGAAGGGGTTCAGGCACCTAGCCTAGAGCAGGTGCCCCTCCTAGCTGGAATACTGTCTAAAGAAGAAGAAATGGCTCAGGCGCCCCGCCTAAAACACGTGTCCCTGATCTTCTATAAATACTAAAAGCTAGGGTTTTAGGATTATTCAGTTTTATACTTATACTCTAAAGGTTTTGGGCGATTTTGAGAGCCAAGTTGGAGACTTAACATCATTGTTGTAAGCTTCTAAACTTGTATCTTTGAATATTGATTCATATATCAATCCAAAGTCTATGTTTGATTTCAATCCATCATTTCATTAGATGTTGATTGTTTTGATTCAAACCCTAGTTATGAGTAGCTAAATCCATAACTAGGGGTGTAAATATGCTATAGTGATAGAAAATCAATGGGTGTTGTTCCATTTCACTAACCATAACACAAGTAACCATTATCCAACTCCCCATTACAATAACATCAAAATCCCAAAATCCATGATATTTGGGATTTCTTGTCTACATTGCTAGTTAAAGACTCGGAAGAGATTAACTAGTGTAGAATAGTGGAGTTGGCGAGGATTTGAGTTGATAGGCTATTCATATAGACTAACTCATCTAAAAGGAGTTACGCTCGGAAGAGGTCTCCTTTCCTCGGGTCGTTGAGTAGTGCTTCAAGCATTCAACTAAGGCTTTGACGAGCAAGTTGTGGAGGATCTCTTCTAGGCCGGAAGGATTCTAGAGGTCACAATCGGAATACTCGACCATAATTATGCTTGTGTTGGGAAAGTGAAGTGAAGACACCCGTTGGTTGGAAATCACTTATAGTAGTTGCACCCCTAGTCTCGTAATATATAATCAATTTACTTGCTTAATTGTATGTCTTGTAGTTAATTATAGCGAACTTAAAAATAACCCCACTTCTAGGACTCAATATTAAACTTCATTTGAATTTCTACTTGCGACTCTCTTACTTGACGAGCTAGTTCCCTTGTGAAATCGACCCCGACTCATATCGGGTATTATATTTTGACGACCGCCCCTCACCATTAAAGGTGTAGGATTGAGCGTGGATCAAATTTTGGCGCCGTTGCCGGGGAACTACGGTTTTAATATTGAGTTGCATTAGTTAATCAAAGTTGTTTAGTTCGCTAGTCCTAGCATTTTACTTTTGGTTTTGGTTTTACCTTGTGTAGGTGAAACATGGCTTATCGGAGAAATCCTAATCGGAACTTGTGGAACCCTAATTACAACCATTATTACAATCAACAACATGGGGATCCGCAAGGTTATGAAGAGCAATATGATGAAGAGTTCCACGTAGAACTCAACCAAGAGGGCTATCCATTCCATGTTGAACAAGTGGATGAAGACGAGATACAAGAGGAAGCTAATGAACCTCAAGTGGAGAATGTGAACCCTCATGATGACAACCCTTTTGGCCAAGCAAATGCGGAGGTCCAAGCAAATGAAGAAGAAAATCTTGGAGGAAATGAAGGTGTTGCGGGTAATGCTAATTGGGGTGGCAACAATGCAAACCGAGGCGGCCGAGGTGTGAACCAAGGGGGTCGAGGTGTAAACCGTGGAGGTAGAGCAAATGTCAACCGAGGAGGCAATGCCAATAGAGTTAATGCTCGCAATGTCAACTGGAACCAAGAGTATGATAGAGATGCTCGAGACTATCAACAAGAGTATGCTAGAGGTGCTCGGAACTATCAACAAGAGATGATAGACTATGAAGATGATGAGGAGGTTGAGGAAGAAATTGATATGAATTGTTTTGCAAGTGCCATAGTTCCTCCCCCTATTCATGGCAATGCTAGCTTTAGCATCCCAAATGTAATTCTTCAAGGTCTTGAACAACATGGGTGCTTTGGTGGTAGTAAAAATGAAGATGCAAATGATCACTTGAGGAATTTTGTGCAAACTTGTAATCTCTACAAGTCGGCAAAGGTATCGGAAGAATCATTGAGGCTGAGAGTGTTCCCTTACTCTCTCACCGGAAAAGCTAAAGAGTGGTTGAACAAGTAGCCGAGAAATTCCATTTTCACTTGGCAAGAGTTGGTAAAACAATTTCTTGGGAAGTTTTCATCAAAAGGGAAGCAAGCGGCGTTGAGAGATAAAATCTACATGTTTGAGCAAGAGACATCCGACTCTTTGACCGAGGCTTGGGAGGCTTTCCAAGATGGGTTGCTCCGGTGTCCTAATCATGGTTTCAATGGGAACATGTTGTTGCAAAGCTTCTACCAAGGTTTGAACAAGATGAACCAATCCGTCTTGGACACCTTGTGTGATGGTGTCACCATGGACAAGAGGTACGAAGAAGTAAAAGATATCCTAGACAAGGTGACCAAGAGATCTCAAGAATGGCAATCAAGAGCTAAGAACCCGGGAAGAGAAATTGGGATTAGTCCAATGATGATGGAAAGACTTGAAGCCCAAGATGAGAAGATGGCAAGGATATTGACTTCGGTGGACCTCATGAACAAGAACTCAAAGGCCGATAGGGAAGCCAATGAAAAGAAATTGCACAAGGTGGAAAATATCCACACTACAAATGCCGGACATCAAGTGGCCCCAATGGGTTATGTGACTCCCGGAGGTGTTCCTATGACCCTTCTCCAACATGGGCAAGAAGGATACTATCCGGAACAATGCTACCATATGCAAGAAGGAGAAGAAGTAAATTATGTGGGTAACTACCAAGGGCAAAGAGGGTATGATCAAGGTGGTTATCAAAGACCTTATCAACAACCCTACCAACAACCATATCAACAAGCCTATCAACAACAAGGGCAATGGAGAGCCAAGTTGGAGACTTAACATCATTGTTGTAAGCTTCTAAACTTGTATCTTTGAATATTGATTCATATATCAATCCAAAGTCTATGTTTGATTTCAATCCATCATTTCATTACATGTTGATTGTTTTGATTCAAACCCTAGTTATGAGTAGCTAAATCCATAACTAGGGGTGTAAATATGCTATAGTGATAGAAAATCAATGGGTGTTGTTCCATTTCACTAACCATAACACAAGTAACAATTATCCAACTCCCCATTACAATAACATCAAAATCCCAAAATCCATGATATTTGGGATTTCTTGTCTACATTGCTAGTTAAAGACTCGGAAGAGATTAACTAGTGTAGAATAGTGGAGTTGGCGAGGATTTGAGTTGATAGGCTATTCATATAGACTAACTCATCTAAAAGGAGTTACGCTCGGAAGAGGTCTCCTTTCCTCGGGTCGTTGAGTAGTGCTTCAAGCATTCAACTAAGGCTTTGACGAGCAAGTTGTGGAGGATCTCTTCTAGGCCGGAAGGATTCTAGAGGTCACAATCGGAATACTCGACCATAATTATGCTTGTGTTGGGAAAGTGAAGTGAAGACACCCGTTGGTTGGAAATCACTTATAGTAGTTGCACCCCTAGTCTCGTAATATATAATCAATTTACTTGTCTAATTGTATGTCTTGTAGTTAATTATAGCGAACTTAAAAATAACCCCACTTCTAGGACTCAATATTAAACTTCATTTGAATTTCTACTTGCGACTCTCTTACTTGACGAGCTAGTTCCCTTGTGAAATCGACCCCGACTCATATCGGGTATTATATTTTGACGACCGCCCCTCACCATTAAAGGTGTAGGATTGAGCGTGGATCAAATTTTGGAGTAACAACCAAGAGGGGAGAGGAGCCGGTTCTTCTCAACAATATGCTCCAAGACCTCCGTTTAAGCAAAATGATCAAGAGGCAAAGGCTACCACAAAATTGGAAGAAATGATGAGTCAAATGCTTCAAAATCAACAAGGCATAAAGGAAACCATGACATCCCATACAACATCAATCAAGGAGCTTGAATCACGAATGAGTCAATTGGCTCACCAAGTCAACCAAAGGCCGCAAGGTACGCTACCAAGTGACACGGTAGTAAATCCCAAGAGGAGCGGAAAAGATCAAGTCATGGCAATAAAGACTCGAAGCGGCAATGAATATGATTATCAAAAGGACAAGAATGATGATAATGAAAGGTTGAACATGCAAGGCAATGATGAGGGTGCCGAGGAACATTCTAATGATGCTATTGGGGAGGAAGTGTTGCAAGAAGAAGAAGGGCAAGGTGAGGTGTTTGTACAAGACAATGATGATGATGTTCAAGAAATTCCCAAGCCTACACCCCAAAACACCACTATCCAAAAAGCTAAACCAAAGAAAACTCCACCACCCAAAGAAAGCCTTTCCATTCCAAGCTCCTTTCCCAAAATTCCCCTTCCATTCCCACAAAATAATAACAAGCAAAGAGAAATCACACATGCCAAGAAGATATGGGAGAAAATTGCAAGCACTTCAATCAACATTCCATTGGTTGATGCATTGGGACAAATGCCCAACATTGCTAAATTCATGAAAGATTTGGTGACCAAGAAGATGTATGGAGATTTCGAGACAATCAAGGTGACTCATCAAGTAAGTGCAATTGTGTCAAAACACATAGCTCCAAAGATGGAAGATCCCGGGGCTTTTACCATTCCATGCACAATTGGTGGAAGACACTTCAAGAAAGCTTTGTGTGACCTAGGTGCAAGTATCAATTTAATGCCATATGCGGTGTATAAAACATTGGACACCAAGGCACCTAGACCAACAACCGTGAACTTATAAATGGCCGATCGCTCAATGAAGAGTCCGATTGGAATTATTGACAATGTGTTGGTGAAGGTAGACAAATTCTTCTTCCCGGCGGATTTTGTTATTCTTGATTGCCCCGTAGATTTTGAAGTACCCATCATTCTTGGGAGACCATTCTTAGCAACCGGGAGAGCTCTTTGTGACGTGGAGAGAGGTGAACTTACTTTTAGGTTCAATGGAGAGAAGGCCGTTTTTCATATTTGCAAGGCCTTGAAACAACCAATGGACAATGACGCGACCTGTTCTTATGTTGATGTCATGGTTGATGCCCTAGTGGAAAAGGAGAGTGTCTTAGCTAGTCAAGAAGACACATTGGCGGCAGTGATATGGAACATGGATGTGGAAAATGAAGAGAGTGTAGCGGAGGTAGTGAAGGCATTGGAAGGCTTTGGATCAAAACCCTATGTACCTAAAAAGCTATCCCTAGACCTTGAGAACCGAGAAATACCACCAACAAAACCATCCATCGAAGAACCACCGAAACTTGAATTGAAAGTCTTGCCATCCCATTTGAGATACACCTTCCTTGGTCCCAACTCCACTCTACCCATAATCATCTCATCTCATTTGACCAAAACTCAAGAATCTCAACTTGTTGAAGTGGTGAAGAGGAGGATTAAGGCTATAGGGTGGACCTTGGCGAATATAAGGGGAATTGATCCGGGGGTGTGCACTCATAAGATCTTGCTTGAAGAAGGGTGTCGGCCAAGTGTAGAACACCAAAGGAGATTGAATCCTCCTATGCAAGAGGTAGTGAAGAAAGAAATCATCAAATGGCTAGATGCGGGCGTGATAGTTCCATTGTCCGATAGCAAGTGGGTGTCACCCGTGCAATGTGTGCCCAAGAAAGGGGGTATGACGGTGATTCTAAATGACAAGGGTGAGTTCATTGCAACTAGACCCGTAACCGGATGGAGAGTGTGTATGGATTATCGAAAGCTCAACACCGCTACAAGGAAGGACCATTTCCCTTTGCCATTCATTGATCAAATGCTTGATCGGTTGGCGGGTCGTGCTTACTATTGTTTCTTGGATGGGTACTCCGGCTATAACCAAATATCCATTGAAGCCGAGGATCAAGATAAGACCACTTTCACTTGCCCCTATGGCACCTTTGCATTCCGCAAAATGCCATTTGGTCTTTGTAATGCCCCCGCCACATTCCAAAGGTGCATGCTAGCTCTTTTCCACGATATGGTGGAGAATTTTCTTGAGGTTTTCATGGATGACTTCTCGGTAGTTGGAGATTCATTCGATGATTGCTTGTCAAACTTGGAGAGGGTGCTAGAGAGATGCGAAGAAACAAGGCTTGTGCTCAATTGGGAGAAATGTCATTTCTTAGTGAAAGAAGGCATAGTGTTGGGACACAAAGTCTCTAAAAGAGGCATCGAAGTAGATCAAGCGAAGATTGAGGTGATTTCCAAACTTCCACCTCCAATGACCGTGAAGGGTGTCCGAAGTTTCTTGGGGCATGCGGGATTTTATCGCCGCTTTATCAAGGACTTCTCCAAAGTTGTGAATCCTATGTGCAAACTTTTGGAGAAGGATGCCAAGTTCGTGTTTGACAAAGCTTGCTTAGGAGCTTTTGAAGAAGTGAAGAAGAGGTTGACAACCGCGCCGGTAATTGTGAGTCCTAATTGGGAGCTCCCATTCGAGCTCATGTGTGACGCTAGCGACGTGGCTTTGGGAGCCGTGCTAGGTCAAAGAGTGGAGAAGATATTTCATCCTATCTACTACGCAAGTAAAATGATGAATGGAGCTCAAATGAATTACACGGTGACAGAGAAAGAGCTTCTAGCAATAGTTTTCGCCTTTGAAAAATTCCGAGCATACTTGGTGGGGTCGAAAACAATTGTCCATACCGACCACTCCGCTATCCGGTACTTAATGGCAAAGAAGGATTCCAAGGCAAGACTCATTCGTTGGGTGTTACTTCTTCAAGAATTTGACATTGAGGTGATAGATAGAAAGGGGACCGAGAACCAAGTTGCGGATCATTTGTCACGGTTAGAGGAAGAAGGTCGCCCGAAGGAAGAAGTGGAGATAAATGATACATTTCCGGATGAAAGGATCTTGGCCGTGTCTTGGGAACCAATCCCTTGGTATGGCGACTTAGCCAATTTCATAGTTGGGGGAGTCTACCCCGAAGACTTCACATTTTATCAAAAGAAGAAGTTGGCAAAAGACGCAAGGTTCTATTATTGGGATGAGCCCTATCTCTTTAGGGTATGTGTTGATAGAATCATCCGACGATGTGTTGCCGAGTCCGAGCAAGAGGCCATTATTAATGGGTGTCATTCTTCGCCTTATGGAGGACATCATGGTGGAGTTAGGACGGAGGCTAAGGTGCTACAATGTGGCTTCTTTTGGCCAACCTTGCACAAGGATGCCCATGCTTGGGTCAAGAATTGTGATCAATGCCAACGGATGGGGGGAATTTCGAGAAAGCATGAAATGCCAATGAATCCCATTGTGGAAGTTGAATTGTTTGATGTATGGGGGATTGACTTCATGGGACCCTTTGTGAGCTCCTATGGCAACAAATACATCTTGGTGGCGGTTGACTATGTGTCCAAGTGGGTGGAAGCGGTTGCGCTCCCCAACAATGAAGCAAAGAGTGTATTGAGTTTCTTGAAAAAGAACATCTTCTCAAGATTTGGGACTCCAAGGGCTATCATTAGTGATGGTGGGATTCATTTTTGCAACCGCGCCTTCTCAAATCTCCTTCAAAAATATGGAGTGAAACACAAGGTTGCAACTCCCTACCACCCCCAAACAAGTGGCCAAGTCGAGGTTTCGAACCGGGAGATAAAGAACATTCTTGCCAAGACGGTTAATGCAAATAGAACCGATTGGGCAAGAAAGATTGATGAAGCTCTATGGGCTTACCGAACCGCATACAAAAATCCAATTGGGATGTCTCCATTCAAGTTAGTGTTCGGAAAAGCTTGCCATTTACCGGTGGAACTTGAACACAAAGCCCTATGGGCATTGAAGAAATTGAACATGAATTGGGAGGATGCCGCCAATGCAAGAATCTCAAATTTGCATGAGCTTGATGAATTCCGGTTCCTAGCCTATGAGAATGCAATGATCTATAAGGAGAAAATGAAAATGCTCCATGATTCTAGGATATGGAACCGGACGTTCAAAGAAGGAGATGTCGTGTTGTTGTTCGACACTCGCTTGAAGCTATTTCCGGGCAAGCTCAAGTCCAAGTGGAAGGGACCTTTTAAGGTGGTAGGAGTTACTCCTTATGGTTCCGTTGATTTGCAATCAAGAGAAGGTAGAAGAACTTTCCGGGTCAATGGGCATAGAGTGAAACACTATTTGGGATGCAACGCCGAGGTTGGTGAAGCGGCGTGCATCTACCTTGATGAGCCTTGAAGAGGAATAGCAAAAACCGTCGTGTCGCGATGTTAAACGAGGCGCTTCTTGGGAGGCAACCCATGATTTTAGCATAATTAGTTGTTAGTGGTGCAGGTGTTCGAGTGTTCGTGAACTCGGGAGTTGAAAAGTGAAGATAGACAACCAAGGGAATCTCGGCTCAGGTCTAGGCGGACCTCCTAAAATGCTAGGAGGGCCGCCCAGGTAAGTGCCAATGTGAAAAAGAAAAAAAGAAAAAAAAAAAGGGCACAGGGCAGGCGCCCCGCCTGGCCCACAGGCATCCGCCCCCGCCCATTAAGCTAAAACTCGGCGGGTAGGGTGTAGAAAACACCCAAAACTCACCCATTTTTCATTCTTTCACAATTCTGACAAAAGAACAACACCCCTTGGCCGAAAATCTCATCCCCAATCCATATTTGTCACTTTCAATCATCACCAACACACACAAATCACTTTCACTCTTCAAAGTTCACTTGAATTCGGGTATGTGCACTAAAATTTTTCTTTTTGTTTTAAAATTACCTTAGAGTCCATTTAATTTTGTAGTATAATGTTCTTAGAACTAGAGTAGTTGATATTAGTTGAAATTAGTAAGAACTTGTCCCTTGTGCTTGAATGCTCCATTGTGAAGATGAATTAGTTAGGAAAGTTAGGGTTGATGATGTAAAAAGTTGGAATTTTAGTGCAAGTTTGGACCCATGGCTTGAATTCCCTAGCAATTGATGTTTTGAATCATTGGGGATGTGGGGAATGTCATTTTAATGAATTGAAAGCTTTCATTCGTCAAGCCACTAGTTGGGGGGAAGCAAGAACTCTTGAAACATATGCCTAGATACTTGAAATTGAACTTGCGCTTGAAGTGATGAACTTGTATGCTTGATTGTATAACTTGAGCTTGTGCCACACTTGATGATATGGTATTCTTGCGCTTGTTTGATTGTGTAGCATTGTTAGGGATTCTTGAGGTAGGTTGAGTACTTGGAATTGTCCGGAATACCTTCAAGTTTGAATTGAATTAAACTCTTGAAAATGGGGTACTTGATCTTGGCTCGAATTGTTAGAAACTCATCCTTTGCTGCCTAGTTTTGCTTGATTGAAGCGACTTTGAAACTTGAAACTTTGCGTGCATATTGAGTGAAAAGCGCGGACTACACCTAGGCCAAGTATCTCCCTCTGTTTACAATGCCACCTGCTGAGATTTTGTTAGGCCCCCCGCCTGTGCCAGGAGCCTCGCCCAGCCTGCACACTGCTGCCCTTCCAGGCGGGCCGCCTGGGCACTTAGGCGCCCCGCCTGGTTTTGTCACAGTTCTTAAAAAAAAAAAAAAAAAAAGAGATTGCTTTTGTGTTCGTTGTTTTCCTTGTGTCATGTATTGCTCCGCATCTAACAATGCTTTGTATATGCTTTAGGTACAATGGGGCAACCAGAAAAGAGAAAACACGTTTTATCATCCACCCCCTCCGAGGAAAATGCAAGGGACGACGTACCCTTAGCGAACCTACCAAAGCAAGTAAGAGGAGAAAACTGATCAAAGAGGAAGCAAGATGCTTCTTCATCTCAAGCTAGAACAACAATGCCAAGGGCAACTGAGGCGACTCACATGGAGGAGGGGGGGGGGATGCCACAGAGGAATCGCGGATCCAAGACAGCGGGGAGTCACCCGATGATGAGAACTGGAGGGAATCGTTCACAAAAAAGAAAGCTTTCTGGTTGTATCTAAGGAAATACTTGGACCGGGAAGCAAACAATGAGCGGGTAATCAAGTTTGGCAGTCTTGAAAAGAAGAACCCGAACATGTATAAAAGGGTTCAAAAGCATGCCAATTGGGTCCAAGTCCTGAGTCGACCACTTCCAAAGGCTAATGATGCATTGACTCGTGAATTTTATGCTAACTTGGCTACCAACGAGGAAGGAGACACACGAGTGTTCTGTCGAGGCAAGTATGTGGATATGAGTGCAGCTGCGTTCAATGAATTCTTACATCTTGAAGACTTCAAGACGCCCGGGTTCCAAAAGAAGCAAGACTTGACCGAAAAGCAACAGCGGGCATGGCTTGTACCCATCATTGGGAGGGAGTCCAACCCAAAGTGGAAACAGGTCAGTGTGCAAATCTATAGAGGTGACCTTAATTTTGAAGCAAAGTGCTGGCATTCCATCTTGATTTCCAGGGTAAGACCGACTAGTCAGGATCACAAGGTCACTGTCCATCAAGCTGTGATGATTGCATGCCTTATGCGTGGGATAAGGATCAACTTGGGAGTAGAGATGGCAAAAGAAATAATGGAAGTACTACATTTAGACAGGAAGAGATTTGCCTATCCACAGACATTGACAGAGTATCTCATGCATCATGGAGTGGAAGAATTCCCTGGAGACTTCTTCAGCCCAGCAAAGAAGCCGTTCGATTGGTATTCAGTCAAGGACGATTCTACAGCCCCTTTGGCCTCTAGTGCCCCTGCTTTACCTGCCTCTCCGCTGCCTTCCAGTTCACGGGCGGACATTCCACTTGATTCCGACCCTATTGCAGCTGATGACACTGCTATGAGTGATGAGCCCGAGGTCCCACCACCACCTCCTCCACCTCCAGCAGCCCCAGCAGACCAGTCCATTGAGATGCTCCAAGCTATGAGGGCACATACTCTTGCCATCGAGGCTAACACAGCAGCCCTTGCACATCATACAACAGCTATTCAGGCGCATACTCAGGCACTTAAGCAGACCAGGCTGTCCGTTGATCAGATGTCAGCAGTTGTCACAGGGTTATCTCGGCACTTTAATGTGCCCATGGGTCTCATTGCTCCTTCCACAGCTTCTTCCACTGTGCACACTGTCCATGCTCCTCCGGCTCCTACTCAGCCTTCGCCAGCAACGGGTCCTATCATTTACAGGCGCAAGAACAAGGACCTGGCTTGAGCACCACCAGTGAGTCCCTTTGTTACCCCCCTTTGTCTTTCATTTGTCTACTTAGCATGCGGGACGATGCTAGAGGTTTTAGTTGGGGGAGGGGTTCGAATGTATATGTGTATTTTGGATTGGGTTGAACTTGTGTTTTATATGCTATCCATATATACATTCGAACCACTTTTGGTGTACATACACTTTATGTTGCTAGTCTAGCTTAATTTTTAGTTATGTTCCAAAAATGCTTTAGTTATTTTCTTTTTAAATAAGCCTCCGGTTTTCTTCACTTGGTTCTTTCCGGAGGTTCTTTTTGAACCAAGCATGTACATTGAACTCCTTTTGAAATGCAGTAGTGATTGATGTGATACCGTCTTATGTTTCTTCATTTTCATGGCAAATGACAAGTGAATTTGTGTTTTGATCGATATAGCTTGAGTTGTAGACTGTGAAGTTCTTGTGTTGACTTATTGAGTTGTTGGCGTGGTCCAATTGGACCATTGCATGCCTTGCGAGTAAATGTCCTTCTTATGTGTCTGAAAAATGTACTTGAGAAATCACTTGCTTGTGTGGTGAGGCATTTTGTTCAATAAATTGTGTGGGTGACTTGAGAGTTTAAAGCTTGCCTTTAGTGTACTTTGAGACGAAATCCTAGGTGAACTTGACTTGAAACATGATTTTAGGCTTTTCTTTGGACCGCTACTATCCTAAATTGCCCACCTGTACATATTCACCCCAGTTAGCCCCTCTGAGCCTTAACCTTTCATTTGGCAGTCACTAAATTGAAACTCGAGCCAATTCTTGTGTGCGAAAGCACCAACCCTCTTTTTGGCCCTAACCTCCATGTGTGCATTAAAAAAAAAACGTGCAACTTAGGCTAAAACCTAAGTTTGGGGGAGATGGTAAAAGCTTGGAATTCCATGGCGAATGTCAAATTGAAATATATAAAAGAAAGAAGAAAAGTGAAACAAAAGAAAGAGAAAAAGAAAGGAAGTATGCATATAAAAAAAAAAACAGAGAGAGAGAGAAGAGGAAGAAAGAAAAGGAGGGGGAGTAAAGAAGAAGAAAAGAGAAGTATTGAATAAAGGAGGGACTAATTGGCACCGTCTCCAAAAGAAGGGTAAGATGAGCCTAATGAAAAGAAAGAAAAAGTTGCACAAAAGAGAATGAAATGATGTAGTGCTATGGAGGTATTAGTCACTAATTAGCCAAATCTACCACACCTTAAACCAAAAGCCTACGTTACAACCTATCAAGTCCTAATTGATTTTGAGTCAAGTAAGCCTACATTAGTGGAGAAGTGCAAGAAGGGCAAGTCTTTGAATTCTTGAGAAGCGCGCATGAAATTTCCTTGCGAGAGTGAGAGCTCATTTTGTTAAGAGTCCCAAAAGAAGTTTTGTGAAAATATTTTTTGTGAGTGAGGGACTCTACTCTTTTTGGTGAGAATAACAAGTGATTCTTGAGCGCAAGTTTCGGGTGCATGGTAAGGAGCATAAACAAGTAAAGCGAGCCGATGACCTTGAGGCAAGCCTTGAAAGTCATGTGTTTCCTCTAGCCGTAGTTGATTAGATATGAGTAGTGCTTGTCAAATGTCCAAGGAAGTGATTGAGACTAGTTAGTATCAACTGACTCATTAATGCAAAATGATGTTGGTGACTTTGAATCAAGGAACATAATTGAGTCTTGAGCCTTAACTAGAACATGATTTGGTCTCTTTGATTTTGAATTGCTTGAGGACAAGCAAGGACTTAAGTTTGGGGGAGTTGATAAGTTGGTATTTTACCAACTTAAACACTACTTTAAGCTTCTGTTTTTTAGTCCAAAAACAATAATATGTGCTATTGATGCCGTGAATTGCTTAATTTCAGGTTATGACGAGTGTAAACGAGTCGTTGATTGAAGTTGAAGCAAAAGAGCAAGAATTAGAGCCAAGAGATCAAGATCGGAGTCACAGAGCCAGGCGCCCCGCCTAGCTCGGGCGCTCGCCTAAGGAGGACACTGCCTAAGAAGAGAAAAATGACACAGGCGCCCCAGCTGGCTAGGCGCCCCGCCTGAATTGCAAGGTCTCCAGGCGCCCCGCCTAGCCAGGCGCCCCGCCTGAAATAGAAGGGGTTCAGGCGCCTAGCCTAGAGCAGGCGCCCCTCCTAGCTGGAACACTGTCTAAAGAAGAAGAAATGGCTCAGGCGCCCCGCCTGGCCAGGCGCCCCGCCTAAAACACGGGTCCCTGATCTTCTATAAATATTAAAAGCTAGGGTTTTAGGATTATTCAGTTTTATACTTATACTCTAAAGGTTTTGGGCGATTTTGAGAGCCAAGTTGGAGACTTAACATCATTGTTGTAAGCTTCTAAACTTGTATCTTTGAATATTGATTCATATATCAATCCAAAGTCTATGTTTGATTTCAATCCATCATTTCATTACATGTTGATTGTTTTGATTCAAACCCTAGTTATGAGTAGCTAAATCCATAACTAGGGGTGTAAATATGCTATAGTGATAGAAAATCAATGGGTGTTGTTCCATTTCACTAACCATAACACAAGTAACAATTATCCAACTCCCCATTACAATAACATCAAAATCCCAAAATCCATGATATTTGGGATTTCTTGTCTACATTGCTAGTTAAATACTCGGAAGAGATTAACTAGTGTAGAATAGTGGAGTTGGCGAGGATTTGAGTTGATAGGCTATTCATATAGACTAACTCATCTAAAAGGAGTTACGCTCGGAAGAGGTCTCCTTTCCTCGGGTCGTTGAGTAGTGCTTCAAGCATTCAACTAAGGCTTTGACGAGCAAGTTGTGGAGGATCTCTTCTAGGCCGGAAGAATTCTAGAGGTCACAATCAGAATACTCGACCATAATTATGCTTGTGTTGGGAAAGTGAAGTGAAGACACCCGTTGGTTGGAAATCACTTATAGTAGTTGCACCCCTAGTCTCGTAATATATAATCAATTTACTTGATTAATTGTGTGTCTTGTAGTTAATTATAGCGAACTTAAAAACAACCCCACTTCTAGGACTCAATATTAAACTTCATTTGAATTTCTACTTGCGACTCTCTTACTTGACGAGCTAGTTTCCTTGGGAAATCGATCCCGACTCATATCGGGTATTATATTTTGACGACCGCCCCTCACCATTAAAGGTGTAGGATTGAGCGTGGATCAGCTGCCTGGTTTGCTTAGCTAGTGGATACACATTACATGCACTAATATAACTATCCTTATTTTCTCTTATTAAAGACAACTGGTCCATGACCTTTATTGAAGGATGACCTAATCTTTTATGCCATAACATTTCTTCAGTTGAATTTGATCCTAAATTGAATGAGCTGCTTGACTCATCTTCAACTGTCACAAAGCCATGTTTTTTTATTCTTTCTCTGTCAGAATGAATTAGTAAGTAGTATAATCCATCTCTCTCTTTACCAGTCCGCATCACCTTCATAGTGGAGAGGTCCTAAAAAACACACATCTTAAGAAGAAAAGTTACTGAACAATTCAGCTGCCTGGTAATTTAGGATACTGAGAGCAGATCAAACTTAAAGTCTGGTATTACTGATACATCTTTCAACAAGGTCTCATTCAAAAATCTATATGACCCTGTGTGTTTTACTGAAGTACAATGACCATTGGAAAAATGTACTCTCTTATCATTAGTTCCATGAACTGTGAACATGCCTTCTAAAATATCTTGGGATGATGTCATATGACTAGATGCCCCAGAGTCAATAACCCAATGCCTTTTCTCATTATTAGCTAAAAGGACTTTTGAGCTAGTGCATGACTCAAATATACCTGCCATGTTGGCTGAAGCCATCACATCTTCTTCTTTGCTGAGTAGCTCCATGAGCTGCTGATATTGTACCTATGAAATGCAAACATGGTCCACATTGTGATCTCCCTGAACTGGTGGATTGCATCCTGAACCAGAATCATCATTAGAATAATGTCCTGTTACTTTCACTGAAGCCTGATTAGCAGCATTGTTACTATAATTTCCTGATCCCCTGGACTTGTTCTTGTTATCATTTGGATAGCCATGGAGCTTCCAGCAACCATTAATGTTATATTTATTCAAACCACAATGATCACAATGCATACTTCCTTTCCTAGCTTGAGAGTTCCTTTGAGATTTGTTTCCACTACCTTTGGATCTACCTCTAGATATTGGATTGTATCTCGTATTAGCAGAATTACCAACATAGAGTGTTGTAGTATCATTCAACTCACCCCAGTATAAGTACCAGCTGTCACTCTTTGACTCTCATCCGAGATAATAATTGAATAGACCTTATTAACAGTTAGCATAGGGTTCATCATAAGAATCTGGCTACGAGCCTGACTATATGAGTCACTCAGTCCCATCAGAAAAGAAAACAATTAAAGATGCTAGATGTGATCTACATACAACATGGATTTATCACAACCACAAGCAGGTGGTGGAACTAGAGAATCAAACTCATCCCAAAGTAAACGTAGCTTAGAAAAGTATGCAGAAACAGATAAATTTCCTTGATTAACAGTGCAAAAATTCCCTATGAATCTGGTAAATTCTAGAACCATCGATTTCATCAAATGCTCCTTCAAGTCAGCAGTATTTGTAGCATATACAATTTCACTACACAATTCCTTAGAAACACTGTTCATAATTCAGGATAGGACAAAAGCATTGCAGTTTTCCCATTGTTTCCCAAATTTTGAGTCGTAATCACTCTTTTTTCAGGTACCGAGTACAAACCCTAGCTTACTCTTAGCTCGTAGAGAATGAGTGTCGCTCTACTCCACATTGAGTAATTTTTTGTCCATATGAGTTGAATAGAGGTTAAGATCGAACCTGTAGTGTCTGAAGGAGGAAGATACAAGGGATGATTGTGCTTTTCATCCAAAAAATTGAAGTTTTGACTATCAACTGCTACTGTTGATGAAGACGCCATTGGAGCATATTTGAAGCTCTGTAAAAAGATAATTGCAGGTCACGAATGCGCGAAAAAATTAATATAATCGAGGTGAATCCATGGTGATTCAAGCTCTGATATCATGCTAAATTCCGACATAGAGAGCATCCATGAGTAGAGAGAAGTTAGAGAAAAAATTAAAATTGATTCTGTGTGTATTGATTGAATGTGTAGCTGTATAGAGATGTATATATATAAAGAGAAGACTAACAACTAACTCTAACTAACCAACTAATTTAATTAATTAACCGACTTCACTAATCAGTTCTCTAACTGTATCCTAGCCGACTAACTGTACACCTGTAACTATCAACCATTATCTCTAATAGGTCTTAGGATGGAATTAGCTCATTAACAATTTTTCTAAACGAGGAAGTCTAGTTAATTTATCCCTTGTTAATTAAGAACTTTTATTCTTGAATTATACTACTTGAAAAGAATAAAATAAAGCAGAGTCTCCTAAACAATTTTCTAAATAATTTAATGTGTCCTGATCTTTCCAACCCTTTTTTAAAAAAAAATGTAAGATACTATAGTACTACTATTGTACTGTTGCTCTCGTGATAAAGTCATCAAACGATGGACTTGGAAATTCGAATATGATTGAACAATAGTACATCAAAGATCTGAACGAAATATTTTATTCAAAACTTGCTTATACAAACAATGATACCATACACCAATGCACCCTTTAATTTGTAGAGTATCAAAGCTTACATGCATTGACTTTGATATCTCCACTATTGCTTAATACTATATTAAAGAGTAATTCTCTTCAAAAGAAAAAGAGACATAATTAATTGCATTGTTAATTTTTCAAGAGTTTCTGACGCGGCAATTCTTCCTAATTTCTCCAGCATTTCCTGTAAGAACTTCAATGGCTCCCATTTTATGCATGGATTTTGAAAACTCAGAAAAGAAGGACTTATTCTTTTGAAGTTGTTTAACAACTTTAACTGAGTTTTTGTCAGTGAGAAGTGCAGCATCAGATTGAAATAACCCTTTGTTCTGAGTAAGGATGTTGAAATAATTGATATCAAATGATGTTGAACTTTGAGGGTCCATTTCAACGGTAGTGGCTGGGTTGGCTGGATTAGGGCACAATTGTTTCCAAGATTCAGCATAAGTAGCATTCAAAGATGGATCCATGTCCCCTTTGCCTGTGAAATTGAAGAGTCTCCTAGAGATTGCTCCACAATGAGCAACACCAATGGTGTGAGCACCTGCATCGAGATAAAGAATATTTATACGATCATTTAACTTCTAACGAATATTAACCTGTCTTATTTTTCAGGTTATAATTTAATTTCACTTTTATTGTATAAAATTATTTACGTTTTGAAATTTATAGTACCAACTAATATGTTTATCATATAGCTTGCTTTATATGACAACTATTAAGTATAATACCTGATAATGCAACGAGTTCATTAACATTTAAGCGTTTCTTTGCAAAAAGTGCCTGAAGGGTTGCAAAATCTGAGAATGGTGATGGTAAGTTTCCATTCACTTCACTGGCCAGGGAAACATTCCCGTCTTTTGTTCCAGTTGGCACGTCCCACAGTGAGGTGTTAAACTGCAAATGAAGAGTTAAAAGGAGGAGAAATAATTAAAGAAAATGAAAAATTACAGAATTTATTCCCATCTTTTCACCAATCATTTTTCATGCATGTTATGCTATGTTATATGTTTTCTGTGACATCATCATATAGAGAAGTTTTGTTGTACACCATGAACAATATAATTATGTACTTAATTTATGTGGGCATACTTATGGGGAAAGAAACAGCATCACGAGCAGCTAAGGCTAAAATGTCTGCACAAAAAACAATCCCTGGACATTTTTCCTCGACTTGTCGCTTGATATCACCAATAACTTCGAAACCTCACAACGAAAGGTTTGGCCTGGCTTCTTGCAAGTGCAATGATCTTAGGATGGAATTAGCCGCAGAAAAAGCCATTAACAATATTCGAAAACGAGGAGGTCAAATTAATTTATGACTTGTAAAATCTTTTTAACTTGAATTATATTTGAAAAGAATAAACTAATAAAGCAAAGTCTCCTAAACATTTTTATAATAATGTGTCCTGATCTTTCAGCCTAATTTTTTTTTTAAACTTATGAACACAGATACTATAGTAGTACTACTATATTGTACTGTTGCTCTCGTGATCAGGTCAAACGACGGACTTGGAGATTCGTATATGATTAAACAATGTACATATATCAAAGATTTGAACGAAATATTTTATTGTCACAACTTGCTTATACAAACAATAATACCAATAGCAACGAACCCTTTAATACTCATGCTGCTTGAGAGTATCAAAGCTTACATGCAGTTTATTTACTTTGACATCTCCATTATTGCTTAATATTAAAGACATAATTAATAACAGACTCTTCAAAGAAAAAGAGACATAATTAATGCGTACGTTAACATAGGTTAATCTTTCAAGAATTTCTGACGCGGCAATTCTTCCTAATTTCTCCAGCATTTCCTGTAAGAACTTCAATGGCTCCCATTTTCTGCATGGATTTGGCAAACTCAGAAAAGAAAGCCTTATTGTTTTGAAGTTTTATCACAAATTTAGCTGAGGCCGAGTTATTGAGAAGTGCTGCATCGGATTGGAACAATCCTTTGTTCCGAGTAAGGATGTTGAAATAATTGCTATCAAATGATGTTGAACTTTGAGGGTCCATTTCAACTGTAGTGGCTGGGTTGGCTGGATTAGGACACAATTGTTTCAAAGATTCAGCATAAGTAGCATTCAAAGATGGATCCATGTCACCTTTGCCTGTGAAATTGAAGAGTCTCCTAGAGAATGCTCCACAATGAGAAACACCAATGGTGTGAGCACCTGCATCAAGAGATAGCGATCTTTTAGACGATCAATGTATTTAACTTGTAATAGGTATTAACATGTCTTATTTTCTAGGTTACAAATTAATTTTACCTTTATATACATGTAACTTCCAGTTATCTTTTAGGTAACAAACTATATTGTCAAACTTCTAGCTGTCGTATTAGCTAGAAGAAAGGATATACATTTTGAAATTTATAGTACGAACAAATTAAATATGATTCATATAGTTCGCTTTATGTGATAAATATTAATTTTACCTGATAATGCAACGAGATCATTAACATTTAGGCGTTTCTTTGCAAAGAGTGTCTGAAGGGTTGCAAAATCTGAGAATGGTGATGGTAAGTTTCCGTTCACTTCACTGGCCAGGGAAACATTCCCATCTTTTCTTCCAGTTGGCACGTCCCACAGTGAGGTTTTAAACTGCAAATTAAGAGTTAGAGGAGAAGAATTAGCTGAAGAAAATGAAAAATTACAGGATTCATATATATATATATATATATATATATATATATATATATATATATATATATATATATATATATATATATATATATATATGCATTAAGTTGAATCATATACAATAAGGCCTCTCTATAACTTTATTTATTTTTTTTGCAATAGATTTTTCATGTTATATTATGTTTGTTATATGTTTTCTACGACATCATCATTATAGCAATTAGAAAATTTCACTGTTATAGAAAGTTTTAGTTGTATATAATGAACAATTATGTGATTAAATTACTATATGAGAATACTTACTGGGAAAGAAACAGCATCACGAGCGACTAAGGCTAAAATGTCTGCACAAGAAACAATCCCTGGGCATTTTTCCTCGACTTGTCGCTTGATATCATCAATAACTTCGAAACCTCCCAACGAAAGGTTTGGCCTGGCTTCTTTCTCAGATTGTTCTGTCCCAACTTTATCGAGCAATATGGATGCATCACATCCCTACAAAAATAATATTATAAATGTAATTGTTAATTACACTATTATGTCACATGACAAATAACTATTTGTAGTCAGCAAATAAAAATGATATTAATTGCCTAAAATAAATTTTTTTTTTTACATATTACAACATGTTAAAATACGCTGGTAATATAAACATTCGCCACAATGTAAGTGTACATATTAAAATTATATAGTCACAAATGAAGTATATGATCTATAGTTAACGTGTGCATGGTAGTAATTCTTATTAGAAGTTAAATATTGGACACATTACGTACCCTAACGAAACAATCATGGTAGTGGAGTCGAAGCAATTTAGCACCCAAAGTAGCATTATTCTTCACTTTGCTCCAAGTAAGCTCCCTAACAAGTTGTTCAGCATTTGGGCAACGAGTGCTCTTGTAGAAGTTCTTGCGTGGCACATTTCCTGCACTTGAAACGTTTACAACTCCATAGAGAAAGAGCAGAGACAGAAAAACAAGAAAACTTTGAGCTCTCATTTTTTCTTTTGTCCTAGGAATTTAATGAGGGACAGAAAGCAAGATAATGTTGAAAGAATTAGATGATGAGAAGCAAAGTTAGGCTCAATGGCTATACTCTCGAGTGAAAGTTTTCTTTTATAGGCAAAACTGCAAGATTATAGCTAATTGGGTTGATATAAAATAATAGTATTTCACTTGTCTTTGGCCTTAGCTTGTGGGTCGTGTCGAGTTTATCTTCCCAAATCCTATACTAAAATACATATACAAACTCTCTCTATCTCTCGCGTAGGAACTTGTCAATTTCTTGTAGTTCACTCTTAGCTCATTGGTACTATTAAATGGTACGTAGTGGACTTTCATGATCTTTCCATGAAGATGAAAATCAGCAAAAGAGAATATTAATTGTTCAAGAACGTAACGTGATAATGATTGACCAAAATCTCAAGATTCAGACAATGATTATATTTTCAAAAATTAGTGTAGCTAACCGTAACTAATTAAAGAGTTAAGTATTTGAAAGAAAAGTAAAACTAATAGTTCGACAGTACAGTCTCGGATACAATAAGTGTTGTTTCAAATTCTCATTACCCTTTTCATGTTTCCTTCCCCGATCTCCTATGTATTTTTGTTTTGAAAAAAGAAAAGTAAAAGGATACTGAAGAAAGATGTATGTTTTTTTCTTGATATATAATATCAAAGTGTCCCTAACGTATAATCCTTTTTTTTAAAAAAAAAATACATTTTAACTAATTAAAAATACATAAATGATGTGAATTGTTGCTATATGAAACTAATCATTTTGATACCACATTTGTGGTAGGCATATTGTAGGAGTTTTTTGTGGTCGGAAGGAAACAGTATTACTAAGAAGGCCCTGCTAGCTTGGGATAGGGTGTGCCTACCTAAGGCTGCAGGGGGACTCAACATAAACAACTTGCAGGTATGAAATAGAGCAGCAATAGCCAAAACATGTTGGGATATTGCTCACAAGCAAGACAAGTTATGGATCAAGTGGATCCATACCTATTATCTCAAGAACCAGACAATTCAAATTTGCCAAATATCAACTCAAGCTTGCTGGATGATCAAAAGAATTTTCAAGGCAAGAGCAGACCTGGACAAAGTCCAAATCAGAGATACAGGAAATTAGCAGAGTGTAATCAGGCAGATATGCTAGCAATTACTGGAGCCCCAAGTTCAGTTAGATGGAAAGTGCTGATGTTCAAGAATGCTGCCAGGCCAAAAGCAATATTTATCATGTGGACTATGCTGCATAGTAGATTATTTACTACTGACAGGCTACTCAAATGGGGATACACTGTTGGTCTAATTTGTGTAATGTGTAAGAAAGAGACTGAAACAAGAGATCACTTGTTTAACCAGTGTACATATGCTCAAGGCTTATGGTCAAAAGTATGTGGAAGGCTGCAGAGGATGTGCAATCACCAGACTACATGGGAGCAACACATAGAGTGGGTAGTCAAGCAGGCAAAAGGGAAAACAAAGCAAGCACAGGTCTTCAGAATGATATATGCTGAGCTAACCTATGCAGTACGGATGGAGAGGAACCAAAGACAGTTCGAGCAAAGAAGCTGTAATGAGGAGCAAGTAGCAAAACAAATAGCAGTTATCATCTGTGCTCGACCTCCAAAGGTGTTAGATGAGTACTTACAAAGGTGCAGGTTCTAAGATGAAAGAGTATAATGTAGGATAGAATGTTTAGACATGTAGAGATTTATGAGATGTGATAGATTAAATGTACTACTTTTATTTCCCTAGAGTCAGTTAGTAGAGGAGTTGATTAAAGACAGCAAGCTGAGTAAGCTATGCTGTGGATGTGTACAAACCATTTGGTGATTAATAAAAGTGACTTAATCACAAAAAAAAAAAAAAAAAAAAAGCTAATAATTCAACCACATGATATCGAAGCATAAGACTTGCACGAAGTGATTTAGCTCAAAACCATTAAAGTAGTTCCCCGGAAAGAAAGATATGTCTCAATTATTTATACTTAATGAAAATCCGAATCTAAATATTCACAGACAAAGAAAAAATCAATTGTCTCCAAGCTATCCTCTTAATTAAAATTCGACCATTGCTTACACACCACAAGATAATTGTACGATATATATATATATATATATATATATATATATATATATATATATATATATATATATATATCACATATTCAAATCGTCGATTCTAATTGTGGTGGTCTAAAATAGCACGTGTTTGCCACGGTCTTTATATCTATTAGTGTCATTCTACATTCTCATACTCAAAAATTTCATTTTGCTTAATATTATATTCATATTTTTTTAGCAAAAAATTTCGACCTAATGGTCGTTGAAACTAAATCCTTCTCTCGCTTAAGTGACATGTCTTGTGCAAGTAATCGAATATTAACCAGTTTAGGTATTTACTTATTTTTCTTTTGGTAACCAGCTTATATTCATTTTAGACAGTAACACATACAACTATTTACCTTTTACATATTTATGTCGTGTAAACTTTTCCATTAAATGAGTTAAATTCTACTTGTCAAATAGCTTGATATATATCTTATTTTGAATTTATTAATATATCTATTTGTGTTATTTGACTTTTGTAAATTCGAGAACGGGTAGAAGAGGTTTTTATTTATTTAGAGAATGGATTGACTATCACTTCATAAATCATATGTACTTCCGAATTTTGCTTAATTTATTTACTAAAACCAGCAAAAGCACATGGCCAAGTCTTCGCTGAATTATCAAAGTCAAAGAACAAAGTTATCAAAGATTGATGAAGTAGATCTTAAATATAATTGAATACTAAGATAATTTTGAAAAGGTAAGTTTGGGGAATAATGTAATAAAATTTTAAAAATAATTAATATAGATAATAGAGTTCACGGGTCTTACAACAGTAAGCTTAAGTTTTGTTTTGTTTTGTTTTGTTTTGTTTTGTTTAATCTACTTATAAGTTCTATTTTTATAGTTCAAACCGCCATTCTTGATACTTCACGAGATATGATTCACTTTTCCTTGAGTTATCCGCTGTTTTTACTTTTAGTGTAAAGAGTTTTTACACTTTTCAACTTTTACTTCACTCTTAGCTTATAGCAGCTAAGTTATCTTATATATTTAAGATTATTAAAATACATTTTTTCTGAAGAGTATTTGTGGATATCTTTTAAGGACATCAGACATGTTAATGTAAAAATACTTAAAACCGTTACCAAAAACAAATTAAAAATTAAAATAAAGGGTTTACGCGTCCGCATGCGTAGGCTAAATCCAACTGTAGTACGATTGGCATTCGGTCCCATACTTTGCGTATTCAAAGTACTCTCGCATCATCTATATTCAACACATTTTGACTTTCAATTCTAATATAATAAGTACAACTCCTATACTATTTGCTCCCCCCATTCCCAAATTAAAAAAATATCTTTGGCTTTATTCGTGCATACACTAATTCTGATTCAATGCTATCCCGAGCTATGTGATAGAGATATTTTGGTAGAGGCATTTTATTTCTAATGAGTTTTACATAACATCACTGGAGTTAGTGAGATATCAAATACATTAGATCTAATTCAATGCTATCCCGAGCTTTGTGATAAAGATATCATGGTAGAGGCGTTTTTATCTCTAATGAGTTTTGTAAAATATCTCAGCTCCTACCAGTTTCTATAGCTCGCAACTTCAGCTTCTTAGCAATGGAAGTGATTTGGGCTATTTGGGGAATAATTATAGAGAGAGAATTACTGGAGATTAAACTCAACTTGTATTGAAAACTAAAAATGAATGAATCTGTACATTACAAGATATTTATAGATATTAGCTTAGATAACTAACTCTAACTAACTACCTTCTTAGGTAAGTTAACTGCACACCTAACTAACTACTAACCACACTCTCTAACTGAATTGACTAATGCTGACGCAGCAACTAATGCTGACTCAAACTCAGTAGTCTCAACACTCTCCCTCAAACTGGAGGGTGAAAATATATCTTTCAATCCCAGTTTGCCAAGCAAATAATAGTGCTAAGCTCGTCCCAGACCTTTAGTCAACAAATCTGCTAGCTGCTCCTTAGTATTCATATGGCATATCCTGATCAGCCCATTCATCAGTCTTTCTCTCACAAAAATGACAGTCTATGTCAATGTGTTTGGTCCTCTCATGGAAGATTGGATTAGCAGCAACCTGGATAGCTGCTTTACTATCACAATGCAATGTCATAGGCTGCACCACTCTTACTCCCAACTCTTTGAACAACCTTACTAACCATATGATTTTTGCCACAATAGAAGCCATGCTTCTAAACTCTGCTCACCTGAACTTCTGGACACTGTCTCCTGTTTTTTTTTACTTCCATGATGCTAAAAAACTTCAAAACTTCACAACATATCTAGTGACTGATCTCCTTGACTCAGGGCATGCTGCTCAATCCGAGTCACAATAAGCACTCAGAGTATGTGTACTTCTTGAGTTCATCAGTAGTCCCAGTCCTGGTGCATTTTTGATGTACTTCACCACCCTTAGTTCTGCAACCATGTGAGATTCCTTTGGCGTGTGCATTAACTGACTCAACACCTGAACTGTGAATGCTATGTCAGGTCTAGTCATGGTAAGATATAACAGTCTTCCTACTAGCCTTTGATATGGTTCTGAATTGACAAGTAGTTTATCTTCATATTTCCCAACAGAGTCTTTATGTATAAACTCATCATAATCTCTGAAGGTCAGCTTATGATTAACTTCAAGTGGTGTAGCTGATGGCTTAGCTCCCCCTAGGCCTGAATCTACTATGAGCTCAAGTGCATACCTCCTTTGATTTATCAGTATCTGCTCTTTTCTTCTAGCAAACTCAATGCCTAAAAAGAACTTCAGTTCACCTAGGTCTTTCATCTTAAATTTCTGTTGCAGCTTTGCCCTTGTTTCTTGTATCAAGCTGTCAGTGTTACCAGTTACCAACAAGTCATCAACATAAACTAGGATCACCACCAAGTCTGGTCCTGTTTGCTTTGTGAAAAGTGAGTAATTAAAATGACTTTGAATGAATCCTAAGTCCATGAGTGCTTCTACTAGCTTCAGATTCCACTGCCTAGATGCCTGTTTAAGGCCATACAGTGATTTCTTCAATCTGCATACTTTAGTAGTGCCCCCTGGATGCCAAAGCCTTGAGGAAGCTGCATGTAAACCTCTTCATATAAGCCACCCTGCAAAAAGGCATTGTAAACATCCATTTGGTAGATGGACTAGTGTTGTGAAGCTGCAACTGCAATAACAGCCCTAACAGTCACCATCTTAGCCACAGGGGAAAAAGTTTCCTTGTAGTCTAAGCCCTCTTTTTGACTGTAGCCTTTGGCTACTAGCCTAGCTTTAAACCTTTCAACCTCACCACTGGCTTTGTATTTGATTTTATAGACCCAGCGACAGCCTATGACATGCTTCCCTTTAGGTAGACCAACTATCTCCCAGGTATTGTTGTCGTGCAAGACTTGAATTTCTTGACTCATAGCCTCAACCCATCTACTGTCTTTGGAAGCAGCTTGAAAGTGCTTTGGCTCCACATCAGCAGATTGAGCCACTAAGCAGGAGGCATAAACTGGTGATAGACTATCATAAGTCATATAAGCAGAGATAGGATAAGCACAAGAAGTATTAGAGAAATGCAACATAGGTACAGTAATATAGTCTTGAAGCCAGTTAGGGGGACCAACTGTCCTTTGAGGTCTAGATGGAACAACTGGAGCAGTTGAAACTAGTAGTGGTGGTTGTATAACTGGCTCCACAGGAATGGCATGATGTTGTTCCTCTGAGTGTACAGCCTCAGATGACTGAAGTGGCAGTTGATTAAGAGAGTACTGTGGAATGAGATCATCTTAAGAGTCTATTGCACTGTAATCCATGACAGGAAACACAGGATTGTATGTGTCTTTCATATGTTTAAAAGGAAAGAATTGTTCATGAAACACAATATCTCGACTGACTACAAACTGCTTAGACTCCCAATCATATAATTTGTACCCCTTTTGAGTAGGAGAATAGTCCATGAACACTGCATGCATGCCTCTTGGGGAGAACTTATCCTGTCTCTTGACATGAACTAAGTAACACAAACAAGCAAACACCCTGAAATGATCAAGGGAGGGGGCCTTTTTATAGAATATTTCATAAGGAGATACACCCTTAACAGAAGTAGAAGGCAACCTATTAATGACATACATTGCTGTCTGTGCACATTCACCCCAAAATTTCAAAGGCACACCACTCTAAAACCTAAGTGCTCTAGCTGTCTCTAATATGTGTTTGTGTTTCCTCTCAACAACACCATTTATTTGAAGGGTGTAAACACATGAACTCTGATGCACTATGCCACTGTTGTTTATTAAACTGTTCAAGTCAGAGTTAAAGAATTATGTTCCATTATCTGTTCTCAGAACCTTAATGCAAGTTGCAAACTGAGTATTAACCATAGAGATAAAGGACTTAAGGAGCCAAAAGGTTTCATCTTTGGTATTCATCAAGAAAATCCAAT